>JAJEJO010003484.1:362307-386216 GCA_020662805.1 Glaucomys volans
CATCACACATGCCAGGCAAGTGCCCTACCACTGAGCCACAACCCCAGCCCCTAAATTTTTCCTTTTTCATTAAATAACTAAATAATATCCCACTGTATAGTAGTACCATAATTGGTTACTCAATGCTGAAATGTCTGGACATTTAGATAATTTGGAACTTTTCACGAGCAAAAATTTTGCTGTGTGGCTGGGGATGTGGTTTAGTGATCGGGCATGTGCAAGGCCCTGGGTTCAATCTCCAGCACTATATATATATATATATATTTATATATACATATATATAAATATATATATATATATATATATTTTTTTGGCACTGGGGATTGACCCCATGGGCATTTTACCACTCAGCTACACCACCCACCACCAACCCTTTTTACTTTTTATCTTAAGACAGGGCCTTGTTAAGTTGCAGAGGCTAGCCTCAAACTTGCAATTCTCCTGCCTCACCCTCCAGAGTCCCAGGGATTACTGGCATGCGCCACCATGCCTAGCTGAGTTATATTCTTGAGTTTCTGCCCCACCCCCACTCATGTGCCCACACACTATTTGTGCTTCTCAAGGTGGGGTGCATGCCTCCTCCCTCCACACCAAGCACACCGTGGGTGCCCAGGAGGTGTCCATTGGCTGCCATGCCTTGGGAAACCCAGCAGTGTACACACAGAGGCATCCAGTCACAAGAGCGGACAGCACATCTCCCAAAGCATCAGTTTCTCCTAGTGACAATTTCCAATTTGGTTTTGACTGAGGACTGAACCCAAGGGGACTGTACCACGTGGCTACATTCCCTATCTTTTTTATTTTTTGAGTCAAGGTCTCACTAAGTTGCTGAAGATCTCACTAAGTTGGCCTTGAACTTTTGATCCTCCTATTTTAGCCTCTCAAGTCACTTGGATTACAAGCATGAACCAGGACACCAGGCTTCAACAATTTACAGTATTTTAAAAATTAAAACAAGCATGGAAATACAGAAACAAGCATGGAATTACAGAACAGGATTCACACAGAATTTTCTTTTTTCTTTTTCCTTTCTTTTCTTTTTCTTTTTTTTTCTTTTTTCTTTTTTTTTGTAGAAAGGATAGAACATAGGGGTGCTTAACCACTGAACCACATCCCAGCCCTTTTTAAATTTTTATTTTGAGATAGGGTCTTGCTAAGTTGCTGAGGCTGACCATGAATTTGCAATCCTCCTGCCTCGGCCTCCCCACTGCTGGGATTACAGGTGTCACCACCGTGCCTGGCAGCATGAGAATGTTAAAGGAAAGACGTGAGACGCCTCTTGTCGAGTCAGCTCTCCACTGCCCTGAGTTCCTCTGAGGGAGAGCTTTAGGGGCTCTGAAGGTCTGTCTTTTAAACCCCCTGGACCTGCCCTGGGGCTGACAGGACCCTTGGGTTCCATGAGGGCTGCAGTCAGTCCATTACCAGAGCAAAGTGAGTGCGGGTCTTTCCACTTGTCTCCCTCACCCTTCCCACTATCTAGGACCTCCTGCTTTTAAAACAGCTCTCCCGAGGTGTGATGCATCAACCGCATAATTTACTCATTAAAAGTCATTAGTGGCTTCAGGATATTCACAGAGTTATGAAACTACGACCATGTGCCAATTTTAGGACACTTCACCACACCACGAGGAAACCCCACGCCCATTAGCAGCCTCTCCCCACTCCCACTCTCCCCCCTGCCCTCGCCACCACCCCTCTTTCTGCCTCAACAGACCTACCTTTCTAAACATCGCACATAAATGGTTTCCTAAAACACACAGCCTTGCAACTGGCTTCTCTCAGTTAGCGTGATGTTTTCAGGGTTCACCCATGTTGCAGTGTGTATCAGTTTTCTTTCTTTTAATGCCAAATAATATTCCACTGTATAAACATGCCACATTTCTATTTATCTATCCATCCATTTAAGGACCTCTGGGTTAGTCCCACTTCGGGGTTATTACGAACAGTACTGCCATGAACATCCGGGTATGAGTCTTCATTTGGACATCTATTTCCATTTCTCTTAGAATCAAGCCTAGGAGTGAAACGGTGGGGTCGTGGGGTAACTGTGACTTTCTGAGGAGCTAGCCTCCTATCTTGCAAGGTGGCTGCAAGGAATTGATGTTCCTTCCAGCAGCGCAGGAGGGTCCATGCTCTCCACATCCAGGACAATGAGTGGCATGTCTTTTTGTTCATAACCTTCTTAGTGAGGGATGAAGCTGTATCTCTCTGTGGCTTTGATTTGCATTTCCCTGATGACTAATGATGCTGAACATCTTTTTATGTGCTTATTAGCCATTTGATTGTTTTCTTTGGAGAAATGCCTATTCAAGCCCTTTGCCAACTTTTTAATTGAGTGTTTGTCTTTTTATTATTGAGTTGTAAGAGTTCTTTACATATTCTGGATACCAGTTCCTTGTCAGATGGTGGCGGGTGGGCTGGGGGAGGTTACAGTTTGACAGAGTCCCATCCCCTGCCCACACAGCTGCAGGAGCCAGCAGCACACCCACCCCACAAGAGACAAAGAGGGTTATCAGATACATGATTTTAGATGATGTCCAATTTATTTCTTTTGTTGCTTGTGGTTTTGGTGTTGTAGCTAAGGAACAATCAATCACATAACCCAAGGTCACCAAGATTTGTTCCTATGTTTTCTTATAGGAGTTTTGTAGTTTTACATTAAGACTTACAGTTTGAGTTATTTCTTGGGTATAGTATAAGGCAGGGGTCATGCTGGGCACAGTGGAGCATGCCTGTAATCCCAGAGGCTCAGGAGGCTGAGGCAGAAGAATCTCAAGTTCAAAGCCAGCCTCAGCAACTTAGTAAAGCTCTAACCAACTTAGAGAAACCCTGTCTCAAAATAAAAAAAATAAATAAAAAGGGCTGGGGTGGTTAGGCACTCCTGATTCAATTTCCAGTCAAAAAAAAAAAAAAAAAGAAAGAAAGAAAGAAAAAAACCACGAAGGAGTCCAAATTCAAATTCATAATGCAGGTACCCACTGGACAAAGCACTACTTATTGAAAAGACATTCTTTCCCCCACTGAATTATCTTAGTACCCTTGTAAAATAACCATGAACATGAGGGTTTATTCCCTGGATGCTCAACTCTCTTTCATTGATCTTTGTGTCTCTCCTTATGCCAAGCACCATGCTATCTCGACTACTGCAATGAAATCAGTAATTTATTCTTTTTGTAAGATTGTTTTAGCCATTCTAGGCTCCTTGCATTTCCATAGGAATTTTAGGATTGGCTTATTTATGTAAGAAAACTACCTGGGATTTTGGTAAGGATTGTGTTGAATCTGTAGATCAATGGAGGGATTATTGCCATCTTAGTATGAAGTTTTACAGTGTCTTTCCATTTATTTAGGTCTTTAATTTCTTTCAACATTGTTTTATAGTTCTCAACATACAAATCTCACCTATTTTGTTATATTTATTTGAGGTGTTTCATTCTTTTTGATGCTAATGTAGGCAGAATTGTTAGTTGCTTTTTTTTCTCTTTTACTTTTTTTTATTTATTTACTGGTGATGCTGGGGACAAAACCTAGGACTTCCATATGCCAGGCAAGGGCTTTGCTGCTGAGTTATACCCTCAGCCTGGAATCGTTTTCTTGTGTGTGCTGTTTTACCTTTTTTTTTTTTTTTTTTTGGCACTGGGACTTGAATTCAGGGGTACTTTTTCACTGAGCTACATCCCCAGCCTTTTTATTTTGAGAGACATTCTCACTTCAGTTATGAGGCTGGCCTCAAATTTGCAATCCTCCTGCCTTAGCTTCCTGAGTCACTGAAATAACAGGCAAGCACCACCATGCCTGGCCCTGGAATTGTTTTCTGAATTTCACTTTCAGGTTGTTCATTATTAGTGTATAAAACTACAATAAGTTTTTAAAAAAAATTTTTTTAGATGCTGTTAGACCTTTATTTCATTCATTTATTTATATGCGGTGCTGCGATTTGAACCCAGTACCTCACACATACTAGGCAAGTGCTCTACCACTGAGCCACATCCCCAGCTCTGCTCCAATATGTTATTGACAGGCACAGTGGCACACACGTGTAATCACAGTGACTGGAGGCTGAGGCAAGAGAATTACAAATTCAAGACCAGCCTCAGCAACTTAGTGAGACCCTATCTCAAAAAATATAAAGGGCTAGATGTAATTCAGTGGTAGAACACCCCTGAGCTCAATCCCCAGTACCACAAGAAAAAAAGAATACAATAGGTTTTTGTATATTGATCTTGTCTCCTGCCGCACTGATAAGCTCATTTATTCATTCTAATAGATTGTGAGTGTGTGTGTGTGTGTGTGTGTGCGCGCGCGCACATGTGTGTGTGTGTATATATAGGATTTTCTAAATACAGAATCATGCAAATGGACTTGGTTTTACATCTTCCTTCTCAATCTGGATGCCCTTCATTTCCTTTCTTCCCTAGCTGTCCTGGCTAGAACCTATGCTGAATGTGATGCGGGAGGGACCATGTGTCCTTGCTCCCAGTCTCAGCAGGGAAATTTCAGTCTTTCTCCTTGGAGCATAATGGTAGCTCTGGGTCTTCTGTGGACGCAGCCTATCGGATTGAGCCCATGTGGCCATTTGTTCTGGGTTCCACACTCTCACACACCCGGCCTGGCAGGCAGCTCCAGCCACCTCTCAAAGGCACGTCCCTGCTGCCGGGCCCCAGCTTCGCTCCTCCCATGGGGCAGAGGCAGCCCCAGCTGGGGAAGGACTGAAGGTGAGCCTCCCCGCCCCCAGCACTGCTTGTCAGATGACTCCAGACAAATCCCTTTCCACAGCTTTATTTCCCCATAGAGAAATTGCAGAAAATAATACCTATTATTCAGAACTTCTTTGAAAATTTCAAGAATACATTTGACCTTGGCTGGCACGCATCCAATAAATGGAGGTTGGATCTGAATCTGGGAAGGGCTCATGGAGCCCCTTAGGAGGTGTCTGGAAAAGCTTCTGCACAGTAGAGAGACTCAAAGTCCGTGTTAGAGCTGACCACCAGGAAACAGTCCCTGGGACAAAAAGAGCCAGAATGAGAATGCCATGTGCTCTGGAGACTCAGATCCCCCTGCAGACCAAGACGCCCAGAGGAAAGTACGTCTGAGAAGGTCTTGAAGTCCAAGGAGAAGGGACTGGACTTAGTTCTGTACCCAGCAGAAGCCACTAAAGGTCTGTGAGCAGAGGACCAACCCTGACCTGCTGAACATGGGACTTTGGGAAGTTAGGGTGGGGAGGCTGGTGACAGGGGCCAGGAGGAGGCTAAATCCACAGACCAGAAGTGACACAGACCCAGAGTAGGGTAAGAACATAGGAGCTGGAGTAGAGAGAACATACCAGACTCATTCATTCACCCAAGTATGCATGGAACTCACCCACGCTTCCCTTATGGAGCTCGCCATAAAGTAGGTGGGAAATACCTGCACGTGTGTGGATGTAAAATTGTAACAGAAGGGCCATGAAGGAGAGGCAGCTGGTGGTGTGAGAGGCATGTGACCTAATCTGGGGGAGCAAATGTGCTTTCCTGGGGAACGGAGGATTGAACAGAGACCTGAAGGAAGAGTGGGCAGTGTCCAGGTAAAGAGGCAGAAAAAGCAGCCATGGTGGAGAGATCGGCATGTGCAAAGGTCCAGAGGTGAGAAGAGTGTGGCGAGCTCAAAGCTGGAGACTGCCAGGGAAGCTGGGATGGAGTGAGCGTGGATCAAGACAAGGCTGCAGGATGTGCCGGGCCAGAGCAGGCACATTCCTTCAAGGGATGCATCTAGGAGTTGTGTCCTTCCCCGAGAGTGGCAGGAAGTTATTAGAAAGACTGGGGCATGGGGGTGGGGTCACTGTACAAACCTATTTTGAAATGTCCTCTTTGGCTTAGTGAGTGAGGCAGACCAGCATGGAGCCCGATTCGGAGGGAAGGGAGAGGAGTGAAGGCAGCCAGCAGCGAAGCCCTTGTCAGCCCCAAGCTCTTATGAAACATGAGACCATGTTCCTGGAGAGTACCCCAGAGGGAATGGCTTACAGCTTCCAGGGGGGACCATTAACAGAAGCAGCAGTAGCAGCTGATGGGTGACTTTCCCAGGGCCCAGAGCCTGGACCACCTTTAAGGCCCTCTCCAAAAACCACCATGGGATTGTAACTGCCCAGAGAGGAACAGAGTCAAGAAGATGCTTGCGAAGGTGACCCTGGCATAAGAGCAGCTTCGGGGCAATAGGCCCTAAAAGGTGAAGAAGATGCTGCTTAGTTACCCCTCGAGGAAACCGCACCAGGTGCTCAGGCCCAAAGCCTTGGGTGCATCCCTCCCGTCCATCTGGGATCATCCCGACACCCAGCACATCTGCAGACTGGACAGCCCAACTCACAGTGTTTTTCAAATCCAGCCACTCCCTGCCCCTCCACCTGGAGTACCACAACAGCCTTCTATTTGGAAGCTTCCACCTCCCACGCTCAGTCTGATCTCCACACTGCAGCCACACTGCTTTGTCTAAAACCATCCACATCTTCTCGTCATGCTGAGACCAAGTGCCTGCTTGGCCTGGCCCTGGCTGGCTCTCATGTCCCGTAGCACCCTGTCACTCACCCACTGGCAGATCCCTATCTCAGCCTTTGCACCTGCCCTCCCTCAGGCTCAGCCTAGAATGTTCTTCTGTAGAAATCTCTTTGGGGCTACCATGAGTCCCTACTATCTTCATTTCCCAGGTGATCCTGTGACTTTTCCCCAATTCCCTACCCTCCCTTGGTTACTCCATTCGTGGCACTCACCTGGCAAGATGCCAGCCCTGGAGAAATGCCACCATCAGCTTCTCCAGCTCCATGGAGGTCCCTGGTCTCTGAGGACCCCAGGGCAGAGCCCAGGCAGCACAGTGGCTGAGCTCCAGCAGGGCCCTCAGCAGCCACTTCCCCAGCCTGCCCTGTCTGCTTCACCCCAAACCTCCTCACCTTGCTGGCCTGAGGCTCGCTCACCCCTTCTCTCTCTCTCTCTCTCTCTCTCTCTAATCTGCTATTACAAGGAAAAAATGGAAGTCATTGAAAGGATATCTCCCCAAATACTGGATGCACGACCCAAAGTGCAGACGGATGTACATATGAGCTGTTTTAGTCAGCTTTTTCACTGTGACTTAAAGACCCAACCAGAACAATTGCAGAGGAGGAAAGGTTTATTTGAGGGCTCACGGTTTCAGAGGTCTCAGTTCATAGTAGGCTGGCTCCCTTCCTTGGGACTGGAGTTGAGGCAGAACATCATGGCGGAAGAGTGTGGCAGAGGGAAGCAGCTCACAAGGTGATCAGGAAGCAGAGACTCCACTCTCAAGATACAAATACAGACCCCAAAGCTACGCCCCATGCCCACCTTCTCCAGCCGCAGCCCCCTGCCTCCAGTTTCCACTCAGTTAATGCCATCAGGTGACTGATACACGTTTTGGGTTACGGCTCTGTAACCCAGTCACCTCTTCTCTGAACCTTCCTGCATTGGTGAGCTTTTGGGGACAAGTCTCATGAGCCATCCTCTCCCCGCACCCCGTGGCACTGGAGGGTTTCTCCTCCTGCTTGAGGCCAGCCCTGTGCCTGTGCGGCTCCCCTTACCAGCTCGGGAAGGCTCCCCAGTTCCTCCTCTTTCTTCTGCTTGACCTGCCCCCCTTGCCCTGTGCACACCTTCCTTGTTCAAAGCCTCACCAACCAGCCAACCAATGAAAAACCTCCCCGCCTCCACCCTGCCTCCACCCCTGCCCTGCACTGCCACATTCAGCCCTCCACTCACTCCTCAGCCCACTCACTGGGTCCTCCTCTCCATCACTCTCTGCCCAAGTGACTCTTTGTAAAGTCACAGGTGACCTCAAGGTTACTAAGCCCAGGGAACTCTTGAACTTGCTGAACTTGACCTCTCAATTGTGTTCTTTGCCACCTGACCATGGCTGCCTCACTCCCAATGTCACCCCCTGGTTTTCATCATAATTCTGACTGCCGTTCAGGTGCCCAGGGTTGCCCTTGGGGTCCTTCTCCTCTGCCCCGGTGTCTCCTGGTGGTGTCTCCCCACACCCTGGCTTCTGCTCCATCCCATTGTCCTGACTGATGGAGCTGGAGTTACTTGAGTTCCCAGACCCTGAGACCCCACTGACCCCTGGACAGACACTTGATCGGCTGTATCTCCTCGCTCACTTCCCATCAGCTCTGCATCAGCCTCTGAAGTATTCCCTGTACAATGCAAATCTGGCCAAGTCCCTGTAGTTCAAATCCATCAAGGGGAGACAGGCCAAAATCTTCCCAGAGGTCCATGAGGCCCATGTTCTGCATCCAGCTCCACCTCACCTTTCCCTCCCCAGGGTCCCTCACACCAACTACATGTGACTTCTTTCATTCCCTCTAACACACCATGTTAACCTGCACCCCGAGCTCCACTCTGCACCTATCTCAGCTCAAACAGCGGCTCCCAAGGAAGGCTGACCACCCCCCGCCTCCATCCAGGCCCCAGCAAGGCCCTATCCTTCTGTCACAGCTCTGCCACATCCTCAGAATACTCATACAGTTGGTGACTTTTTAAGCAGAGACTGCTTTGGGACAAGTCCAGCCCAATACTTCAATTTTTGTAAATAAGATTTTTATTTATTTATTTTTGTGGTACTAGGGATTGAACCCCAGGGTGCTTAGCTATTGGGCCACATCCCCTGCCCTTTTAACTTTTTTTAAGACAGGATCTCACTAAATTGCTTAGGGCCTTATTTGGGTTTGTCTCTGTGTCCTCTATTCTGTACCATTGATCTACCTGTCTATTTTGGTACCAATACCATGCTGTTTTTGTTACTATTGCTCTGTAGTATAGTTGGAGGTCTGGTATTGTGAAACCCCCTGCTTCGCTCTTCTTGCTAAGGATTGCTTTAGCAATTCTGGGTCTCTTATTCCTCCATATGAATTTCATGATTGCTTGCTCTATTTCTATAAGGTCCATCATTGGGATTTTAATTGGAATTGCATTGAATTTGTATAGCATTTTTGGAAGTATGGCCATTTTGACAATATTAATTCTGCCTATCCAAGAACATGGAAGATCTTTCCATCTTCTCAGATGCTCTTTAACTTCTTTCTTTAGTGTTCTGTAGTTCTCAGTGTAGAGGTCTTTCACATCTTTTGTTAGATTGATTCCCAAGTATTTTATTTTTTTTGAGGTTAATGTGAATGGGGTAGTTTTCCTAATTTCTCTCTCAGAGGATGCATCACTTACGAATAAAAATGCATTAGATTTATGAGCATTAATTTTATATCCTGCTACTTTGCTGAATTCATTAATGAGTTCCAGAAGTTTTCTGGTGGAATTCTTAGGATCTTTTAGATAGAGAATCATGTCATCAGCAAATAGGGATAGTTTGATCTCTTCTTTTCCTATTCGCATTCCTCTAATTTCTTTGGTCTGTCTAATTGCTCTGGCTAGAGTTTCAAGAACAATGTTGAATAGTAGTGGCAAAAGAGGGCATCCCTGCCTTGTTCCAGTTCTCAGGGGGAATGCTTTCAATTTTTCTCCATTTAGAATGATGTTAGCTGTGGGCTTGGCATAAATAGCCTTTACAATGTTAAGGAATGTCCCCACTCTCCCTATTTTTTCTAGAGTTTTGAGCATGAATGGGTGCTGTATTTTATCAAATGCTTTCTCTGCGTCTATTGAAATAATCATGTGGTTCTTGACCCTAAGTCTGTTGATGTGGTGAATTACATTGATTGATTTCCGGATGTTGAACCAACCTTGCATCCCTGGGATGAAACCCACTTGGTCATGGTGCACTATCTTTTTAATATGTTTTTGTATGCTAAATTGTTGGGGCTGACCTTGAACTTTCAATCCTCCTGCTTCAGCCTCCCAAGTCATTGGGATTACAGGCGTGCGCCACCACATCAGGCTGTGAATAATGTTTTATTGGAATAAAGCAACACTCATTGTTCACATATTCACTATGGTGGCTTTAGCCCTTCAACAAGAGAGTGGTTATAAGAGACGACTGAATGGCCCACAAGTCTGAAGTCACTTACTCTGTAATCCACCAGAGGGAACCTGGCCACCCCGCCCCAGCAGGTCATAGACTGTCTAGCGCACAGCAGACACCTGGGGAACATGCGGTGCACGAACAGGGAGACAACGGAGCAGGCTCTCAGACCACCGGGTCGCATCGTGTCATTCACAGTGGCCTTCTCAGTGTCACCAGTACATTTGAAGTGGATTCTGAATCCAGTGTTCTTTCCACAAACTGTGCTCAAACTCCAAAGCCCCAACAATCACCAGGCTACACCCAGTGGCACCCATCCTGGATAGACTGGGAGGGAACTGAAGCCTGGTGTGTGTGTGTGTGTGTCTGTGTGTGTGTGTGTGTGTTCCCACAATGAGATCCCAAAACTGGCGTGGTGAGCGGGTGCTGTGCACAGCTCTGAGAACTGCCGGCCCCTCTCCTTTTGCAGCACCCTTGGGCTGTGGAGAGTCCGGCTCAGCTTGTCCTTACGCACCATCTGACCATGGCTGGTGTCTTTCCCTCTCTGAACATTGACTTCTTAACTCTCAGCTGCAGCTGTGGTTCCCAAGGCCTGCAGGGGAGGCTGGATTAAATGGAAGACGCCTGGGGGAGATCACATGCCTTCCTCCACCAGCTGGCCCAGAGCACAGAGCCTGCGGCTTAGCTTTCCAAGACTGCCCTGGGCCTCCAGTTCCCCTGTGAGACACCTTAGCTCAGTCTAAAATTCCTTCAGCAGATTCTCTGATGTGACCCGATAACCTGCTGTTATCTGGCTCTTCTGTCCCCAGTAGAGTCAGAGAAGAGGAAAAGTGGCTCCCTCTGCACCCACCGCACTCCCGTCCTCCCGTCCTCCCACCCAATCCCAGCCCCCAAGGCCTCCCTTCAGGGTGGGGGTGCCTGTCAGGACGTGGAGGGCTTGAGGCTCCTGGCCAGTCTCCTAGTGTCCCTGTTGCCCTCCCAGGCTGTCCTCGGGCCAGCAGACAGTGGTTCTGTGATTAAAACATAGGACTACGGCAGATGCTGGGAAATGAGATTGATCAAATTATGTTATGTGCATGTTTGATTATGGCATTAAGAATCCCCACCAATAATTTTTTAACAGGTCTCATTCGCTTTATTTATTTATTTATTTATTTATTATAAGAACCCTATGTTGTAGCCACAATTGGAGCCTGGGTCCTCTGTACAGAGACTCTGGTATGGGTTTCCACAGAATGGTCAGTGAATTCCTGATTGGGAGACTGGGTGAACCCAGTCTCTTTCCAGAGATCCAGAGTCAAATAGCTGTATGTCTTGGAGATGGCATCAAAGGTGGCCTATATTAGTCAGAGTTCTCTAGAGGATCAACAGGAAGTATGATTATAAAAAGAGGGTTTATTAGATGGGCTTACACGACCAGAAGCTGGATAGTCCACAGTGGCCATCTGCAGGCTAGAGAGCTGGAAGAACCAGCAGCTGCGCAGTCCAAGATGCGGAAGTCCCAGAACAAGAGGGATCAACAGTGCTACCCTAGTCCGAGACCAAGGCTTCTGGAAACTACCTGGAGAATCACTGGCAGAGTTCACTTTGGAAGAGTGAAGAAGCAGGACCTTCTAGCTTTTAGGGTCTGGGCTGAGAAATCTGCTGGTATCCATATTGGTTTTCCCCTATACATAATCTGATGCTTTTCTCTTGCAGCCTTTAAAATCCTATCTTCATTTTGTACATTAGGCATTTTCATTATAATGTGTCTTGGTGTGGATCTGCTGTAATTTTGTGCATTTGGTGTTCTGTAAGCCACTTGTAGTTGAATTTCCATTTCATTTTTCAGGTTTGGGAAATTTTCTGATATTATTTCATTGAATAGGTTGTTCATTCCTTTGGTTTGTATCTCTGTGCCTTCCTCAATCCTGATAATTCTTAAATTTGGTCTTTTCATGATATCCCATAGTTCTTGTAGGTTCTGTTATGATTTCTTACCATCGTCTCTGTTTGGGTAACTTTACTTTCAAGATTCAATATTTTGTCTTCATTGTCTGAGGTTCTGTCTTATAAGTGATCTGTTGGTGATGCTTTCTATTTTTTATTTGGTTTATTGTTTCCTTAATTTCAAGGATTTCTGTTTGTTTCTTTTCAGAGTCTCTATCTCTTTGTTGAGGTGATCTTTTGCTTCCTGCAGTTGCTCTTTCAATTGCTTATTGGAATGATCATTCATTGCCTGCATTTGCTCTCTTATCTCATCCTTCACTTCGTGAATCATTTTAATCATGTATATTCTGAACTCCTTTTCTGACATTTCTTCTACCATGCTGTAATTGGATTCTATTAGTGTAGAATCTTGGTTTGTTTGGAATACTTTCTTCCCTTGTTTTTTCTTTTTGTTCATGTATCTTCCCCCATCTAGCAATGCAGATCTGGGGTATTGCAGTTTCTGCCCTATTGGTTTATAGTGACCCTGTAGTTTTTCAAAACCACTTCTTTAAGTCTGAAGATCAATATTAGCAACATCCAGTACAGAAAATATGCAGTCATAAACCAAATAACCCCTATGAAGATGTTAACAATATTGTTGTAATAAACAGAGAGGATGAGTTTAATTATTATCTACGTATAACAAACAGATTTGCAATGAGGACTGCAGTTTCTAATGGAGGACAATGAGGATGGGAAGGGGTGTAGGATGTAACTGTTAATGGTATAGGAAAAGAGTATGAAGAAGTTCTAAATCATAGGAAGAGTG
Source organism: Glaucomys volans (assembly GCA_020662805.1). Taxonomy (NCBI): domain Eukaryota; kingdom Metazoa; phylum Chordata; class Mammalia; order Rodentia; family Sciuridae; genus Glaucomys; species Glaucomys volans. Next base: position 374,993 of record JAJEJO010003484.1, read on the forward strand.
AAAGTGCAGTCAAAAGAAGTTGATTGTTAGCATGAGAAAAGAGAGAAAGACACTCTGAGGAAACAGGTAAACAAAAGGAAAATAGAGATCAAGAAAAATAAAGAAATGAAAATTTTAAAAATTTTCACAAAGGAGAAAAAAAAATTTACACTATAACAGTTATATACTATTCAAACCACCCAGTCTTCTGTAGCCTGAGGCATTAGAGGTACTGACAATGCGATTCCAGTCTCCAGCAGGCATCTCAGGATGAGATTTGCCCCACCTAATGACAGTTTCCACTTCCAGGATAATCCAAGATGGCTGCACTGGCTTCCAAATGTGTTGGCAAATGGGGAGAAGGAGCGCAGGGCATGGGCACCAAGTCTGTGTGGGGTGTGGTGGGTCGGACCAGGACCCCTGGAGGTGGGGCACGGTCAGTCAGGCCAGGGGTCCTGCAGTTCCTGGCTGTTTTCCCAAACTGGTGGCAGCCACGTGTAACCAAACCTGTGGGTACTGTGATGGTGGTCTTCCAGGCAACAGCAGGCAGCTGTTGATCCACTGATGGTCTGCAGACTCCGCAGGCTACTGGCAAACAATCAGCTGAACCCTGGTTGGTGGGTGATGGGTAGGTGAAAGGCAGGTGATGGGCAGGCCAGAGGCAGGCAAACAGGCAAATAGCGGAGGATAGGCAGCAGTCAGTGAGCAATCTGCACTCAAATGTAGTCAATATGCTGACAGACTGTAGGTGATTCAGGTAGACAAATAGGGTAAACAGCAGGGGATCAATGAGGAGCAAAGACTGCCTCATGGAGAAACAGATTTTCCTCTGCTTGAATTCTGAGTTACTGAGTGACAAGGAATGCAGCCTCCCTCTAGTCTGCCATCTTGGATCTCCCCTTGAAATATATTCCAAGCTCTGAAAGAACATGGTTGCTAACCAAGAATCCTATATCCAACAAAATTAACCTTCAGATTTGAAGATGAAATAAAATCCTTCCATGACAAACAAAAGTTAAAGGAATTTACACACAGAAAGCCTGCACTATAGAACATTCTCAGCAAGACATTCCATGAGGAAGAAACCAAAAAAACAATGTAAGTCAGCAAAGGGAGGAACTACCTTTCCCAAAGGAAAAGCCAGTGAAAGGAGAAACCAAGTCAAGTTAAAAAACAAAACTAAGCCAAAATGACTGGGAATACAAATCATATCTCAATAATAACCCTGAACATTAATGGCCTAAACTCATCAATCAAAAGACATGGACTGGCAGATTGGATTAAAAAGAAAGACCCAACAATATGCTGCCTCCAAGAGATGCATCTCATAGAAAAGGACATCCACAGACTAAAGGTGAAAGGATGGGAAAAAACCTACCACGCACATGGACTCAGTAAAAAAGCGGGGATTTATCAGATAAAGTGGACTTCAAGCCAAAGTTAGAAAGGATAAAGAAGGTCACTTCATACTGCTTAAGGGAACCATAAGTCAAGAAGACATAATGATCATAAATATTTATGCCCCAAACAATGGCCCATCCATGTATATCAAACAAATCCTTCTCAATTCCAGGACTCTAATAGAACACATCACAAAAATTCTGGGTGACTTTAACACACCACTGTCACCACTGGATAGATCTTCCAAACTAAAACTAAACAAAGAAACCATAGAACTCAATAACACAATCAATAACTTAGACTTAACAAACATATATAAAATATTCCATCCATCAACGAGCTAATACACTTTCTTCTCAGCAGCACATGGATCTTTCTCTAAAATAGACCATATGTTATGCCACAAAGCAGCCTTTAGTAAATTCAAAAAAGTAGAGATACTACCTTGTGTTCTATTGGGTCATAATGGAATGAAATTAGAAATCAATGACACAATAAAAAACAGAAACTACTCTGACACCTGAGACTAAATAATATGCTACTTAATGATAAGAGAAAACATCAGGGAGGAGATAAACAAATTCTTAGAGGTAAATGAGAATGACAATACCACATATAAAAATCTGTGGGACACTGGGAAAGCAGTACTAAGAGGAAAATTCATTGCATTGAACGCATACAAGAAAAGAATAAAAAGTCAACAACTAAACACCTAACATTACATCTCAAAGCCCTAGAAAAAGAACAGAACAACACCAAAAGTAGTAGAAGACAGGAAATAATTAAGATCAGAGCTGAAAACAATGAAATTGAAACAAAAGAAATAATTCAAAAAATTGACAAAACAAAAAGTTGGTTCTTTGAAAAAGTAAATAAAATAGATAAACCCTTAGCCACACTAACAAAGTGAAGGAGATAGAAAACTCAAACTACTAAAATTCATGATGAAAAAGGAAATATCACAACAGACACCATTGAAATACAAAACATAACAAGAAACTACTTTGAAAATCTATACTCCAACAAAACAGAAAATCCTGAAGACATCAACAAATTTCTAGAGACATATGATCCTCCCAAACTGAACCAGGAGGACATACACAATTTAAACAGATCAATTTCAAGTATGAAATAGAAGAAGCCATCAAAAGCCTACCAACCAAGAAAAGCCCAGGACCAGATAGATTATCACCTGAGTTCTATAAGACCTTCAAAGAAGAACTTATACCAATACTCCTGAGAGTATTTCATGAAATAGAAAAGGAGGGAACCCTTCCAAATTAATTCTATGAAGCTAATATCACTCTGATACCAAAACCAGACAAAGACACATCTAGGAAAGAAAACTTTAGACCAATATCTCTGATGAATATAGACGCAAAAATCCTTAACAAATTCTGGCAAATTACTTACAAAAACATATTAAGAAGATAGTGCACCATGATCAGTTGGGGTTTATACCAGGGATGGAAGGTTGGTTCAACAACCAGAAATGAATAAATGTAACTCATCACATCAATAGACTTAAGGTTAAGAATCATATGATTATTTCAATAGATGCTGAGAAAGCATTTGACGAAATACAACACCCCTTCATGCTCAAACACTAGAAAAAATAGGGATGGTAGGAACATACCTCAACACTGTAAAGGCTATTTTTGCTAAACCCACTGCCAACATCATTCTTAATAGAGAAAAACTGAAAGCATTCCCTTTAAAAACTGGAAAAAGACAGGGATGCCCACTGTCACCACTTCTATTCAACATTGTGCTGGAAATGCTAGCCAGAGCAATTAGACAGACCACAGAAATTAACAGAATATGAATAGGAAAAGAAGAACCCAAGTTGTCACTATTTGCCGATGACATAATTCCATATTTAGAGGATCCAAAAAACTCCACCAGGAAACTTTTAGACCTAATTAATGAATTCAGAAAAATAGCAGGCTATAAAATAAACACACATAAATCAAATGCATTTATCTACATAAGCAATGAATCTTCTGAAAGTGAAATGAGGAAAACAACTCCTCTCATAATAGCCCCCCAAAAAATAAAATACTTGGGAATCAATCTAACAAAAGAAGTGAAAGACCTCTACAATGAAAACTACAGAACATTAAGGAAAGAAATTGAGGAAGACCTTAGAAGATGGAAAGATCTCCCATGTTCTTGGATAGGCAGAATTAATATAATCAAAATGACCCTACTTCCAAAGGTGCTATACAAATTTAATGCAACTCCAAAAAAAAAAAAATCCCAATGACTTTCCTCGCAGAAATAGAGAAAGCAATCATGAAATTCATCTAGAAGAACAAAAGACCCAGAATAGCCAAAACAATCCTGGGCAGGAAGAATGACGCAGGAGATATCACAATACCAGGCCTTAAACTCTACCATAGGGCAATAGTAACAAAAAAGGCATGGTACTGGCACCAAAATAGACAGGGAGACCAATGGTACAGAATAGAAGACACAGAGACAAGCCCACCTAAATACAGTTATCTCATGCTAGACAAAGGTGACAAAAACATACAATGGAGAAAAGATAGCATCTTCAACAAATGGTGCTGACAAAACTGGAAATCCATATGCAATAAAATGAAATTAAATCCCTATCTCTCACCCTGTACAAAACCCAACTCAAAATGGATCAAGGATCTAGGAATTAGACCTGAGACTCTTCACCAAACAGAAGAAAAAGTAGACCCGAATCGTCTTCATGCTGGCTTAGGAACAGACTTCCCTAACATGACTCCCAGAGCACAAGAAATAAAAGGAAGAATCAATAAATGGGACAGATTCAAACTAAAAAGCTTTTTCTCAGCAAAAGAAATAATCAATAATGTAAAAAGAGAGCCTACAGAGTGGGAGAAAGTCTTTTCCACACACACTCAGACAGAGCACTGATCTCCAAAATTTATAAAGAACTTTAAACCAAAAAACAAAAAACTTTACACCAAAAATACAAAGAATCCAATCAATAAATGGGCTAAGGAACTGGGTAGACATTTCACAGAAGATGATATACAGGTGATCAACAAATAAATGAAAAAGTGCTCATCATCTCTAGTAATTAGAGAAATTCAAATTAAAACCAACCTAAGATTTCATCTAACTCCAATTAGAATGGCTATTATCAGGAACACAAGCAATAATAAGTGTTGGTGTGGCTGTGGGGGAAAAGGCATACTCATACATTGCTGGTGGGGTTGCAAATTGGTGCAGCCACTGTGAAAGCAGTATGGAGATTGCTGAAAAAACTGGAAAGGACCCACCATTTGACCCAGCTATCCCACTCCTCGGTTTATACCCAAAGGACTTAAAATCAGCAAAGTACAGTGATGCAGCCATATCTATGTTCATGGCTGCTCAATTCAGAATAGCTAGATTGTGGAACCAACCTAGATGCCCTTCAACTGAAGAACGGATAAAGAAACTGTGATATATATACAAAATGGAATATTACTCAGCCATAAAGAAGAATAAAATTATGGCATTTGCTGGTAAATGGTGGAGTTGGAGAATATCATGCTAAGTGAAATAAGCGAAACCCAAAAAACAACAGACAAATGTTTTGTCTGATAAGTGGATGATGATACATAACGAGGGGCAGGTGGTGGAGGGACAAGAGAAGAATGGAGGAAGTATGGATGGGGTAGAGGAAAATGGGACAGGAGTAGGTGAGGGAAAGAAAGACAGTAGACTGAGACAGACAGTATTACCCATGTATATGTAAGATTATATGAATCGTGTGAATCTACATTGTGCAAAAAAAAGGTATATTCCCTACTGTATAATTATATGAAAATGGGTTCTACTGTCATGTATGATTAAAAAGGAAAAAAAAAAAGAGTGAAGAAGCGAGAGCCCAATATCCTCAGAGTAGCGAAACAGCAAACAAGAACCTGTTCAAGAAGAGCCGAGCTTGCATCTGCATCTGCTTCCTTGTTCTTCCAGCCTTTATTCCATCCAAGCCACCATCCTATTGGGCAGTGCTGCCCACGCGTAGGGAGGGGTCCACTTCAGTTCCTACCCCACATGCCAAGCATTCCTAGACACGCCCTCATTGACACACCCAGAGGCCTCTTAATCATCTGCACCTCTTAATCCAATCAAGTTGACAATTCAAATTGGCCATTATGGTGGCCTTAGTGGAATTGCCCAAGGTGGCAGGGCAGCCCCTGGCAGAAGTGGAGCAGTCATCAATCCCAGCACCTCTGGGGCAGGGATGAGCCACACCAGCACAGAACCACAATGTCCTGTCACCTTGCAAGGGAGAGTGTGGGGCTTGCCAATCTCGTTCCCCCAGTAGCCGCTCTGCACAGGAACAATGGAGAGTTGGTCAGGATGATGGCCCCTCGGGTAGCAGTGGCCACCTCCTTGGGGCACTTTACTCCCAGGCCAACGTGACCACTGTAGCCCCTATAGCTACAAATGCCTCAAACCCGGTCTGCTGACCAGCGGAAGCTGCTTCTGTGCAGCGTGATCCTCAAAACCTCACCCTTGAGTGACGCCCCCAGGAAAGTCAATGGCCTCAGACTCCTTGATGGGCAAAGAGAAGAGACGGAGCTCCTCCAGGGACTTGGTCTTCATGTCCTTGACCAGGTGGCCCAGCTTGGTGACCAGGATCCAAGCCTTGTCTTCGGCCTTGCCCCCACAAACCCCGAGGCTCTGACCGCCCACTTCCACGAGCCCCTCTGCAGAGCCCCACCATGGCCTTGGCCATGGCCTCGGAGCCCTCTGCAGAAGCTGCCACGGCCACCCATTCTGGGCCCTGGGGACCTCTGGGACCTCCTGGACACCAGCGTCATCCGACATTTGGTGTGTTCCCAGAGAAGAAGCAATAATTAAAAAAAAAAAAAATACCCCACAGGGGCTTTTTATTCCCTCAAAGTAAAGCCCAGCCCGTGTGACAGGCCTCAGGACCCTGGCATGCCTCACTCCTGTCTGAGAGGATCCCTTCTCCTCCTTCCAGCCACCCCAGCCTCTGCACAGCCTCCAGCTGCTGTTCCCTCTGCCTGAAACACCCTGCCCTTCGGCCTCCCACCCAGCTCTCCTCCTCAGCTCCATGAGGTCGTCTGTGATCACTGCATTTAAACCTGCAGCCTGCCATGGACCACGGGTGCCCGCCGCCCCCTCTGATTCACGGCTGCCTACAGTCCTCCTCCCCGGCTGACACTGCTATATTTTATCAATTCTATTTATCCATCTCCCTTCACTAGAACTTAAGATTCACAAATACAAGGATTTTTGACTAGCACATAGTAGGTGCTCAAAAAATATATGGTAAGGAATGGGTGGGGTCTTTTGTTATCAGTGATGCCTGTGCTCGTGCTTCTCTCCCAGCGAGGATGCCTGTGAACCCACCAACCATTTCTACAGCACTTATTTAAAAATAAATAAATAAATAAATAAATTTGTCTTCTCTTCTTGGTTAAGTACAAAAGGTAGGTGTTTTTCATCCTTCAGATCCCTCCAGAAGCCAAGGGGGAAAAGATGCTGAGACGTGGCATGTGTTTTCAAGACTCCTTTGAGGACAGGCGGTTCAGAGAGGTGTAGTAACTTGTCAGAGGTCACACAGGCATTTTGGTGGCAGCGTGGAAGCAGAATCCAAGTCTCTGGACTCCTAGTCCAGCACTCCTCCCCTGCGGCACAGCGGCCTCCTTCCTCCCCAGGGCTTACCCCACTCCACTCCATTTAATCTGCCTTCCCATGGCCAAGTCCGAGACAGAACCACATGGGGAAAGGCCAAGGCCTCAGGGATCCCTGGCTTCCTCCCCTCCCCTCCCCCAGGGCTGGGAGCACAGCCCTGAGATGCAGCCAGCTGCAAGGGCTGAGGATGATGGATGACTGGGGCTCCAGGGACTCTCAGGACAGCCAAACTCCTCTGTCTGGTCAGAATCACCCAAGCAGGGAAGCATGAAATGGTGCCATTAGTCAGAGGAGGCTGCGGCCGGCCCAGAGGGAGGCCACTGGCCAGTCCACGGCTCCTGGTCTGCAGGGGCAGGGCCGGAGTCTGAAGGAAGGCTCCTGCGAGCCCTGTCAGGAGGGGCTGGGAGGGGTCTCTCCCCCTTGACTGTCAAGCCCCCCAGGTCTTGTCAGAACACACATGGCCCCTCTGCAGGCCATCCGAAACCCAGCAGGTGGCTGGAATGGGCCCAGCCGTCTGTTTGCCTGGGACTTGGGTGGCCAGTGGGCCACACTTTGAAAAAGGAGGTTCTAAGAAGTCTGGAAAGAAGTGAGGGAGGAGGGCAAGGCCCACGAGCAGCTCCTGGAAGTGAAAGAAGCCTGGACGGCTCCGTGGCCCTGCCGACAGCCTACACCCTCACCCCCCGGCCCTGGTGGCACAAGAGTGGGCACGAGCAAACTGCAGGCAACACCAGTGTCCTGCCCGGAGCACAGGGATCTCCCACTTAACCCGCTGGCAAGAGGCACCGTATAAACATCATTGTGAAGAGAAGGCAAATTTCCCCCAGACGGGCAAGTGACCTGCCCAAGGTCACACAGCTGATCAGTGAAGAGATCGGAACCTCCATTGCCTGTGTCCAAGTCCCTGGCTTCCCACTCTGTTTCACAAGTGAGGCCGGGGGAAGCTCCAGAGCAGGGTGCACCTGGAGTAGGGAGCTCAGAGAGGGACACCACGCAGGCATTCCTTCCTCCCCCTTGCCTGCTGGCTGCTGTCCACCTGACTGCCAGGGACGGCCACTTGGCTCCCTGTGACTGTCAGTCCCCAAAGCACTCCAGACTCTGCAGGTGACCCTAGGGCCAGGACGGCTGGCAGGGTGGTGGGCAGGGCCAGGCAGGACAGATGCCAATACCTGGGGTCCCTGAGTGCTAGAGGTCCCTGCCTCTCTCTGGCCCCTCGACAAGGGCGACAGCCACTCGTGACCTGGGTGGTGCTGGGGAGCAGACTTATCCTTTATCTTAGCCTCTTTTCCTTCTCTGTCATGTAGAACCAAAGCAAAGGAAGAGGCTCCAGGGCAGGAAGGAGGGCTGCAGGTGGGGACTGAGAAGGACACAGGCGAAGAGAGCCTTGGGAAAGGCCGTGGCCTGCCACCCTGAGCCCTCCCACTGTGAACCTTTGGAAGGAGCCCCCTGCATGTGTCTGGAGGCTCCTTCTTCCCCAGCACCAAATGCAGGCACTCGGCACCGAGCACAAGCCTGGATCTGGACTACGGGGGACCTGATGGACAATAACCTGTGGAAAAGGAGGGCAGGACGGTTGGGCCAGAGGTGGGAGTGGGTGAAGGGGCCTTGCACGTACTCCCACTGCCACTCACGGCAGGTCGGCGGCCCAGGAGCATCACAGAGGCTCCAGGGCTCTGGAGTGTCACCCTGTGTTTGGATCTGGAATGATCTCCAAGGGAGACTGTCAGTCAAAGAGTCAGTACACGTAGGAATAAGTGTGATACCTTGTGCAAGGTGGGGGACAAGGACGTGCATGCTCACACGTTCGTAGAACAGCTCTGGAAAAGGCTCGCCAGAATTGATGACATTTGCTGTCTTTGCCTCTGGGTGGGAACTGGGAGGGGAGTGGCTGCCAGAGACCTCACTGTGTACCCTCGGTATTTCTGCAGTTTCCAATCCCACACAAATATCTCCCTGTCCCTTCTCCCCATCCCCTGCTACTTTGAGACCTAGGAGCTGGGTCCCCAGCCTTGCAAAAGAGACCAAGGAGGAGGTTTGTGTGGCTCACCCAGGAGTGGCCTAGCCTGCCCCAAGCTGGGAGGCCCACAGCAGGGAGAGCAGGACCTTCCCCTCCACCCACAGGGGTCACCGGCTCTACCCAGCTTCTCTGCCTGTCTTAAGTAGGTTGGGAGCCCTGAAACCTCATCCTGTCCTCTAGCGTTGCTGGCCCCCTCTGTCCTCCCAGGGGCCAGTCCCTTCAGAATGGGATGCTGATCACATGACCAACAAGGAAGCCAATTCCCACCTGCATCAAAGGCACACGTGGGCATGCGCACCACTGCCAACTGTCGCCCCAAACCAATTAAATACGATTTGGGGACTCTGCACTTCTGTGGATTATCCCACTCGGCCCTGACCTCGATTAAGGCAGATAATGGAGAGCTGACTAGATACTGCTTATTTAATCTTTTCCAGGCATTGTATTTGCAGAAGCCCAAGTAATGAGATGGAAATAGGTTAACCAGCAAGATGCCTCTCGTGGAAGCCAGCGGGCGAAGAAAGATCAATACTTAAGGTAAATTTATGGTTTTATTCTTTGCAACAAAGCTCCAGCCCAACATTTGGTCCTGGGAGGCAAAGGGCAAAGTTTTAATGAATTAATCTTTTAGCTCATTTTGAAAATGAATTACCCATTTCTTTGAGTGGCTTGTGTACCGAGACCGGAGGAGCCTTCCTGGGTCAGCTGGGGCTCGCTGCTACTTCCCAGCAGGGCCACATAGAGCCAGCGCCTATTCCTGACTGGGTCTAGGGAAGCTCCCCACTCTAGCTTCCTAAGAATTGGAAAATCCTTCCTAGGGTCTAACTTCAATCTCTCCTGCTGCAGTAACACTCATTTTGCTTCTCTTGCATCCAGACTGAGGTTAGCAAATCCTAAACCACCTAAAAAGAGGCCCGAGGCAGAGGCCACAGTCTGACTGCAGGGAGCGAGCACTCCTGACTCTTTCCATGGCCGTGTGTGTAACCTTGGGTGGGCTCGTTGGCCTTCCGGGGCCTCAGCTTGCACAGCCATAAAGAGGGTTGACCACCCTGCTCCGCCTGTGAAAATCAAAACAGGATGGTGGCGCCGTGCGAGTTACCAGCTCCTCGACTCCCAGCCTCTGTTGTCCCTCCGTCCACCCCGCCAAGCCCTTCAGTTTCCGTTTCCCTCCCTGGCTAACTCTTGAAGGTGCAGGAGTGAGGGATGCCCAGTCAGCCAGGGGTCCTCAGCACCCCAGCCAGGACCACAATGTGACCAGGGGCGACTGAGGAGCCACCACCCCACGGGGACTTTCCTGGAGAGAACCGGTCCTGCAGCCCAGTCGCTCCCCCTACCCATCTGTCTGTCCAGCCACCAGCCCAGCGGGAGAAGTGCTGAGTCCCCAGTTGTGCTGGCAGCCGCAGGCAGCCCTCAGGGGTCCAGCTGCTCCCAGCCCTGTGCCTGCTGTGCTCCCTAGAACCCTATGCCCTCGCCCAGAGTCCCCACTCCCCAGCACCCTACCCAAACCCCAGGCAGCTGTCCCCGGCAGAGGAAAGGCTGTCCACTGCATGGGCATCGGCTGCTTGGGAGCAGGCCCAGAAGTGGGGCTCCAAACGGGTGGAGGTGGGGATAGAGAGAAGTGGAGTGGGGGGCATGTTTGGGTCCCCTGAGGGCTATCCCCTCCCCCAGTGTCAGGGGACCTTGGGGGACCTTGGTGTGTGTGGGCTCTGAGAGAAGGGATAAGAGGTAGGACTGGGGATGTGGTGAGGGGCTCTGCCCTGGCCATGATGGAACAGGGTGCTGCTCTCTAGAGAGCTCGCAGGCTGAGGAAGCATGCACTGGGACAAGAGGGACTCAAACTGGGCATGGTGGCGGTGCACCGGTCATCCCAGCAAGGCAGGAGGATCTCAAGTTCAAGGCCAGCCTCAACAACTTAATGAGGCCCAAGCAACTCAGTGAGACTCTCAAGCTAAAAAATTTAAAAAGGGCTGGGGATGTGGCTCAGTGGTAAAGAGTCCTGGGTTCAGTCCCCAGGGCCAAAAGTTAAAAAAGAGGGTCTCCAGGTGACTTAGCAGTGACGACCAAGCTCCATCAATGGGACACTGGTCACAATGTGTGTTCAGCTCTGCCACAGGGGAAATGCTGTGCCTTCCAAGTGTCCCACTCTCCTTCATGCCAGATGCACATCTTGATTTT
>JAJEJO010003485.1:1666-25825 GCA_020662805.1 Glaucomys volans
CGTGCATTCCAGGCTTGTCCCCCAGAGGTGGAGAGGCAGCAAAGATTGCTGAGAACAAGGAGGTGCAACAGTGGGCCAGACAGGCTTGGCTCCTGCCCTCCTGGGGCTGATGGGAGTGAGCAAGGACCAGCCTCCCTTTGCCATGAATGGAAGCAGAGCTGCCAGCTGTCCGCAAGGCAGAAGCCACTGCCTTGGAGCTGCTGGAATCCAGGAGGAGCGCTGCTGCCCGCCCCAGAATGCAGAGGCTGCTGGAATGAAGATGCTGAAATCCAGGAACTGCCACCACCCAAGCACAGGACTCTCAAATTCCCCACGAGTGACCCTGTGAGAACTCGGCTGACTCTTAAGAGACAGGAATGGGTCAATTTGACCAGCTTGATCTTAAACACCTAGCAAAACAGTTAAAACCAAACCAAACCATAGACATTCTTGGGCATTTAAAAGAAACAATAGTTTAATGTAACTTAAGATATACTTGTGTTAGCCCCTAGAATAGGACTGGAGGCTACAAAAGAGAGATTCTTAGACAAATGTACCTGATAACTCAAGTTCCCAAATAAAGGCCTCAACCTCTCCAGCCTTTGATAGGCCTTGTTATGGGAACAACTTCTCAGTTCTTCCACCTGGTGAGAGATTGACTTCTACCATGTCATGATATTCTGTATTAATCTCATTTTGGTACTTATGTCATTTTGTTTCTCTCTCATAGAAGCACCAACCCCAGATGACTCTACAACCTGCTCTTCCCAAGCAGACTTCTGCTCCTCATTGACCAGATTCCTAAAAAGCACTTCAAACTGCTTCCCCAGACTCCACCCCCTTCCAGCTGGAAGCAGCAAGAGTGGTCGGCACCCCCTCTCCCTAATTACAGGCAGTAGTGTAAAATAAGAAATCTGGTCAAACTGAGGAATGGAACCCATCAGAGTCCGGGGAGTTGGAAACTGAAAAACCACTAGTTTCCTAAACAAGGATTTGTTAATGTGGATAAGACCAGTGGGGAATGTTATACTTCCCTGAAAGATTCTCCAGTGCTGTCCAGAGAGAGAGTCAGCCCCACCCTAATCCCCCCTCCCTTTAGCCCCACCCTAATCCCGTCCGGAGCCCTATAAAAGTTGGCAATGACACAATTAACTTGCGACCCCCCAGAACCCCGCTTTTAGGAGGAAGGGAGGTCGTCACTGGCCAGCTAAAATAAAGGCTTCTTTTGGCTTTACGTGATTGGCTTGGATGATTTTATTTTCTTTGGGTACAACAAAACACTGAGCCACATCTCAAGCCCTCTTTATTTTTTTATTTTGAGACAGGGCTTTGCTAAATTGCTGAGGCTGACCTCAAATTTGCAATCCTCCTGCCTCAGCCCGCTGAGTCACTAGGATTACAGGTATGCCCCACTGTGCCTGGCAGACAGTGGTTAAATTTTTTTTTTTTTAATAAAAAGAAAAAAATCAAAGAAGAAGATCGGACAATACTCAATGCTGGTGAGATTGTGGAGCAACAAAAATTCTCATCATTGTTGACTGGAGAAGTCATTAAAAACCTCTGTCAAAGAAAAGCTCAGGATCAGATGCCTTCACTGGTGAATTCTACCACACATTTAAGGAGGAATTATCTCCTATCCTTCCAAACTCTTAAAGAAAATTGAAGAAGAGGGAATCCTTCCAGGCTAATGGAGGCAGCATTTCTTGGATATGAAAACTAAAAAAAAGACATCACACAAAAACTACAGGCCAATATCCTGACGGATACAGAAGCAAAAGTCCTCACCAAAACACTAGCAAACTGTCTTCAGTAACTTTAAAAATTCAAACACCATGACCAAACAGGATTTATTCCTGAGATGCAAAGATGGGCCAACATAAGCTAATGAACTAGTGTGATATACCACATTAACAGAACGAAGAATAAAAACCACGTGATCATCTCAGTAGATGCAGAGAGGGCAACTCACAAATTTCATCACCATTTCATGATTTAAAAAACTCAACCTGCTGGGTGTCTTGATGCGTACCTGCAATCCCAGCTACTCTAGAGCCTGGGGCAGGAGGATCATAAACAAGACCCTCAGAAACTTAGCAACACCCTTTCTCAAAATAAAACATAAAAAGGGCTGGGGATGTGGCTCAGTGGTTAAGTATCCCTCAGTTCAATTCCTGGTACCAAACCGAACCAAACAAAAACACAACTGAAACAACCAGGAATAGATATAACTTCAACTTAATAAAAGCCATATATGGCCAGGAGGATCGCAAGTTCAAAGCCAGCCTCCGCAACTTAGCGAGGCCCTAAGCAACTCTGTCTCTAAATAAAAAATACAAAATAGGGCTGGGGATGTGGCTCAGTGGTGGAGTGCCCCTGGGTTCAATCCCCAGTACCAAAAAAAAAAGCCATATATGGAAAGCCCACAGTAAAAACCTAAAACCTGGATGGAAACGTAGCTCTGTGGTAGAAGTTGCCTCACACGCACAAGGCTCTTTTTCAACTTCTCCCATGGAAAGGGAGTGGGTGGGAGGAAACTGAAAGTTATTTCTATAAAATCAGAAAACATTACAGGATGCTCACTCTTAACCACTTCTATTCCACACAGCACTAGAAGTGCTAGCCAGAGCAGTTCATCAAGAAAACCACTAAATAAAAAAAGATATCCAGATAGGAAAGGAAAAAGTAAAATTGTCCCTTTTTATCAGATGGCATGATCTTCTATGTAGAAAATCCCTAAAGACTACACCAAACTCCCTTAGATTTGAGAAATAAATTCAGTAAAGCTGAAGGATACAAAGTCAACGTACAAAAATCAGTACCCCAGTTTCTACAAATGTTATTAGTAAAACTGGGTGGCCATATAAAAAGAATTAAATGAGATCCTCATTTCATATCACACACATCCCTAAAAATGGATTAAAGACTTAAATAAGACCTGAACCTGTTGAACACCTAAATTCACAACATTGATCTAGGAGATGATTTCTTGGATATGAAAAAAAAGCAGGAGCAACAAAACCTGAAGTAGACAAGTGAAACTCCATTAAATTTATAAGCTTCCTCACAGCAAAGGAAACTGTCAACAGAACAAAAAGAGAACCTATGAGTTGGGAGAAAATATTTGCAAGCCATACATCAAATGAGATCTAAAATCCACAAGGATCTCCTACAACTTAATAGAAAGAAAGCACACACACAAAAATGAACCAATTAAAAACTGGGAAAAAGATGTAAATAGACATTTCTCCAAAGAAGACATGTAAATGACTAAGAGGTATGTGAAAATATGCCCAACCTCAATAATTGTCAGGGGAATACAAAGTAAACCATAATGAACTATTGCTTTAAAATCTGTTGCGATGGCCATTACTTTAAGAAAAAAGTTGCTGAGGATATGGAAAAATTGGAATCTTTACTGGTAGGAACATAAAATGGTTTGAACACTGCAGAATATAATATGGAGGTTCCTGAAAAACTTGACAATCTCATTACTATATGAGGCAAAATGCTACTTCAGGATATTTATCTAAAAGAATTAAAATCAGGATCTTGAAGAGGTAATGTGTTCATTGCAGCATGATTCAGAATAGCCAAGATGTGGAAATAAGCTAAATGTCTGTCAAAGAGATATATATAAAGAAAATGTGATATAAGCATACAATGGAGCTGGGGGAGGTGGCACAAGCCAAGGGCAGTGGTGCACACCTATAATCCCAGTGGTTCGGGAGGTTGAGGCAGGAGGATCTAGAATTCAAAGTCAGCCTCAGCAGAAGTGAGGTGCTAAGCAACTTAGTAAGACCCTGTCTCTAAATAAAATACAAAATCTGGCTGGGGATGTGGCTCAATGGTCAAGTGCCCCTGAGTTCAATCCCTGGTACTCCCCCCACCCAAAAAAAAGAAAAAACATACAATGGATATTGGCCATAAAACAATGGAGATCCTGCGACATGTAACAGCATCAATGAACCTTGAGATTATGCTAAGTGAAATAAGAAAATTATATGAAGACAAACACTGCATGAGTCTATTTATATGTGAGATACTTAATGGACAAAACTACATAAACAGAAAGTAGGATGGCAGTTTTCCAAGGGCTGGGGTCAGGATCAAGGAAAGCAAAAGCAGGCATAGCTGCACTGCTATGTGACAACATTGCTATGGTGGCTGGTGACATGATTATGCAGGAGACCAGGAACTTGAGACAGAGTCTGGAGCCAAGCCAGGGTGTCTGCAGCCAGAGAGAGATGGATTCACTGGAAATCTGGCCTGGAACACTAGAACCAGGCCTTCCACTGACTACCACAAATCTTCTTGGAGGCTAAGAGTTAATACCACCTGACCTAGTGACAATCACTCTGTTGGTGAGGACAGGGGACCATCCATCTGAGGATAACCCAAGACTCCTCTTGACCTCCTGCATTATGCATATTCTTGATTCCTAGAGCAAAAGAACAGTAGGCCAGGAGGCAGTACAGCAAATGAGTGATGTCACCAATCTCATGACAATTTTCCATGGTATTGTCTCCAATAGCATCCGTACGGGCACTGAGCAAGCATATGATATGCAAAAGCAGTTAAGGTTACGAGACCCCCACAAGAACCAAAAAGCAAAACAAAACCATGAGGCCCCATAAAAATGTAAATCAATAACAACAACGATAATACAGTTATAGCAGAAATAGCAGACACCTGGACAGACTTTCACTGCCATCCCTGCGAGGGTGTTTCAGAGGAAAGTTTACGAAAGAGATGAATAAACTTCTATTGCCAAACTCTTGATATGCTCCCATTTCCTCTATTTTCTTAAAAGACATCAATCTTACCCTCCCAATTCCACCCACCCACATGCCTCCTTTACCTCCTTCAAGGACTAGAAATTCCACCCCTGCTTTCCTGGACCAGCAATGTTAGACAGATGTCCCCCAAACTGAAAAGCTCCAACTGGGCTCTTGCATATTATCAGCCTGTGCAGTTAGGCATCTGCTTCCAGCATTGTTACCACATCATGTTTATTCAATGCCTTATGGAACCAGAGTCAAATAAATGTAGCTTGGGATAGTGCCAGAAAAGGGGACAGGCTGATCTCTGGTTTCAGAATAGGGCTGCCACCTACTCTCTAGTTTCATTAGCCCTCCATCCCCTCCTTTAATAGGAAACTGTGTCCTCATCACCACTTGCTTCAGGGGGTTAATGGGAGGCCCAGGAACCCAGACCAGGAATCCAGACCATCATCCTTTAGAAATCTCAGACATCCTAACCGCCCAGTTGATCCTTTTCACTCCTGGACTAGATTGCAGGGTCCATATTCTCCCCAACACAGCCCTAGGACCTAAGCAGAGACAATCGGCTAGAGCAAACTGAGAAGAACGAATGTCCCTAACTGTAAGTGATGTCCAGGGCAGAGCCAACTTGACATCATAATTCAAGTCACCCTGAAGGGGTGACAACAAAGCCATCTCAAAGAAGTGTGTCCAGCTGGTGGAGCAACAGGTCTCTGTCATACAGAGATTTTCACTTCTTACTGGTTTGGGGGTGGAAATCAACTTGCATGGTTTCTCAGTCAACACTGTATTCAAAACTACCACATTGATTGCAGGCATCAGGCAGTGGTCAATGGTGGCAAAAGGTAAAATGGGAACCAGAGTAACTGGACTCACTGACATCTCCTGATGCCACTGTCCTCTCCCTTCTGGCTTAATACATTGGCTGAGAAGCTGTGCTGGGCATTTTGGTGCACACCTGTAATCTTAGCCACTCCAGAGGCAGAGGCAGGAGGATCCCAAGTTTGAGGCCAACCTCAGCAACTTAGCAAGACCCTGTCTCAAAATTAAAACGGCTGGTGGAGTGCTCCTGAGTTCTATCTCCAGTGCCATAAGAAAACAAAATACAGGGAAGCCATTGGAAGCCACAGAACCATTCCATCAGCCATGGGCTTATTGCTAAAGCATTACATTCCTAGATACTTTAGCCACCATCCCCAGCTCTGATCAGTTGGATAATGGTTACTAGCTTCTAAGGGTGGCCACCTAGTATCCTACCCTAGAGATATTCAGCTTCTCTAGAGAAACAAAGGATCCATTCACCCCCTTCCACTCATTAATATACTTTTTCTCAATTCTTTCTCAAGTTTTCAACAGTATTTAAAGTTGTTACTACTTTGTCCTCTTAGTGCCCTCTGTAATTCCAGTCTCTGATTGCTTGAATGTCCCATCTACCTGATCCCACTAGACTCTGTCTCACACCCCACTTGGTCCCCTTCGTTAAGCCCAATACATGTCACTTCCTTCATATCAGGCCCCACAGGAGGCTGGGGATACTGCTCAGTTGGTAGAGTGCTTGCCTGGCAAGCACAAGACCCTGGGTTCAATCCCCAGCACCACAAAAAAAAAAATTAGGCAATTAGGCCCCACAGCTTGTTTCCCTTTCTATCACCCACAGAACATTAAGGACAGCAATGTGCCCTGATTGCAATTCTAATCCGTACCAGCTGCTTGACAAGGACTAGATACCCTAAGTCAACTCCCCCTGCTCCCATTGCTTTTCTCTAGCCTAAACCTCCTTATCCCACTTATCTCCACTCTGGTTCCTTCTCCCCTTCCTCTGTTAGGTCCCCAGCTTCCCATTTGCCCTCTTCCTAGCCACTCACAGTGCCATGTCCTGCTGACGCCTGCACATGCCAAAGCATGGCATCTGCTAACCTGGGGATGATGTGGCCAGTCGGGTACTCAGAATGAAGTCCAATGTGGAGAAAGGGCAGCCACAGCCACAGGAGCAAAGACAGAACCACGCTCCTCGGCAGACTAAACTGACAGGTGGAAACACAACAGCAGAGAAGGAAGAGGCTGCAGGCAAGAGGAGCTTATAATCGCTGTAGAACACTCTGGTCCAGATCTTCAGACAAGAATAACAGCCTTCTCCTCCCACTCACCAGGAAGCCTTCTCTCCTGAATGCCTGTGGAACCAAGCAATGACCTGGGGAGAGGGTCCTGTGTGCCTCCTTTCCAGAGAGGAACGGGATGGAAGAATATGAGAGAAATAGGCAGGGGATGGCTCACTGCATTCTTGACGGAGTATCTTTCCTCAGTCTAACCTTCATTGTCTTCTAAGTATCATCCTTCAGGAAATGGGGAAAAGAAGCTCAGCGTGGGAGGTGGGAGAGTCTATTGGGGGAAAAGAGAAACTTTGAAGTCTAGAGTTTACTTAGGAAAATATTTCTTTTTTTTTAATTTGTTTTTAGTTGTTGATGGACCTTTATTTTATTTTCTACGTGGTGCTAAGAATCGAACCCAGACCCTCACACATGCTAGGCAAGCGCTTTACCACTAAGTCACAACCCCAGCGCTAGGAAAAAAATTCTATCCTATTTCCAGAACATACAAATAATTGGACTAGACAGGATAAGAAAGATTAATTGACAAAAAAAGGAAATCTCAGAGAGAGAGAGAGAGACAGACAGACAGACAGACAAAGTGTACAAAGTGTATTAGTCAGGGTCCAATAAGGGAACAGAAATCACAAGATTTTAACAGCATAATTTTCATATGAAGAATTGTTAAATGATGAATGTTTCAGGAGAGAGGTCAGTAGATTAGCATGCACAAGGTCCTGGGCTGGATGCCTAGCACACAAGACTGCTGACACTAACAGAAACAGAACCCAAACAGGAATCCCATAGGAAGCAGTCCAGAGCAAGTCCTCCCTCTCCTCCAATCCTGTAGCCTCCCTCCAGGCACCCCACTACTGGAAGATCCCAACAGACACAAGCAGGTGGGCAGAAACATTTGCAGAATCCCAGTCACAGACTCACAAAGCAGAGAATAGAAAGATAGGCTGGGGATATAGCTCAGTTGGTAGAGTGCTTGCCTCGCAAGTCCTAAGACCCTGGGTTCAATCCCCAACACCACCAAAAAAAAAAAAAAAGATAGGCTGGGAACTGAGGGATGATAACTTAATTACTGGCACAGGTCAAGTTGCAAGTAATTAAACAAATAGCTTAAACGTTGCTCCACATTAGGTTGGGAATGTAGCTCAGTGGTAGAGCGCTTGCCTAGCACAGGTTGAGGACCAGGGTTCAGTTCCCAGTACCACACACGCAAAAAAGTACTTTTTAGTCTTAAGCTGTCCAGCAGTAAGGCTAATAGTGGAGGATAGAGGATGTTTTATTCCCCTGTCAAGTAAGATATGAGTTTGTTTGGAGGAAAACTCCCTGTTCACTGAACTCTAGAAGTGCCACTACAAGGGAGTGTTATTTTCTTTGGGGGGTGGGTACCAGGAATTGAACCCAGGGACACTTAACCACTGAGCCACATCCTAGTCCTCTTTTTATATTTTGCTTAGGGCCTCACTATGTTGCTGAAGCTGGCCTTGAACTCGAGATCTTCCTACCTCAGCCTCCCGAGCCTCTGGGATTATAGGTGTGTGTCTCCATGTTCAGCTAGTGCAGTTGCTTAAAGAGCACTCAAGATAACAGGGTCTCTGAGGGGAATGGAGTTTGCTTGAACAAGGTTATGGGTACAAGGACTGAGGGAGGGAGTTGTGCTCAGTGGTCTACAAGGTGGGAGTTCAGCCTGCTCTTATATTTCCTGGTCAGTAGATTCCATCTTGGGCTATGGTCAACTATCTGTTCCTCTGAGTAGTCAAGCAAGTCTGGGAACTGAACACAAAATAAGCCCTCACTTGAAGCCATCTCCACGTGGTGACAGGCACCTGCCTTTCCCCAGGGCATATAATGTTCTAGCTCTGTTCCTAGATCAGGAAAACTGTTTGGACAGACTGAACAATCTACCCCTTCCTCAACCCATCTTTCAGGAGATCTACTTTCCAAATGTACAAATCTTTTGAGAAAATAAAACCTGAGCTTCAGGTGGAGACTCTTTGGAAGAAATGAATTGTTCAGTTGTACCTGGAGTCATTTTTAGCAAGTATGAGACACAACCTGAGCGTGGTAGATACAATTCTAGGAAATCTTGCTTAACTCTGTCGTCTCATTTTGTTCCTCTTAATCTTCAACTAAAAAATAAATACGTAATTTCTACGTGATTTACATCATCCTTGGGCATCTCTGTTCCCCAACTGAGAATGTCCTCCCAATGCCTGGTGCCTGGCTGATCCACAATCCTCTTTCAGAGTTCAGCTCAGGTATCTCCCCTTTGTGGAATTCTTCCCTGGACCCAGAAGGATGATTTTCCTGTGTATTCCCCATATCTCACCTCTATTATCACACTTTCTTATGGAACTATAATCACCACTAACCCTGGCAGCATAATCACTCACCCTGATTAATCAGAGTTCTGGTTCTCAAGAAACAGAGGCCAATTCTGGCTGATTACAAAAATGGAGTATTAAAGAATCCCTGGGAGGCCATGTCAGTGTTGGGAGATTGGAAAAATGCTAAGTCGTCAGGAACTAAACTCTTAAACCACACTCAGAACATGCCTGATGAAGCACCCAACATCTCTACTGCTGTCCTTAACAGCAGAAGAGATTCCCACTGTCACTGATGCTGCATCAAAACTGTGCTTCTATTCCAAGAGTCTGACTCTGTGACCACAACCATTGAGAGACCAGATACCTCTGAGGTCACCTTCTTCAGCAGAACGGATTCTGCATGGACCTCCTTTTTCCAGTTAGTCCCTTGGGAATTGAAGAATGAGATATTATGGAAGCCAAAGAAGAGAAGAATTCAAAAGAAGGAAAGAATGATCCATGCTGTTCAAGGATGCAGAAATAAATCAAAAGGTAAGGATTGGAAATTGTCCATTGATCTCCCCTGGAAGAGGCCTTTAGTTTTCTTGGTGAGAATGGGTTTGATCAAAGGGAATGGTAGTAAATTGAGAAGTGAAGGGCAGAGGATAACGTCAAGAAGACCGTTCTTTTCATAATCTTAACTCAAAGGGTTTCTTGGTGGTCATATCCAAAGGAACTTGTCAGTCCAAACAATGATAATAATTTATTGTAGACCATTGAATAATGAGTCCATATTGACATAGATGAATGAACAAATAAACAAAGTGGGATTGCTTCATTGCAGTAGAGTGACAACTAGCAAATACACATAGAAAAAGTAATGGTTTGAGAAGAAGCACCATGTGCAAACTATCGAAGTAACACACACAAAAAAGGTTACTTAAACTGGCAGATAAAAGCCGAAGAAGGAACATGGTGTCTACATACTCTCAAATGTATTCTCATAAATTACTTGCTTATTGCGAAGAGAGGACAAGTGGAACCACTTTAGCCATGAGATCAAAGTATCATTATCAATATTAGAGCAAAATTGTCACCATGTACTTCCTGATTAGATGAATTGAGAATGCGATGTCACTCCTCTGGTGTTCCAAGAGCATGTAACTTGAATTACTAGAGATGACAGAAAAAACTCACAGTAGGGACTTTCTCTGAAATAATACTGTGTGTGCCTCAAAACAGGCATTGTCCGGAAAGACCAAGAAAAGATTGAGCAGCAGATTAGAGGAGATGACAGGGACGTGAAAATTAAATGTTGACTGGGTTTGCATCCTGAACAGGAAAAATAATATCTATGGGGAACATTATTGGGATAACATTAAATTTAACACAGAGTAGATACAAGACTATCAATATGAGACTGGGCATCATCCCAGTGGCTCAGGAGGCTGAGACAGGAAGATCACAAGTTCAAAGCCAGCCTCAGCAAGGATGAGGCACTAAGCTGTCTCTAAATAAAATACAAAATAGGGCTGGGGATGGGGCTCAGTGGTTAAGTGCCCCTGAGTTAAATCCCTGGTACCCCCCAAAAGGCTATCAACATTAAATTTCCTGAATTTGATCATTGTAATCTGACTATAGAAGAAAATATGCTTGTTTTCAGGAGAGTCACACTAATGCGTTTAGGGGAGAAGATGAATGATGAATGTAACTTCCTCTCAAATAGCTCAAAAAAAATGAAATGCTAAAAAGAATACTGAATGTCGTGGGTGTGAGAACAAGGATTTGGGGTGGGTTTCAGAGTGGACAGGTTTCACATTTAACTTATTTTCCCTAGCCTTAAAATTTTTATGATTATTTTATATGTTGCTTTAAAAGTATTATTATGAATTTCAACCACCACATTTAAGATTCCTGTCCCTGAGTTCTTCCTGGTGGAGTCACCCCATTTCTGACTGAAGGACGTTCTTCAGAATTCTTCTGTAGTGAAGACCCACTGGTAAAGCCTCTATTGGCTCACATTTGTCTGAAATGTTTTCACTTTGTCTTTTCTTACAGATTGATTGGTGTCCCCCACATTCCTATGTCACCCCCAAGGTGACTGTCTGGAGATAGGGTCTTTATGGTAATGAAGGTTAAGTGAGATGCTGAAGCCAGAATTGGACGGGCCGCTAGTGTAGAAGTCAAGGAATCTGGTCAAATTGAGGAATGGAGACCATCAGAGTCTGGGAAGTTGGAGACGCCCCTGGGAGATTGGAATGTCAGTGTCTCCTGAGCCCTTTGATCACCAAGGTTACCTGCTTAACTGCCCCTCCCCAAAAGCTGCAGGCAGGGAGTTGCTAATTAATGCCTCCTGGGCCCCCACCTGAATCTCCATGTGGCCTTCCCCCTGCCATTTGCATCTCACCTTTTTGCTGTGTCACCACCGCCATATGGGCAGGAAGGAGAGATAGATAAGGATCAAAGGAAAGAGCAGAACAAAGAAGACCCTAACCTATAAAAGATGTAGGGTGCAAGCCGGGCGTGGTGGTGCATGCCTGTAATCCAAGCGACTTGGGAGGCTGAGTCAAGAGGATCGTGAGTTCAAAGCCAGCCTCAGCAACTTAGCGAGGCCCTAAACAACTCACTGAGACCCTGTCTCTAAATAAAATACAAAATAGGGCTGGGGATATGGCTCAGTGGCCGAGTGTCCCTGAGTTCAATCCCTGGTTCCAAAAAAAATAAAAAGATGTAGGGTGCGATCACTTCTTGGGGATTCTAGAACATCAGCCATGGCCTCCCTTCTCCCACCCGGAAGATGTTTGTATTACTACTTTTAAATAAAACCTGCTTAATATGCTTGCCTTGGTGTGCTTCTCTGGGGTTATACTTCAACACCAGAGGAAGCAGAACTCATTACCGGTATGTGGCAGTATGAGATTTGGAGGTCCCACTGAGATCTACACCAAGGTAAGCTTCTTCACACGCCATGCACCCCACATCTGTTTGAGGTGCATCTTTCTGTCTCTTTCTTTCTGGAGGGCAATATGGGCACCCATTGGCTACTTAAATGCAACTAGTGTAGCCACCATCCTTCAAGACTCGGGTGAAAGGTTTCCCAGCCTAAGCAAGTTCCAATCACCTGCTCTATGCAAAGCAGGCATGTTGGGCTCTTCTGAAGCCGTTTCCTACTTTTCTGTGCAGGCCCGGAGAGCAATTGCCATCAGTACACAGTGTCCCTGGTCCTGATCCACCTCAGATGCATGGAGGTGAAGAAAGAGTTGGAACAACTGCAGGATTCTCTGACCCGGGCTACTCTCGGGTGGGATCCCAAAGGTTCCTTCTCCAGACTCCCCTCCTGACTGCCCTAAGGGGTATCCAGGGTGATCGGTTGATGAATGGCACTGAGGGAAAGCACCAATCACCTTTGCCTCTGTATGGGCCGTACAGCACTTCCCGCCACATCCTCTCCCTCCTGGATGTTCCCCTTCCCTTGCCGATCAAACATTAGGAATTCAAATTGTAAGATTAAAAGAAAGACCTGGGATGATTAGTAAGAAAATGTCCAGGTTCCCTTTATTAGCACAGTTAACGTTCACTAGTCTGTCTAGCATCTCCCCATTACTGTCCCTGTGCTTAAATGTGCTCACTGTGTTCTCTTTAAGCTGCAAGAGGGAGGCATTTAAAATCAACTCCTCCCATGAGACCCTCCAAGAAAAGGGCATTATACGTCTAACAACCAATAGATGTCCCCCTCACCCCTGGAGATTCCTTTAGTCTACAGGGCAAAAGATAGGCAAAAATACACAGTTTTCACTTTTACCATTTTTTTTTTTTTTTTTCATAATTAAGAGTTTAGTGGCAGGGAGGAAAACAGTAATGCCCTTAAATCTGAAATCCTCCCAAGGATCTCTAGGCAGAGGGCAAACTAGTACCCTAGCACTTTGCCAAAGAAGGCCAGAAATAACTTTGGCAAAGTCAGGTAAAGAGAGACAAGTTTTTCTGGACCAGAAGGAAGCTCAAAGTTAGGGACACGTCCCTAATCAGATGGGAGCTTCTCTCTCAACAGTATTGCCAGGTTCACCACTAACCTGCATACTGCAAAATTACAAATGATCAAGAGAAGTGCCCTTCATATGTCACCAGGCTTGGCCTCAATAGTGTCTACCATGAAAGGAGAAAATCTTAAGGAATCACCTACTAAGGGGGAAAAATCAAGGCCCCCCCCCAACTTAAAAGAGATACCGAGGTTTTTGGAGGATCTAAATAAATATATTGGGATGTTTCAAAATTTATGCCAGGTATTTGACTTCACCTGGAAGGCTTATGCTATTACTTAACCATCTAGAGCACAGGCAGTTCCCAGAAACCATCCTAACTGGGATTCAAATAATGAGTAGGATCCCTGGAAAGCTACTATATGAGGCTTTCAAGAAAGTTCTGCTATTTTCACGGAGACTCAGGAAGGCAAAAAGAAAACACACCACCCTGAACTCTGAATCCATAGAGGGCCACCCACTTTTAAAAGATAAATTTATTATTCAGTCAACCACAAACATTTAGAGGAAATTGCAAAAATTGGCACATGACTTGATCAATCCCTAGATGATCTTCTCCAAATTGCATCTTCCTTTATTTTTTATAATGGAGATAAAAAGAAAAAAAGGGGAACTTAAAGACAGAAGGGCCATTTAAGGTCATTCAAAACCTCAGGACAGAAACTTAAAGTCTTACAAAGGCTCATGCAATACACCCATTTTAGGAATTCAAAAGCTAAATGGGGAATAATGCCTAGTCCAGAACCTTAGCATAACTAATGAAGCAGTAATTTCCCTCCCCTGTAGTTCTTAATCCATGTACTTTGTTATGTTGAATTCCAGCTGCTACTTGATTTACTGTGTTAAATTTAAAAGATGCTTTTTACATACCTCCGGACTCCCAATTGCAATATCTATTTGCCTTTGAGGAAACAGATAACAAATCTCAACTAACCTAGACAGAGTTGCCTCAAAGATTTAAAATAGCCCTGTTCTGGACAGACCCTAGGACTTAATGAAATTCAGAGATAAAACACCTGTAAATGTTTTACAATATGTAAATGACATAATTTTTATGCCTCCACCCAGGAGGAATAACAAAAGCCCATTACAGAGCTCCTAAACTTCTTAGTTAATAGAAATTATAAGATCTCAAAAAAAAAAATAAAATAAAGCTTATTATGCCATCAACAGGTTTAATACTTAGGATTGCAACTGCCTCAAGAAACCCACAAGCTAGGACAGGAAAAAAACCACCATAGGGCAATATCCTCTGCCCCAGAAATATCAAAAAGTGGCCTCATTTCAAGTCTCTGGCCTCAGCTTACCTATGGAGCAAGATTTTACCTGTTTGTCATTGAGAGGAAAATAATCCTAAAAAATTCACCCCCAAATACTGGATAGGCAGCCATGGAGAAACCAAGTCAATAACCAATGGCATATCAGTAAGAAGCTTAGCATAGTAACTTCATTCTCAAAGGTAATGAAAAACAAGATCTCATAATTTACTTCAACATTCAAACTTGTACTGATAAAAATGGTTAAAATGCCCTAGGCAACAAGTTTCTGCTGGAACCAGATCTCACATCAAGCTCACATTGAAATGTAAATAAGAAGTCAAAGGTCCAGTGGGAGACCAGCCTCAAATCCAAGGAAAAAAAGGCAAAAATAGTCTTTTATTTGAACTCCAGCAAAAGTAAATTTTACAGTGCTTTGCTAAAATAATTAATGGCCATTATCATTTTTTTCTCCTAGGACTCTTATTTTGTTTTTCTTAAATGTTATGTTTTTGGAGCTCCACAATTTTGATCCTACATAACTAGATTAATGCTTTTTGATCAGTTATTTTCAACTCTATAGAGTTATTTTTGATCTATAACATTGCAATGGAGATTCACGTACCAAAAGCTAAAAGTATTTGTGTGTGTGTTTGTGTTGTCTTGTCTTTTGTGTGTCCAAAATTCATGTACATGATATTAAATTGACATAAAGAGTGCTCAAAGAAACTAAAATTTTATAAAAGGGATCCTACTTTAATTCATGTGATTTAAAAAGGTTTAATTTAAATTGGTAAACAAATAAAGGTAGCATGTTTTTAAATTTCTTAACTCACAAGTGTCTTGCCTTCAGTCAGCCTGAATCCAGAGAAAAGGAGAGCTTCTCTAAGGAGTTTTGCAATTCTGGGTCACACAACCTTCCAGTCAGGGAGATTGATGAGACTCACTAGAGGATAAAAAGCCAATCAGTGGGGGATCCAAGATGGTTGACTAGAGGGAGGCTGTGTTCCTTGTCGCTCCATAACTCAGGATTCTAACAGAGGGGAGATCAGGCATTCCACACCATCAGGGGGCAGAGTCTCCGACAGAGAGCACTGACCTGTCCCCACCTGATTCCCCATTGTGGAGCCCAGGCCTGCCCCCTCAGAGCTCCGGTTCTGGGCACAGAGCTGCCAGTGAGTCCTCAGCATGGAGATCAGGACTTCCACGCCATCTGGTATAGCTTCTCCTGCAGAGAGCACCGGGTCTGCTGAGCCACCAGGTCTGTGGCTGGAATTCCCAGTGGAGGAGCATAGGCCTGCTGCCGCTTGAGTCCCCAGTGGGAAGCTCAGGCCTACCTGGGCCATCAAGCCCAGTGTCTCTAGTACTGAGCACAGGTCTGTTACCCCCTCCCCCGCCACCTCTGTCTAATGCCCAGGCCCACACCCTGGTCTGGAGGCTTGCACCCATGCTGACTGACCACCTATCAGCACCAAGTCGCCTCTGTCCAGAAGCATTGATTATTCCCAGCCAGGAGGTAGTGAGACAGCATTTTTCTTGGGTCATTGCTTGAACAAGCACCTCTCAGGCATCAGGTCATTGGAAATTAAGAGGTTTGAACTGTACAGTATAATTTTATTGCAGAAAATTTTTAAATTAGTTGTATTATCATGATTATTCCTAATATACCCACTATATTCCTCCCTTTTTCTTTTACTAATATTCCTATCATTCTATCTTCCTCTTATACATCTGTTTCCTTGGAGATCTCCTTTTTTCTCATGCTAACAACCTATTTCTTTTTATTCCAGCTCCACTATTCCTACAACATAGTATGTCTATCGTCTCAATTCTTATCTCATTAATGTTAACTCCTATACCCCTCCTCATCCTCTCTGTCCAACATTAGATTGCAGTCCTTATTGCAAACTTATTGGTTATGCTGTAGATAATAATTTGACCTCATCTCTGTTTATTAAGACAACACTGTTAATATCGCATTAGGGACTATTTAGATTAAGGACACATAGTGTTTATGAGGTGTGCTGCTAATATTGATCTCTCACTTCAAGGGGAGGTATTGGGAATTGGCAGGAACCCTATAAGTCTTTAAGGGGATACTGCAATACCTAGGATTCGCACTACCAGAGGGGAAGATACACTAGCAACATGAGAAAACATGGGACAAAAATGTCCCAAACAAACCCAGATACTATACCAAAAGGTCTCAATGACACCATGGCAGAAGCATTGTCAGAAAGGGAGTTCAGAATGTACATAATTAAAATGATCTGAGAAGCGAACAAAGAGTCAAGAGAGCAAATGCAGGCAATGCTAAAGGAGCAACTGCAGGAAGCAAAAGGTCATTTCAATAAAGAGATAGAGATTCTGAAGAAGGAAAAAACCCAGAAATTCTTGAAATGAAGGACACAATAAATCAAATTAAAAACTCAATAGAAAGCTTAACCACCAGGCTTGATCAATTGGAAGACAGAACCTCAGACAATGAAGATGAAATATTTAATCTTGAAAACAAACTCAACCAAACAGAGAAGATGGTAAAGAATCATGAACAGAACCTCCAAGAATTATGGGACATCATGAAAAGACCAAATTTAAGAGTTATTGGGATTTAGGAATGCACAAACCAAAGTAATGAATAATCTGTTCAATGAAATAATATCAGAAAAATTCCCAAATCTGATGAATGAAATGGGAAATCAAATTCAAGAGGCTTATAGGACACCAAATGCACAAAATCACAACAGATCCACACCCAGGCACATTATAATGAAAATACCTAACATAAAAAACAAAGATAGAATTTTAAAGACTTCAAGAGAAAAACATCAGATTACATGTAGGGGTAAACTAATACGAATATCAGCAGACTTCTCAGCCCAGACCCTAAAAGCAAGAAGGGCCTGGAATGACATATTTCAAGCACTGAAAGAAAATGGATGCCAACCAAGAATCTTATACCCAGCAAAACTTACCTTCAGATTTGAAGATGAAATAAAATCCTTCCATGATAAACACAAGCTAAAAGAATTCACAAATAGAAAGCCTGCCCTACAGAAAATTCTTGGCAAAGTATTTCAAGAGGAAGACATGAAGAATAACAATGTAAGTCAACAAAGGGAGGAATTTCCCTAAAGGAACAGCCAATTAAAGGAGAAATCTAGTCGGGTTAAAAGCCAAAAATAAGTCAAAATGACTGGGAATACAAGTCATATCTCAATAATAACCCTGAATGTAAATGGCCTAAGCTCATCAACAAAAAGACATAGACTGGCAGATTGGATTAAAAAGAAAGGCCCAACAATATGCTGCCTTCAAGAGACTCATCTCATAATAAACATGCCCACAGACTAAAGGTGAAAGGTTGGGAAAAAACATACCACGCACATGGACTCAGTAAAAAAGCAGGGGTTTCCATCCTCATTTCAGATAAAGCAGACTTCAAGCCAAAGTTAGTCAGAAGGGATAAAGAAGGATATTTCATACTGCTTAAGGAAAGCATAAATCAGCAAGACATAACAATCATAAATATTTATGCACCAAACAATGGTGCATCCAGGTACGTCAATCAGACCCTTCTCAATTTCAGGAACCAAATAGACCAAAACACAATAATACTGGGGGACTTTAACACTCCTCTCTCACCGTTGGACAGATCTTCCAAGTAAAAATTGAACAAAGAAACCATAGAACTCAATAACACAATCTCTAAATTAGACTTAACAGACATATATAGAATATTCCATTGATCAATAAGCAAATACACTTTTTTCTCAGCAGCTCATGGATTCTTCTCTAAAATAGACTATATGTTATGCCACAAAGCTACTCTTAGCAAATACAAAAAGATAGAGATATTACCTTATATTCTATCAGATCATAATGGAATGAAATTAGAAATCAATGATAAAATTAAAAACAGAAACAACTCCAACACCTGGAGATTAAATAATATGCTATTAAATGATGCATGGATAACAGAAGACATTAGGGGGGATATAAAAAAATTCTTAGAAGTCAACGAGAACTAAGATACAACATACCAAAATCTCTGGGATACTATGAAAGCAGTGCTAAGAGGAAAATTCATTGCATGAAGTGCATTCAATAAAAGGATGAAAAGCAAACAAATAAATGACCTCACATTACAGCTCAAAGCCCTAGAAAAAGAGGAACAGGTCATCACCAAAAGTAGTAGAAGACAGGAAATAATTAAAATCAAAGCAGAAATCAATGAAATTGAAACAATAGAAACAATTCAAATAATTGACAAAACAAAAAGTTGGTTCTTTGAAAACATAAAATTGATAAACCCTTAGCCACGCTAACAAAGAGAAGGAGAGAGAAACTCCAAATTACTAAATTCGTGATGGAAATGGAAATATCACAACAGACTCTAATGAAATACAAAACATAATTAGAAGCTATTTTGAAAATTTATACTGCAATAAAATAGAAAACCTGGAAGACATCAACAGGCTCCTAGAGGCATATGAGCCACCCAAACTGAATCTGGAGGACATACACAACTTAAATAGTTTAATTTCAAGCAATGAAATAGAAGAAGTCATCAAAAGCCTACCAACAAAGAAAAGTCCAGGACCAGATGAATTCACAGCCGAGTTCTACAAGACCTTCAAAGAAGAGCTCATTCCAATACTCCTCAAAGTATTTCATGAAATAGAGGAGGAGGGAACCCTTCCAAACTCATTCTACGAAGCCAATATCACCCTGATACCAAAACCAGAGAAGGACACATCAAAGAAAGAAAATTTCAGACCCATTCTCTAATGAACATAGATGCAAAAATTCATAGTGCAGCGTGATCAAGTGGGTTTCATCCCGGGGATGCAAGGTTGGTTCAACATCCAGAAATCAATAAATGTAATTCACCACATCAACAGACTTACAGTCAATAACCACATGATTATTTCAATAGATGCAGAAAAAGCATTTGATAAAATACAGCACCCCTTCATGCTCAAAACACTAGAAAAAATAGGGATAGTAGGAACATTCCTTATCATTGTAAAGGCTATCTATGCTAAACCGACAGCTAACATCATTCTAAATGGAGAGAAATTGAAAGCATTCCTCCTGAGAACTGGAACAAGGCAGGGATGCCCTCTTTCACCATTACTATTCAAAATCTTCCTTGAAACTCTAGCCAGAGCAATTAGACAGACCAAAGAAATTAGAGGGATACGAATAGGAAAAGAAGAGCTCAAACTATCCCTATTTGCTGATGACATAATTCTCTATTTAGAAAAGCCTAAAAATTCCACCAGAAAACTTCTGGAACTCAAATGAATTCAGTGAAGTAGCAGGATTTTATATTAATTTTATATTAATGCTCATAAATCTAATGAATTTTTATTCATAAGTGATGCATCCTCTGAGAGAGAAATTAGCAAAACTACCCCATTCACAATAGCCTCAAAAAAATAAAATACTTGGGAATCAATCTAATGAAATAGGTGAAAGACCTCTACAATGAGAACTACAGAACACTAAAGAAAGAAATTAAAGAAAGTCTGAGAAGATGGAAAGATCTTCCATGTTCTTGGATAGGCAGAATTAATATAGTCAAAATGGTCATACTACCAAAAGTGCTATACAAATTCAATGCAATTCCAATTAAAATCCCAATGACGAACCTCAAAGAAATAGAGCAAGCAATCATGAAATTCATTTGGAGGAATAAGAGACCCAGAATAGCTAAAGCAATTCTTAGCAAGAAGAGCAAAGCAGGGGGAATCACAATACCGGACCTTCAACTATACTACAGAGCAATAGTAACAAAAACAGCATGGTATCGGCACCAAAATAGACAGGTAGACCAATGGTACAGAATAGAGAACACAGAGACAAACCCAAATAAATATACGTATCTCATACTTGACAAAGGAGCCAAAAACACACAATGGAGAAAAGAAAGCCTCTTCAACAAATGGTGCTGAGAAAACTGGAAACCCATATGCAGCAAAATGAAACTAAGCCCATA
Source organism: Glaucomys volans (assembly GCA_020662805.1). Classification (NCBI taxonomy): domain Eukaryota; kingdom Metazoa; phylum Chordata; class Mammalia; order Rodentia; family Sciuridae; genus Glaucomys; species Glaucomys volans. Next base: position 22,129 of record JAJEJO010003485.1, read on the forward strand.
TCTCTCACCCTGTATAAAACTCAACTCAAAATGGATCAAGGACCTAGGAATTAGACCAGAGACCCTGCACGTAATAGAAGAGAAAATAGGTCCAAATCTTCATCATGTTGACTTAGGACCAGATTTCCTTAACATGACTCCCAAAGAGCAAGAAATAAAAGCAGGAATGAATGATTGGGATAGAATCAAACTAAAAAGCTTTTTCTCAGCAAAGGAAACAATCAGCAATGTGAAGAGAAAGCCTTCAGTGTGGGAGAAAATCTTTGCCACACACACTTCAGATAGAGCCCTAATCTCCAGAATCTACCAAGTACTCAAAAATCTTTACACCAAGAACACTAATAACCCAATCAATAAATGGGCCAAGGAAATGAACAGACACTACACAGAAGAAGACTTCCAAGCAATGAACAGATTTATGAAAAAATGTTCAACATCACTCGTTATAAGAGAAATGCAAATCAAAACCACCTTAAGATTTCATCTTACCCCAATTAGAATGTCTTTTATCAAGAACACAGGCAACAACAGGTGTTGGCGAGGATGTGGGGAAAAGGGTACACTCATACATTGCTGGTGGGAGTGCAAGTTGGTGCAGCCACTGTGGAAAGCAGTGTGGAGATTCCTTAGAAAACTTGGAATGGATCCACCATTTGACCCAGCTATCCCACTCCTTGGCCTATACCCAAAGGACTTAAAATCAGATTACTACAGTGATGCAGCCACATCAATGTTCATAGTTGCTCAATTCACAATAGCTAGATTGTGGAACCAACCTAGATGCCCTTCAATAGATGAATGGATAATGAAACTGTGGTATATATACACAATGGAATATTATTCAGCCATAAAGAATAAAATTATGGCATTTGTAGGTAAATGGATGATGTTGGAGACTGTCATGCTAAGTGAGATTAGATAATCCCAAAAATCCAAAGGCCAAATGATCTCTCTGATAAGTGAATGATGATGCATAATGTGGGGTGAAGGGAGGCAAGAATGGAGGAAAGATAGCTAGCATAGAGGGAAGGGAGCTGGGCTCAGGGTCGGGGAGTAAGAATATGTGACAGACATCATTGCCCTGTGTACATGTATGAATGCACAGATGGTGTGACTCTACTTTGTGTACAACCAGAGGAACAATAACTGTACTCCATTTGTGTACAATGAGTCAAAATTAAATTAATTTAAAAAAAGCCAATCAGTGCACCTGCTACAGAGGAGGGTCATTGCAAAATTGAAGGACATCCCTAATGCTTACAAAGGAAGCCACCTCATCAAGAGGACCCTACCTAATGGCACTAAAGGAGCTAAGAAGCTACTCTCAAATTCTCCATGAGTGACCCCTGTGGGAACTCAATTGTCTCTTAAAAAAACAGGAACAAGTCAATTTGACCAGCTTGATCTTAAACACCTAGCAAAACAGTTAAAACCAAAACATAACCATTCTTGGGCATTTAAAAAGAAGCAATAATTTAATGCAACTTAAAATGTACACTTGTGTTAGCCCCTAATAAGTAAAAACTGGAGGCTACAAAAGAGAGATTCTTAAGCAGATGTACCTAATAATTATCAAAAGAAACTGTCAAAGTCAGAAATTTTATTCATTTTAAGGCCTACAGATCTTTCTGAGCTGGACAGGTAGGCTTAATCTATGTTCGCTAGTATGACTATCTAGGCCTAAATAACAGAAATATAGAGCTCTCTATGAAATCCAGATTATACCAATAAAAGGGATGTTATACCAATAAAAATCAGATGACATTAAGTCTGTCATCTTCATGATATTCATTGACATGCTCCAGATGCTGCAACATTTATTCTGTATTAATCTCATTTTGGTACTCATGTCTTTTTGTTTCTCTCATAGAAGCACCCATCCCCCAGATGACTTTACAACCTGCTCTTCCCCAAGCAGACTTCTATGCTGGACCCCTCAATTGACCAGATTTCTAAAAAGGAGCTCCAAACTGCTTGCCTCCCACTCCACCCCCTTCCAGCTCGAAGCAGCCAGAGCAGTCATCGCCCATTTTCCTTACACCAAGCAGTTGAGTTCCTAAACAAAAGGGGGGGGGAATGAAGCCAGAATTGGACAGGCTGTTAGTGTAGAAGTCAGGGAATCTGGTCAAATTGAGGAATGGAGACCATCAGAGTCTGGGAAGTTGGTGACGCCCCTGGGAGATTGGAATGTCAGAGTCTCCAGAGCCCTTTGATCACCAAGGTTACCTGCTTAACTGCCCCTCCCCAAAAGCTGCAGGCAGGGAGTTGCTAATTAATGCTTCCTGGGCCCCCACCTGAATCTCCATGTGGCCTTCCCCCTGCCATTTGCATCTCACCTTTTTGCTGTGTCACCACCGCCATATGGGCAGGAAGGAGAGATAGATAAGGGTCAGAGGAAAGAGTAGAACAAAGAAGACCCTAACCTATAAAAGATATAGGGTGTTCTCACTTCTTGGGGATTCTAGAGCATCAGCCACGGCCGCCCTTCTCCCATCCAGAAGATGTTTGTATTACTACTTTTAAATAAAACCTGCTTAATATGCTTGCCTTGGCGTGCTTCTCTGGTGTTATACTTCAACACCAGAGGAAGCAGAACTCGTCACTGGTATGTGGCGGTATCAGATTTGGAGGTCCCACCAAGATCTACACCGAGTGCTATACTTCAGTCCTTCAAGTTGGGTCTTGAGGTTCTCCACCCCTGGACAGTTGCTATGGTCTCTAACCCTGTCCTGATGGAGCTCCAGGGAATCTGGTTGTAAGCAGTTACAGTTTTTCTATCATGGTATACTTTGTCCTAGCTGATGGCCTAATGCCCAAGTGTCCGACATGAGCAGGTGTCTCTCTCACGGAAACTTCTTTATCCTGGCAGATGCCTATGAGGCTCTTGTCTGACCTGAGTCCAACCCATTCCTGCCAAGACAGCCACTTTCCAAGAGAACCCAAACTGGGGAAGAGGGTAGATTTGGGTGTGTCGGTCAGGTGAGACACAGGAGGCAACTCAACAAAAAATGTGATGTGACAGAAGCAGCACACTACTTACAGACCCCAGAGATAAGAGGGAAGCACCCCTCACAGGCCATTGGGAAGAAGAGGGAGCCACCAGGGATGAGCAGGCTCGCCCAGCAGGTAAGAGGCAGAAAGCAAGGCACCTGTGGGCTGAAGCTTTCTTTGAGGTCCAGGGCTTTACCCAGGGGAGTTTCCCATGGGGGACTCTAATTGGTGACTTAGGAGCAAAAAAGCACAAGTTTTTTGGGGGGTGACACTGTAATTGGGAGGTAGTCACTGCAGGAAATGGGAGATATGGGGTCAGTGAGGTGATGCAAGTAGTTTGTAGCAAGGAGTTTGCATAGGGAAGGTGTCACTGTAAGGTGATTGGTGAAGGCGGATATCTGGATGAACCACATTGACACACTGGGAAGAGTAAATCAATCTCTCTCTCTCTGTCTCTCTCTCTCTCTCTCTCTCTGTTCCTCTCTCTCTGTCTCTCCTCAACCCCCATCCACCCCTTTGGACTTTAATCAGATCTAACACGTATTCCACAAATTTCGATCCATTTTTTTCTTTTCTGGGATGAAACTGAAAGATTTCTTCCATTCTTCCTCCCAATTTGATAATTGCTTCTCTGCCTCTGTCCAACCTAGTTTTAAATATGCACTTTTTTTTTTTTTTTTTTTTTTTTTTTTTTTTTTTTTTTTTT
>JAJEJO010003485.1:25925-58193 GCA_020662805.1 Glaucomys volans
TCTTTTTTTTTTTTTTTTTTTTTTTTTTTTTTTTTTTTGCGGTGCTGGGGATTGAACCCAGGGCCCTTGTGCTTGCTAGGCAAGCACTCTACCAACTGAGCTATATCCTCAGCCTTATGTTTCATCATTTCTAAATGTCAGCAGTTCTTTTTCCTTGTTATGCTCTCTGTGAAAAATTATTTGTGATCTGAGAAAAACGTAGGTTTCTCCAGAAATCACAGTTGATGTTTTCAGGTGACATGGAGGTAACATGAAACCAAGCCCCCTTAAATCATCTTGGAGCTAGAGAATTTCTGAGCCACCCACATAGTGTCAAGTCAGGCTAGAAACCAGCATGAAGACAGGTTTATGGATATAAATTCCAAGTGGATGCGCTTCCCCTACCCTTCTACTTACCAAAGTTTGCCGTGGTTCTTTGCATTGTGCTCTTTGGGACTGGGGATTTCTTCTTGGATCAGCTTTAGCTGGAGGGTAGGACCCTTTGAGACCCCAGTTTATCTGAGACTCTCTTATCTGACTTGCCACTCGGGATGAACTCTTGGGTTTTGCCATCTTTCCTTTGTAAAGCTACAAAACAAATGTTAAAGAATTAACCAGTGTGTTTCTCAACAATTGGGCAGGCAAGATGAAGACAAGAGTGCAAGGAGACTCCCCAAATACATTTTAGTTATTGGCATCAATACACTTAGGAAAAAGAAAGTTTAAAGTTCAATGGTAGGATGAACTTCTCAAGGTACTCTTCTTTGTTGGCTAAAGAGACAATGGAAAAAACTTATAATATATTGGGGGACTACTTATTCAGTGCGTCTAAAAGAGTGGAAAGAAAACTTTCAGTCAATATGGCCAAGGGCTGGGGAAAGAGAAATCATTTGGAAGTATAAAATCCAGAATATAATCTAAAATTAAAACCAAGCATATTTATCACCACACAGTTCTACCGTGTTCTGTTTTTTTTTTTTTTTTTTTTTTTTTTTTTTAAATGTGCTGTTAAAAGATAGAATTCAGGCTGCGGACATAAGTCAGTTGGTAGAGTGCTTGCCTTGGAAGCATAAGACCCTGGATTCAATCCCCAGCACCGCAAAAAAAAAAAAAAAAGAGAGAGAGAGAGAATTCAAGTTGCTTTTCATTATGACCATAATATGAGCTAGAGGCACATGTTTTAAAAAAAATTATAATGGAAAGATTGAAAATATATCTCAGCTGGGTGTGGTGGCACATACCTGTAATCCCAGAGGCTCAGAGGCTGAGGCAGGAGGATCACAAGTTCAAAGCCACCCTCAGCAACTTAGCAAGGCCCTATGCGACTTGGTGAGACCCTCTCTCAGAATAAAAAAAAAATAAAAAGGGTTGGGGATGTGGTTCAGTGGTTCAATCCCTGGGACCAAAAACAAAACAAAAAAAGAAAGTACATCTCAGACTATAGAATTTTAGACGAAAGATTTCAAGTATTTAATACAGAATTGTGAGCTATAGTCACATTCTATATTACAACCAAATTCTGTATTTTTTTATCTTCTTGAAAGTCAAGAATACATTGTTCTCTTAAAACTACTTACAGGAAATCTTAATCAAATATTAGCAAATAAAATCAGGCATCACATTGAAAGTATCTCAAACATGATCAGTTAATATTTGCCTTGCTAACACAGTATTCCTCTTCATTACTAGAAAATCTAGTAATCACATTAAGAGAGGTATAAGAAGGCCATTTTCAGTCATTCATTGCTGTGAGCCAAGCATTGTCACTCAGGGTGCTGGTGAACCATCAGGAAGCCAAAGTGATGGTCCTTTTCTCTGTGAAACTTAAGTACCATTATATTAAGCACATAAGATGTTGTGTACGACAGATTTTCAAATCATTGGGGAAAAGTTGATGAATTCAATAAAAATTCTTGGAGTCATTTGTTAACAAAAGAGGAACTAACCAGAAACCAATATATGTGATAAAGTTGCATAAAACTAAATACATACAAATGAATAAAATAGGACCTAGGGATACAGCTCAGTGGTAGAGCCCTTGCCCAGCATTCATCAGGCCCTGGGTCCAATCCTCAGCACTGCAAAAAAATGAAACACAAGAACACACACACACACACACACACACACTCACACAACTGAGGAAATGCTGAGAAAAATCTAAATAAGAATGGCGAATTTTATCAATGTTAATATCCCAATTTTGATATTGCACCCTATTTTGATTTGATATTGGGATATCAATGTTAATATCCCAATTTTGATATTGCACCCTATTTTGATTTGATATTGGGATATCAATGTTAACATCCCAATTTTGATTAAATGGTTACATAAGGAGAAAATACAGAATATAAGGGATCTCTGTATAATTTCTTACAAAACTGCATAATGTACAATTAAATCAATAATGATTTTTTAAAAAGGGAACCGAGAAGAGACCCTGTAAAATATGATCTCATTCATACAATGTGTAATTTATTTGTGTATTGCATTAAGAGCTGTATAGACAAGACAGTCACCAAAACGTCACCAGTGGTTAACATATGTGGCAAATCTTGGGGTAACTAGTCTCCTCTGAATTATTGCTTGTTCTGGGTCCCATCACTGCTTGTCACAATTCCTGTGGCCAAGTTGCAGGGTCTCCATCAGCACACCGCCAGGACCCTCAGAAGCTCTCAGGTGGGACAGATGAAGGACAGGAGTAAGTCCACTTCATTGCGCACAATGAGCTTCCCTGGATGGATGTTGTCGGGCAGGGACAGGCTGGAGGTCATTTCCCAGGCGTCCACAAAGGCCACATGGAGGCCAGCAAAGGCAGCTCGGAGGAGCCGGTTCACGTGCAGGGTGAACCAGTCGCTGCCATACACTGACTTATAGCCGGTGTTGGCCAGTTTGATGACCACAAGAGTACTGGGTTCCCGGTCCAGCAGGGCCATCACAGCTGCCCGAATCCCTGCCAGTCGTCTTGCGAAGATGGATGGAGGGAAGGTGGTGAAGTGGGCTCCCAGACCCAGCACCACTACAGTGTGGGGGCCTCCGGCTAGGCCCCCCAGCTCGCTGGCCACGGAGTGCAGGGAGGCCACTGGCGAGCGTCGGGAACGCAGGGGCCAGCTATGGGCTCGCCAGTACAGCACTATGCCCCGAGAGGTCTCCACCGCCATCAGGGGCCCCACCTGATAGGTGGCATGTAGATCCACTGGTTTTATGGCTGTTGGGAGGACATGAGAGAAGTTTTCATGAGTTACCATATGACAGTGCACCATCTTATTTTACAAACAAAACTCCCTGCTCCTGCTTGCTTTACAAGACTGGAGCATTCAGTTCCTAAACTCTAAAACCTCTCCCTATCAGTACCAGCACTATCCTTCCGAACTCCTTTCCAATGTACTTTCCTCTTTTCTTTTTTGTGGGGCTGGGGATCAAACCCGTGGCCTTGCACAAGGGAGGCAAGGGCTGTACCACAGAGCTCCATCCCCAGTGCTTTTTTGCTTTTAACTTTCTATAGCATTTGACTTCCCTCTGTTGGCCACCTCTTCTAGAACTTTCTTCCCTTTTTCCTTCTGTAACACTGCACTATCACATTGTTTCTACCTCTCTGGTTAATCCTCACCCAATTATTTGCTTCTTATTTTCCTTGCACTTTGAAATGAAAGAATCCCCCCAATTCTGTCCCTAGAATCACTTTTCTTTTTCTTTTAATCTACAATATGTTTTATTTACTCCCTCTACTGTTAACATGCTCTTTCTACACATCTAGATAAAATAGATGTTTCAAATAAGACTTCAGTGTGTCCACCCCGTACGTACTAAAGTGACTGAATAAACGCCACACATATAACAATGTTTGGATCTGAGAGCATCTTCTAAGTAGGATCCTGCTGGCCTAGAATCCTGCAGTTTTTCCGTTTCCTTCTCTCCTATGTCATACGTGACAGAGGCACAAGTGTCACTCAGATGTGATGTTACAATTTCACTTCCCAAAGTTCTTTTCAGAACACTGCCTTTCTATGACTTTTAACACAAAGTGTACAAAATGTGTTAGTTTACTAACTCCACTTTTGTCATCCATTGGCAACCCCTGCATATCTACAGACTAGATATTATAGAATTAGGACTCCTTTGTCCTGTACACACACAATATGTTCAGTACAGCAAAGTTAAATTACAGGGCATTTTATGGGTAAGCTGGGATGTTCCAGCAGATTGTAACAAAACACCTTTTGCAATTTCATCCCTCCCAACTCCCTCAACCCAGTGAACAAGCACTGACATGGTTTAACAATTCCAAACACAGTATTTCCCATCAGAATCTCAAAGCTATTTGCAAAAAGTTTTATTCTACTACTCCTACTTTCAAACATATCAATCACTTCTAAATATATAGAAGATATAGATATTCCACATAAAAACATGTCCACTATGCACACAGCACTGGTAAAGAAAATTGCAATGGTTGTAATCTGAGATATCTTCTAGTTAGACCATATTGTCCTTGAACCTTTCCCTCCTCACTTCTTTCTCTGTACTTTCAGTCCAGTGGATAAGTACAGGTGTATGCAATGTTTAGAAATGATTGAACAAATTCACTTCCAGAAGTCATTTATAGAGGACAAGTTTTCCTATGAATGTCAACACAAAATGTACCAAATGTGCTAATTGTACTATTTGGTCATGCACTGGTGACTTCTTGAACATGTAGAACTAGCTGTTGCAAAATTGGGACTCATTTGTCCATTATGTACACTACATACACAGCAAAACAAAATGCACAAAACACAGAAAACGGTGCCTGAAAAGTCCAGGTGTGAACACACTAACATTATCTTTTGTCATTGCTTCCCTCCCACCTCCTCCACATCACTGAATAAGGACAGATAGTACCACACTGCCCACAGGTGGCGTAACAGCTCCATTCCCAAAAGACAATATTTCATATGCATTTTAGCAAAAAGATATTTACAAAGTGATATTCCACTGCCTGTGTACTTAACATACATTGGGCACTTCAAAACACCTAGACAGACTGGATATTTCAGGTAAGGACTCGCTGTGTCCACTATGTACATGACAGTCTTGTATAAACTGCATTTAGGTAACAATAATTCTAACTTGAAAATATCTTCAAACTATGAGCCCCCTTCACCAACCCAGAGAGCTATAATGCTCAGGTTTTCAGAAGACAATCTTTCCCAGGAATTTTAACACAGAACATACAAAATTTGTTTAGTAATTCTACTTCTGTCACACACTGGCAACCTCCTGAACTCTAGAAAGACTTAGATGTTGATTAGGATTTGTTTGTCCTTTACAGACACTGTGTACACAGCAAAATAAAACAAAGCGCACAGACTAAGGAACAATGGTTATTCTTGCCTCCTAAGCAAACTGGCATGGTGCTATCGAGAACCAGCACGGATGGATACTACTGAACAGGGTTTGGTTATCACTAACCCTCCCCACACACAAAAAGAAAATTAATAAGAATTTTAGCAAAAAGAAATTTACAAAACGTGTTATATTTTACCACTTGTACTTTTAACATATATCAGGCATTTTAGAACATCTAGGACTAGATATTTCTAAAAAGTACACAACTTTATCAACTATAAATACAGCACACACACACACACACATGAAACAGTGAATATAATATGAAAAACGTCTTTCCCACATCAGAGTCTGGCACAGGACCTTCTTCTTCTCAAGGTCAGAGTCTCCTCCATGTCCTCTAACCACTGAACAAATGTGGACAAACGTGGCTCCTGGAGATGGGCTAGCAACTCTATTTCGAAGTCCCTTCCAGAAGACACTTCTTGTCTGATTTTTTCAACAAACGGGCATTTACAGGACATGTCGGCAACCTCTTTACATCCAGAATGTCCAGATGTAGCAAGAGTTGTAAAAGGTTGGGGGTGAAGTTGAGAGGCAGCTTTTTCAAATCATAGACCCAAGTCTTGAGACAGACATCCTTTCCAAAGGGCGGTGGGCACCTCCAACTGGCCACGTGTGGTGTGTTCCTCTACCGCTTCTCTCTTTGGTGGAACCACGGCCAGCACCCGAGGGCCGAGGACCGGTCCACCGCGGTCCTCTGGGCTTCGCTCACCTTCCAGGACCGGAAAGACCTTCGTGGCCTCATCGGGACCGGGAGAGGTCTCTTGGAACCGCACGGGAACCGGTGCGCAGGGCCCTGATCTCTGGCTCCGCTATGCGTCACCTGGCAGCGCCCGCGCGCGCGCTCGCCTTCCCCGGTCCTCGAAGCCACCGCCGGCCTCCGCTGTCCTCGTCGCGCCACCCAAAGGCGCCACGTCCTCAGCGGCGGCCTGGGATGGGCGGGAGAGGACGGTGTCAGAAGCCCCGGCAGCCCGCGGCTCCGGGCTCCGACAGGTCGCCACCGCCATTGGGTCATCCAGGCGCGGGGAGAGGTTCGGGTCCTTCCCAGCCCGGGCGGGCCAGTGCAGTCGCATCGGAAGCTCCGGGTGTCTGCAGGGCAGAGGCAACAGCCTGTCCCCGGCTCCCCAGCGCACCCTCCGCCTGGGACCAGGTGCCCTAAGGGCCGGGGAAGCGCGCCGCGCTCTCTGCTGGAGCTCCCGAGCACCCACTTTCTTTACCATCGACTTTCCTTCTGGGGAATTCGTTCATTTCCACCACTTCGGTTTTTGTCTAAGATCTGATCTCTTCCTGAGCTTCAATTTAACGTGCCCAATCAACATTTTCAAAATGGTCATTGTTGCCTTGAATGCAAAATGGATAAAGTGAATCTATAATCTCCACACAAATCTTGTTTTCTACTTACTGAACTTTCCTGCCACCCCTTGCCAGTTAACTATCATTTCGAGTCACTTTCCAATGTTTTGTTGTTGTTTGGTACCAGGGATTGAACCCGGGGGTGTTTAACCACTGAGCCACACCTCCAGCTCTTTTTATTTTTATATTTTGAGACAGGATCTCATTACTTTGTTTAGGACCTCACCAAGTTGCTGAGGCTGGCTTTGAACTTGTGATCCTCCTGCCTCAGCCTCCCCAATTACTGGGATTGCAGGTGTGCATCTTGTGCTGGGTTCCAAGGTTTTATCTGTGGGGAAGGCCTTCATCAAATGCCTCTCTGTGTCCTAATTTAAAAGGGAAATGGTTCACCAAGAACTATTGGTTCTTCATAGTATAAAGGTCTAGTGAATGCAAACTATGCTGTGGAGACAGCAGAAGAAGGGGGTGGGGGGGTTTCTAAAGGGCATGAGGAAACTTTCCTGGGTGAGGGAAATGCTAATTATCTCATTTTATGAAGGTTGAAGGTTGTTTCATGAGTATATATGTGTGTCATAATTTTAAATAGCTGCCACTCATGGGTTATCACTTGGATCTCATCTAGCTGTTTTGCTGTTTTCTGGGCCTCCTGCATGCTAAGCAAGCGTTCTACTGCTGAGCTATATCCCCCACTCTTTCTCAATTTTATTTGAGACAGGCTCTCCTAGGTTACTCAACCTGGCCTTGAATTTGTGATCCTCTGGCCTAGTCTCCCTAGGACCTGGAATTACAGGTGTATGCCACAGTGCTCAGCTTAACTGACTGTTTAAAATAAAGGGGAACTTGAGGTTAGACTCAGTGACTACAGTGACAGCATGGCTAATTTCTGAACTTTGCAGGATACCAAGAAAGTCCCTGAGCTTCTTTTCTAAGACCAGATATAATATAGGTGAACTTCCCTTAAAACCATAGGAAACAAGTGTTATAATCAGCCTGTTGATAATTTTATGATCAAATTTATAAAGATTATGGGCACTGAACCGTGGTCCCATTATGACAGGTGTGATAGGCATTCTGACTAGCTTTTCTATTATACCTTCCTATTTCTCAGACATCTGAAGGACTGTAAATCAAACTCTGTGTGTGTGTGTGTGTGTGTGTGTGTGTGTGTGTGTGATGCTGGGAATATGCTGGGAATAGAACCTTGGGCCCTGCACATGCTAAGAAAGTGTTCTGCCACTCAGTTTAAATATCAGGCCCCCAAAATAGGAGGAAGGCACTCACAAGCCCTGTGATATTTTTCTTTTTCATTAATCTTGACTATTTAGAAAAATGGAAGGTTTAGGATTGGGTTGATCTAATTTGGAGGAGGACAGGAAAGTTACATACATTTAGCAGAAGTGACACCATCCTTTGGTGCTCAGGGAACCACCATCTCTACCAAGTGACTGGTCAAGACCAGCAACAAATCCAACAACTGCAACAAAAATATTTGAGGTGCAGGGTGGTGGGTGAGAAATTTTATACTCTGTGGCCAGGCGTGGTGGAGCTCACCTATAATCCCAGCACCTCTGGAGGCTGAGGCAGGAGGATGGCAAGTTCAAAGTCAGCCTCAGCAAGAGTGAGGCACTAAGCAACTCAGTGAGACCCTGTCTCTAAATAAAATACAAAATAGGGCTGGGGATGTGGCTCAGTGATGGAGTGCCCCTGGGTTCAATCCCTGGTACACACACCCCCAAAATTTTGAACTTTGTGTTTTTCTCATTTTAATTTTCCTTGAGAGACTCACTGGGGATTTTATTTAGTAAGTAAATGAGGACTCTTGGAATCACCACACATTGTTATTTGAAAGGTTTGGTGCTCTCATTTGAGCTCCATGGTAACTAAACCAGGAAGGCAGCCCGATAATAACCCTGTCCTCCTCGCCCACTCGACTTTCAGGAGGACCCAGAGTCCTGCCCACCTCTCCACCAAGCAGAGCATGCTTTCAAAGCCTCTCTGGTCACCTGTTTCTTCATGAATCCCCACGTCTTATCCCTCCCTCACGGTCACTCACAGGGCACTGTGGCATGTAGATATTCCCACCACTGCCGAAGCGTGGAGTCCCCCATCATATGCACGATGCGGCCAGCCAGGCAGCCCAGGATGCTGTCAGCAGTGGGGAAGGGTCGGTTGGAGCAGGCCAGTGAGTGCCACACATCTTGGTGGTAAAAGCCAGAGGGCTTTGGGGCCAGAAGACCAGGGCGGCACTTCGTCTGTGGGGATAGGACTATAGGAAGGAGAAAAGCAGAACAGGATAGAGAACAAAGAGAACTAACATGAGCATCTTAGAAGATGGCAGGTACTCTTCTGTGTGCTTTACATGTATTTTTTTCATTTACTCTTTGACAAAACTTACGAAGTACCATTCTTATCTCCAGTTATAAGAAGGAACACTGGGACATGAAATGTTAAGCAATTTGTCTGTGATCAAGAAAATGATTGGCAGTTCAAAAAGTATGAGCCGGTGGCGCACGCCTGTAATCCCAGCAGTTTGGGAGGCTGAAGCAGGAGGATCGCAAGTTCAAAGCCAGCCTCAGCAACGATGAGGTGCTAAGCAACTCAGAGAGACCCTGTCTCTAAATAAAATACAAAATAGGTCTGGGGATGTGACTCAGTGGTGGAGCACCCCTGAGTTCAATCTCTAGTACCAAAAAAAAAAATTATGAATAGAACTCCTACATGATGCAATAATACTACTTCTGGGTATATGCTCAAAGAAGTGAAGTCAGGATCTCAAAGAGATTATCCACATTCCCATGTTCACTGGAGCATTCTTCCCAATAGCCAAGACATGGAAATAACTGAGTTCTATCAACGGATCAATGGATCAAGAAAATGGGACACACCTACACACAGGAATGTTATCCACTCTTAAGAAAGGACATCCTGCCATTTAGGACAATATGGATGAACTTGAAGGGTATTATACTAAAGGAAATAAGTCAGACAGTTGGGCCCAGTGTGCATATCTGAAAAACCCAACAACTTGGGAGGCTGAGATAGGAGGGTTGCAAGTTCGAGGCCAGCAATTTAGCAAGGCTCTGTTTCAAAATTTAATAAATAAATAAAAGAGTTGGGGATGTAGCTCAGTGGCAATGTCCCTGGGTTTAATTCCCAGTACCCCCTACTTCCCACCAAAAGAAAGAAAGAAAGAAAGAAAGAAAGAAAGAAAGAAAGAAGCCATATAGAGAAAGACAAATACCATATGATCTCACATATGTGGAATCTAAAAATGAATTTTAGAAACAGAGTAGAAAATACATGTACATACGATCTCACCAAAAACATAAATATATAAGGAGGGGGCCTGGTCTATGTTGGGGAGTGGGTAGAAACATAGAAGAAATAAAAATGGTATGTATTAAGCAGATGTTGACTCTGGATAACTGATATTATAACATTCACTTTATACACATTTTGCATTTATGTAATAAAATATTTGTATGCTAAAAAAAAAAAAGAAATAGAGTAGAATGAAGGTTGCCAGGAACTTGGAAAGAGGGGAAAATGGAAAATTCTGGTCAAAATGTACAAACTTTCATTCATAAGATCGATAAGTTCTGGGAGTGTATGTATAGCATGGTGACAATAATTAATAATAACTGTATTATATATTTGAAATTTGCTAAGAGATTAAGTGTTCTGTTTGTCCTTATCATACTAAAAACATAATAAAGGTAAAACAACCAGATAAACTATGTGAGACAGGGATGGACCTATTAACTCAATTGTGGCTGATTGTTCCATAACGTGTGTACCTGCACCATATCATCACCTCGTATGCTTTAAAAATGTACAATTTCATCAGTTATCCCTTGACATAGCTAGGAAAATGAAAGATCTATAAGAACAAGAAGGAAACCCTGCCATTTGTGAAAAACATGGTTGATCCTCAGAGACCTCGCGCCAGGTGAAGTATGCCAAAGAAAAACAGACACTCTCAGCATGACTCAGCCCCACTCACCCAGACTGATGTTTTCTGTGGTTGCTGGTCTGATCAGAATTGGAGCAACACCCTGAGGGAGCAACTTGTCAGTCACATTCCTGCAGAAACAGGGAGGGGGAGCTTTGTGGGAGGGCCACTCGGTGAAAGTTTGTGTTGCTAAAGGGATTAGATGATTGACTTGTCATTTCCACTCTAATTCCAAAAAGGAATGAGAACATTCCAATAGAATTAGCACATTTATAATTTGGGGTGATTACAATAAAGACGAAAAATGATGGAAGAAAAAGAAAAATCTTATCAGGAGGCTGGGAGAGGGACTTTCTGCGCTTCATCCACCCATTGATCCCTCAGCTGACTAATAGTCAAGGTGAGAAAAATCAACCAGGCCAGATCACAGAGTTCTCTTCTCCTGTAAATGGAAGTACACAGAATGTCAGGGATGAAAATTTCTTCTTGGTGCTAAATTCTGGAAGGACAGGGAGTCAAAGAATTTTTGGTTGTTGCTACATGGGCACTCAGACAATAGGGGACATTCCTCTCCACTTTTTGAGTTGGGTTATGCCTACTGATTTCCAAAGTTACAGTAAGAAAGAAGGTGGTGTGGGAGGGTCACCACGCAGAAACCTAACAAACACCGCTTAGCAGGCAAGGGAGGTTAACATCACAGGCACTAGTCATGTCCATCGTATGTATCCTTGATGTGATCACTTTAGCTACTTTTGCCCTGAGATAAGGTTGTTTTGAATACTTTGCCTCTTCTCTTATCTCTTATCTTACCTTAGATTTGAACTTCAAACCTAAGATTAACGGTAACTTTCTCTGAAGATACAGCCTGACCATACACTCTATGTCTGTCTAGCAATGTCTGTGACCTGGAAGTTGCTCAAAAAGCTCGTGTTGAATTAGAGTAGGAATAACTGCTGGGGTGCCAGTGGTGGAAGTGGTGGAGGGCCACTGGATCACAGGAGCAAACTTTGGAAGGAAAGATGAGGCTCAGGGTTGGGATCCATACCCCAGATTCTGGATTTCTTACCCTGCCAGCAGGGCTTCGTCATGTGGTGTGGTCACCTTCAGGTAACTCCCGCTTGAGTGAGCAACCAAAGAGTTGCAGGGCAGGGTTGGGGGTTGAGCACAGAACCAGAGCTCACCAGAAACCACATCCCTGTACTGGCAAGTAGGCCCTTTGGCTCCAGTTGAATGTGGGTCAACATTGCAAATCACAGTCTCTTTGGCCCCAGACCTGCCCTGGAAATACCCCCTAAAATTAACTGTGGCCCTTTTCTCTCTCCAGATTCTCCGCAGAACTGCAATGGCCTCACTGGAGTGGATCAACCGCACTTGCACCTGGGCCCTCCCAGCCCAGAGCAGAGGGAAGGACAACAGGTATGTGCCATTCTCCAGATCCTGGACATCCCCCGGGACACCTGCTTTCAATTCTGGACCCAGCAATTGTGCCCGAAACAAATCCCCTCCATGGGTCTTGGGCCTGCCCTGGTGGTCCCTGGCCACAAGGACAACCTCCAGATAGCCTCCCAGGGCATAGGTGGTCTGAGCAGGATCCCTCAGGTGGTAGGTGGAGGTCTTGGGGCTGGTGGAGGCCAAAAGGTCCCCGCCATCTCCTGGGGTCAGAGGCCAGTATAGAAGGTGGGTCAGATTGAAGAGCTCCTCGGGGAGAGAGTCCAAGGGAGAGGGTGTTTCCACAGAGTTGGAGGCATATTTAGAGACGGGTTGGGGTCCTGGGGCCTGATAGATGATGCTGTCAGTCCAGGACATCTTGAAATAGAACATCTGTGGGGAGAGAAAGAGGAATCTGTCAGTGGTTTCTACTTCTCTAATTTTCGGAGATTTCCATTCACCAAAGCTCAGTCCCCTCTGTCAGGTAGGACCCAGGACTTCTGCCTCCCTGCATCATGCTGTCTGTCTCTCCTAAGCTTGGCATCAGAGTCACCATCACCTTTATTAGAAAGAAGCACCCCACGTTGCAACGGTGAAGTCATGTCTCCTGTTGAGTTCCACTGTCTCCCCTTCACCTTCTTATTCCCCCCAATGCCAACCCTCCCCCCATATCCACCCACTCCCTAAGTTAGGAGCCAGCCTGGACCCAACCCTCAGATCTCTGATTTCCTCACTCTTCACAAATCCTGCTTCCTCCCCAGAGCCTGATATTCTCAGTGACCCTATTTTCCTCCTTGCTCCTCTTTCTACACCTCCCCCACTGCCATCTCCAACCTACATGTCTAGTTGAAAGTCAGGGTAGGCAAACCCTTTATTCAGTTCTCTTGAGGATCATGGAAGAACAAGGTGAGACCATCCCCTCAGTGAGCTCGCCCTTTAACTGGGCTCAGCTGGAAAGAAGGGATTGACCCACAGAAACTGCTGGAAAGGCAGGGAACTTTAGAAAGGTATGAGCTGGCAATAGGAGTGAGATACTGCAGATTATTTTCTAAAGAGACACAGTGTTTGCTATGACAAGGAGTCTTCTCCAGGGTCCCAGATCTCACTGGTACCATAAAATCACAAATCGATTCCAGAAAAGTGCAAGTTCCAAATGGGAAGAGCCATGGAGAGAGGCCCTGCTTTATGCCATAGGGCTGGTGGTGGATGAAGGGAATTTAGGTACCTGTGTATCAGATATTCACCCACACCCATCAATATCCCTTCCATTTTGGCAAGGGGAACTCAGGAGAAAGGCAAATGACCATCACATCTCAATTCCAATCTATGGAAAGATTGTCAATGTGAAGTTATCCTGGAATTAGGAGGAGGAGCTGAGAGCAATCACCTTTTGTTTGGAAGGCTGTTAGTGCAGCTATCTCAGTGCCATGAGGCCCAAGGTAAGGAACCCCCTGTTCTCCTTTCCATTGTCTCCTAACTTGTCTATTTATTTATAGGTATGTCTTTTGTTAATTGTAAACTCCTAGAGGAAGCACTGCATTGTCTCAAGACCTAACACAATGAGTTTCGGGCACTGTGGTCAGGCCTGTAATCTCAGGAACTCAGCAGACTGAAGCAGAGAGATCACAAATTCAAGTTCATTCGGGAAACTTAGTGAGACCCTACCTCAAAATATAAAATAAAAAGGCCAGAGCACCCTTGGGTTCAATCCCCAGTGCCAAATTAAAAAAAGAAAAAAAAAAGTCTTGGCTATCCCTGTTCCTTGAAAAATCTATACACCATGAATATGTTAGATTTCATGTCAAAGGAGATTTAAGGTTGCTAATCAAGTGATTTAAGATGGTAAGATTATCTTGGTTTACCTGAGTGGGCCTAGTATAAGACATTTTAAAGGACAGTGTACTCAAAAAACTTTTTCTACCAAATATTAAGACTTATTATCTGGGCTGGGGCCGTAGCTCAGTGGCAAAGTGCTTGCCTAGCATGTGTGAGGCACTGAGTTCAATCCTTAGCACAGTATAAAAATAAACACATAAAATAAAGGCATGCTGTCCATCTACAATTACAAAATTTTAAAGAAAAAGACTTCTTATTTATCAATGAAATAAAAAGTTACAGGGCTGGAGTTGTGGCTCAGTGGTACAGCACTTGCCTGGAATGTGTGAGGCACTGGGTTCAATTCTCAGCACCACATATAAATAAATAAAATAAAGGTCCATTGACAACTAAAAAAAGATTTAAAAAAAAAGTTACATAAAAAGTCTTGCCTAGCATGGTGGTGCACACCTGTAATCCCAGAGGCTCGGGAGGCTGAGGCAGGAGGATCTCGAGGTGAAAGTCAACCTCAGCAAAAGCAAGGTGCTAAGCAACTCAGTGAGACCCTTTCTCTAAATAACATACAAAATAGGGCTGGGGATGTGGCTCAGTGGTTCAGTGCTCCTGAATTCAATCCCTGATACCGAAAAAAAAAGAAAAAAAAAAGAAAAGAAAAAAAAGAAGTCTTGCCGTAAAGCATTAAAAATTAATAGGTAGTACATGAATAGACAAACAGAATAAGAGAATAGGAGATTCACAAGTATTAATTCTAAGTAATTAAAGAACAAATATGAAAGACAAAACCTCAGAGAATTATTAGAGGACAAATAGGAGACTATGTTCCCATGTCTTATGAGGAAAATTAAACACGATACAAAAGAGCACTAACCACCACAGAATATGTTGATGACTGACAAATCCAACTTCTTTAAAGTTGAGAAAATACCATTTGTTAAATGGTATTAAATGGTTTATTAAAGATACCATTAATAGTGAAAGAAACAAATTACTGTGAGGAAAAAAATATTTGCAACGTACAACTAACAAAGCACCAAGAACCAGGATACGTAAAGAAATCCTATGAATCAGAAACAAAACAGGCAACTCAACAGAAAAACAAGTAGAAACTTGAATGAACCTTTGAAAAAAAAAAAAAAGTCTTGCAAAAAAAAAAAAACCATTCAGAAATTCTGAATAATTAGGTGATTGCAAAAGAAGACCACAATGAGAAGCTGTCACATATCCATAAGGTTAACCTAGATGTGGCCAAACGTGGCATTAATGGAGATGGAGATTCGTGGGTAGGTTCAGAGATTGCTTACAAAGTACAAATTGGTCCAATTGACTTGAATTGCAGACCATAAAAAGATAGGAACTCCATGATTCATTTTATGGTACAACCTGCTCTTGATACCAACAGCAACCTTATCTCATGTTTATTTATAGATATAAAAATTCTAAATGAAATATAGCAGTAAAACAAATGGATGATATAGTTTATTCCAGTAGCTTTTATTTCGGAAGCACAAAGGTGTCTCAATATCAAGAAATCTGAGTGGGGTTGTGACTCAGTAGTGGAGTGCATCCCTGGCATGTGTGATGCTGTGTTCAATTCTTGGCACCATATATAAGTAAATGAATAAAATAAAGGTCCATCAACAACTAAAAACATACATAAAAATTAATTTTAAAAAATCAAGAAACCTATCAATGCAATGTACTATATCAAAATCTAAATATGAAAAAAAATTAGCCCATGTGAGTTTACTAATTGATGCTAAAGTGGCATTTGGTTTGTCAGCATTCACTCCTGGTTAAAACTCCAAGTAAAACAGAAAAAGAAAGAAATTACTTAAATGTAATGAGAAGTACTTACAAAAACCCATCAATCAATACAGGTATAGTGGAAAATGTATTTTTCACCCAAGAAATTTCAGATTTCAACAAGAGAACCCTTGCCCCGAATAATGACATTGATGAGGATGTATGTGCCCAGATGTCATCCTGTATCACGAATCCAATGTAAACACCCTTGATTGTGTTCTGAACATGGCTACAGAGCGTGAACAATTGCCAGGTCCTTTCTATTTCCCCACCATTTGTCAACCAGAGCCTCTTTTTTTTTTTTTTTTTTTTTCATTCCAGGAAGACTGTATTCTACACTGATGGGAAGTCTCCCCACCGAGTTCCTCTGGAGCCCATCCTTTCAGAATCATACCAACACCTTCTGGAATGTGAATATTCTGGTTTCTGAGAATGGTCTTCATTCTTGCAGTGGATAGGCAAAGGAAGATATATGTAGAAAAACCTAAAGATTCCACCAAAAAATTGGTAGAGTTGAAACTCATTCAGTGAAGTCACAAGACACACAAAATCAACACACAAAAAAATCAATACCATTTTTAAACACCAATAATAAACTTGCTGAGAAAGAAATCAAGAAAGCAATCACATTTATGATAGTTACAAAAAATAATAAAATATCTAGGAATAAATTTAATTAAGAAAATGAATGACCTTCACCATGAAAATTAGAAGACACTGATAAAAGAAATTGAAGAGGACACTACAATAAATAAGTGAAAATGGAAAGATATCCCAGGTTCATGGATTGGCAGACTTAATGTTCTAAACATGTTCATACTACTCAAAGTGATTTACAGATGCAATGTAATTCCCTTGAGAACACCAATGGCATTCTTCCCAGAAATAGAAAACAGAAGTCCTAAAATTCATGTGGAATTACAGAAGACCCCAAAAAGACAAAGTAATCTTGAGCAAAGAGAACCGAGCTGGAGGCATCACAATACCTGACCTCGAAGCATATTACGATGTTGGATTAACCAATGAAGCATGATATGGGCATAAAAACTGACACATGAACCAAAGGAAGAGAATGGAAAACTCAGAAATCAATCCACTCATCTACAGCCAACTGATCTTTGACAAAGTTGCCAGAAACATACATTGAAGAAAGAACAGTCTCTATAAACAGTACTGGGAAACTAGATATCCACACGCAGAAGAAGGCAACTGGACCCCTCTCTCTCACCATATCCAAAGAACAACTCAAAATGGATCAAAGACTGGAAACTATAAAACTACTAAAAGAAAACATAGCAGAAATCCCTTAAGACATTGTTATAGGCAGTGACTTTTTTTTATAAGATCCCCAAATAAGGCAACCAAAGCAAAAAAAAAAAAAAAAAAAAAAAAAAAAAAAAAAAAAAGACAAAAAAAAATATATTGAACCAAAAACTCTCTGCACAGAAAAGGAAACAATCAACAGAGGGAAGAGACCACATGGAGAATGAGAGAAGATATTGAGAATATACAAGGAACAGTAAGGAAAAAATCCAATTAAAAAATGAGTAAACTTCTGAACATGGTGGCGCACACCTGTAATCCCAGCGGCTCAGGAGGCTGAGGCAGGAGGATTGCAAGTTCAAAGTCAGTCTCAGCAACTTAGTGAGGTCCTAAGAAATTTAGCAAGATCCTTTCTCAAAAATAAAAACAATAAAAAGGGCTGGGATGTGACTCAATAGTTAAGTGCCCCTGGCTTAATCCCCAGTACCCCACCCCCAGCCCTCCAAAAAGCAAATGATGTCTCAAAAGAAGGTGCACATAAATGAGTATGTGGTGTGATTACTTTTCTAAGAAATTCAAAGTCAGGCAAAATTTCACTATATTGTCATAAATCGAGGTTTTGGCCACCCTGGAGATAGTAGGGTGACAGGGGGCCAGCATGACGAGAGGTGTCTGAGGGAAATTTTCAGTGCTCATCTTGGGTGGTGATCACATAGGTGTGGTATCCTTGACTTTTACTGAGAATTTAAGATTTTATGGGCTGCGGCTGTGCACTTGCCTAGCATGTGTGAGGCGCTGGGTTTGATTCCCAGCACCACATATAAAAAGTAAATACAATAAAGGTCCGTCAAAAGCTAATAAACATATTTTTTAAAAAGATTTTATGTGTATTTGTATTTATATTATAGCTTCACTACTTTTACAAGGTAGAAAGTTCTGGCTGCCACCGAAGAAGTCTCACCCTTTCACATGGACAAGATTACTCTGGAAATTAGATGGACACCTTCTTTGGACCTGATTATTAAGGTACTAGGATTTTCCTATTAAACTCTTGCCTTGATCTTAGGATGAAGACTGATTTGTGAACCCATACCGAAGATCATCCACTTTCTAAGAAAAGTCAGAAATCTCTATTTCCATGCAAAATATCCTACTGTTTATTGAGTGCCATAGCATGAATTTAGAATCCATAATTATTTATAATCCAAAGTCCAGTTTTCACTGATGGACCGAAAGGGAAATGCATTCTCCTGGAGGGTTCTTGGCCCCTGGCCTTATCCAAGTCACTCAGTGAAGCAATAAAATGTCACTCCACTCAATTGCTCACTCGCTCTTTCTCTAGTTAGGGTTTTTTTTTTTTTTTAATCTCTGCCTCTTTCCCTCTGCTGAAAAGCAGAACTGGACACCATTGACTTCCATCTCTGTCTTTGACACTGAGAAAAATAACTTTTGAAAGGTGAGAAAACTATGAACTCCATGAATTGCTTTTTTTTTTTTTTAATCCATTGGGATTTCCCCATATAAACTTCTTATAACTGAGAGGAAACCTAAATAAACCTTCTGGCTTCACTTGTTTGTCATTGACTTTTTTTTTTTTTTTTTTTTTTTTTGGTATCAACAATTGAACCTAGAGGTGCTTAACCCTTGAGCCACATCCCCAGCCCTTTTTATTTTTTATGTTTCAATTTCAAGACAGGGTTTGGCTAAGTTGCTTAGGGCCTCACTAAGTTGCTGAGACTGGCTTTGAAATTGTGATCTTCCTGCCTCAGTTTAGTTGACTTTTAAAATGACTAATTTTGGAGGTCATAGAGCTGAATGATATGTTATTATTCTCTATTTGCTGTGGATGCTGCCTCAGACTGAATCCACCTAACAAGTTAAAACTGTTCTCTGGCAAAAAATAATTGCCTTTTGCTCTTCTTCCCTATTCTGTATCTTAATGATTAATTGCAAGATAGCTATTCCTGGAAAAGGGGACTTGCTAACAAGTATTTTTTTCTGGGTCTCTAAAGAATATTCAGTGACCTCCGCCGGGCTTAGTGGCTCTCGCCTGTAATCCCAGCGGCTTGGAAGGCTGAGGCAGGAGGATCGCGAGTTCAAAACCAGCCTCAGCAATTTAGCGAGGACCTAAGCAACGCAGTGAGACCCTGTCCCTAAATAAAATACAAAATAGGGCTGCGGATGTGGTTCAGAGGCCAAGCACCCCTGAGTTTAATCCCCGGTTCAAAAAAAAAAAAAAAAAGAAAAGAAAAGAAAAGCAGACCAACTAGAAATGTATGACCACTTCTGGTGTCCCACCTACTGTCTGAGACTAAAAGTATACCTGTCCCAAATCTGTATGCAAGCTTTGCGCCTGAGTCCCCTGAGCAAGATGACTCTTAAGGACAGAAGTCCCCATCTTGTTGCTAACAAAGCTCTTCCCGGTCACTCTGTTTCTTGAGTTATTGACTTCTTCAGGTGGCACTGGACCAGCTTTTCGACCTTACATTCTGAATTTGTTTTTGATTCCCTGATAGAGCTGAAGATCTAACCTGCTCACCCTCTTCCTTAAGCTGACATTCCACCCTGCATTTACTATTGCTAGAATCCCATGGGATGGAGGTCAAAAGTGTGAGCTCTTCCCTCCATCCCCTCGCCTGCATTTGACCAATCCAAACCAGAGATTGCAGAGGGAAGGAAGAATTGAGCCAGCAAAGAGAGGGATCAGAAGCAAGGGAAGTACTCACCGAAACCAGAAAGAGCAACCCCACAATCAGAATCTTGTAGCCCCTGAATTGCTCCATGAAGATTTGTGCAGCCTACACTCTTGAGTTAAAAGTGTGAATCGGGCTTTCAGCTGGAGCATAAAGAAACACAGACTAGACACTCCCATCATAAGGGAGTGAGTGTACTGTGGCCACTTTCCAATTTCCTCAAACACTGTCACCTGGCGTTACCTACATGTTCTATCGAATGCTATGTGTCTATTCTAGCTCGTTTCTCTCCTGGATTCTCACAATCCGCACTGCCAAGTCCTGGTTTTCTGCCAGAATCCTAGAGTCTCACTTTGGACTTTTGGAACAAACACAGCTTTCTGCAAGACAGGTTCCGTTCAGGGGTATTGAAGTCCACTCACCGAGTCTCTGGGCTAAGCCTTGCACATCTGAAAAACTGCTGCTTTTACAAGACTCAGTATTTCACTGGGTACAAAAGCCACCGGTGAGAGAATTTACAGTTCATTGTTCGCTTACAAATTTTATTAGAATGTATTTGATGTTTGTTGTAGATGCTTTATTGATGTATTGCTTCTACAATGGGAGAACTTTAGCAAGACAAATGCCTAATGTTGGGAAAAGGCATCCATCTGAGAGAGTCAAAATGAATTATTCCAGGGCTGGGCTATAGCTCAATGGGAAGCACTTGCCTAGCAGGTGTGAGGCACTGGGTTCGATCCTTAGCACCACATAAAAATAAACAAAGTTACTGCGTCCATCTACAACTACAGTTTTTTGTTTTTGTTTTTTGTTTTTTGTTTTTTTTGGTACTGGGGATTGAACCCAGGGGCACTCCATCACTGAGCCACATCCCCAGCCCCATTTTGTATTTTATTTAGAGACAGAGTCTCACTGAGTTGCTTAGAGCCTCGTTAAGTTGCTGAGGCTGGCTTTGAACTTGCAATCCTCCTGCCTCAACCTCCCAAGTGCTGGGATTACAGGCATGCGCCACCGCGCCCGGCTACAATTTTTTTTAAAGTGAAGGTTCAGTTGTCATGTTTGTGAAAATTTCAAACAGAGGCATATAAAAATAACAAGTAAATCTTACTATCACCTCCACTCAACTCTACCAAATCATAGCAATTTGCCACCCACATCTCAAATGTGTGCAAAGAAATAAAATACTTCCTCAGCTGCTTTCTCTCCAGTCTTTCCCAAGGGACTATTATGATGTTCCTGATTTCCATAGGAATTTATTCCATCCCTAAAGTATACTCATAAAATACATATGTACAATTGTCATTGTCTGATCCAACCTATGAATAAGTGATATCACATTGTACCTCTCCTTCAGCTGTTTGCTTTTCTTCACAACATGTTTTTGAGATTCATTCATGTTAAACTCTGGTTTAATTCACTTAACATACTGAACCATTTCCCAGTATATGTTCCAAAATTTATTTCTCCTTTCTCTTGTCCCTAAGTATTTTGGTTGTTTCCACATTTTCAGTTTTAGAAGCTAAGCTGCGACTCACATCTTTTCACTGGTCTGCTTGTGTGATTGTGTGAGCATTTCTTTTTTTCTTTTTTTTTTTTTTTTGAACCAGGGATTGAACTCAGGGACACTCAGCCACTGAGCCACATCCCCAGCCCTATTTTGTATTTTATTTAGAGACAGGGTCTCACAGAGTTGCTTAGGGCCTCGCTAAGTTGCTGAGGCTGGCTTTGAACTCGCGATCCTCCCGTCTCAGCCTCTCAAGTCGCTTGGATTACAAGCGTGCACCACCGCACCCGGCTTGTGTGAGCATTTCTATGGGAAATGCACACCCTGCAGCTGAAGGCCGGGTTGCCTTCCCCCAAGCTGTCACGAACTGATGCTTTTGTAAAATGTAATCAAAATAAATTTAGAGGAAAAAAAAAGGAAAAAAAGGACATATTAAATAGATGCCCTAATTTTGTTATTAGAATCAAGCAACATAAAAACTAGAATATTTTCCTGTTCTTGTGGCCTGTCCAAACATATCCTACACAAAGTGACAACTCCAAATTGTGCTTTTCGACAATATAATCCAACCTAAATTTATGTGTTTTTCATGTGAGAGTTAGTTGTTTTATTAGTAACAAAGTTTCCTTCTATGACACATATACTAGAACTTCCCTGTGAACAATGTGTCTGTTTGTGCAATTGCTAAGAAAAATGCTTTGAAGGCTGGGGATGTAGCTCAGTGGTAGAACACCAAACTTTGAGTCAGTTATTTGTTACTTTGTTTTTTTTTAGTTGTTAATTTTCTTATTTATTTATTATTTTTGTTGTAGATGGACATAATACCTTTATTTTATTTATTCATTTTTATGTGGTGCTGAGGATCAAACCCTGTGCCTCACGCATGCCAGGCAAGTGCTCTACCACACGTCAGCTCTTGTTGCTAACTTTGAATGTGTTAAGCTATGGCATCTGTCCTGGGCAAGCTATGTCTTTAACGTAGACCAAATATGTTTGTATCTTTCCCTGATGTCAGAATTTATTGAATAACAATAAATTCACAGGCTATATTGTTGTGCCCAAAGAAAATAAAATCATCCAAGCTGATCATGTAAAGCCAAAAGAAGCCTTTATTTTAGCTGGCCAGCGATGACCTCCCTTACTCCTAAAAGCGGGGTTCCGGGGGATCCCGCATTAATTGTGTCATTGCCAACTTTTATAGGGCTCAGAATGGGGATTAGGGCAGGGCTACAGGGCGCCGGAGGGATTAGGGCTGAGCTGTAGGGAGGGGGGATTTGGGTGGGGCTGTAGGGAGGGGGGATTAGGGTGGGGCTGACTCTCTCCTGGTGATGGCACTGGAGAATCTTTTGGGGAAGTATAACAATATCTCTTTCCTCAGTAGCAGTTTACTGAACACTTTTGGGTCACCTGGAAGTCATAAGCTGGGTGAAAACAAATTCTTTTATACTGATCTTAATT
Source organism: Glaucomys volans (assembly GCA_020662805.1). Taxonomy (NCBI): domain Eukaryota; kingdom Metazoa; phylum Chordata; class Mammalia; order Rodentia; family Sciuridae; genus Glaucomys; species Glaucomys volans. The sequence goes on from JAJEJO010003485.1 coordinate 48,586, forward strand.
TTTAACAACTACAGCCCTCAAGTCATACATCACACTACAGAAAAATATATGGATCAGAGTATCTATTTATCTATCAGCTATCTATACATACATATTTAGATAGGGGGTTCAGGAGGCTGAACAATAGAGAGTAGATGTGAATGCAAAGAATGAATGAACGTGAAGAGTCACTCTTAGGGGCTGGGGTTGTGGCTCAGTGGTAGAGCGCTTGCCTAACATGTGTGAGGCACTGGGTTCAATTCTCAGCACCGCATGTAAATAAATTAATTAAATAAAGGTTCATCGACAACTAGAAAAAATATTTAAAAAAAAAAAGAGTCACTCTTAATGAGCAGATAAGATTAGTGGCAACACCTATAATCCCAGTGGCTTGGCAAATTGAGAGAAGGAGTTCAAAGTCTGCCTCAGCAAAAGTAAGGAGCTAAGCAACTCAGTAAGATCCTGTCTTTAAATAAAATACAAAACAGGGTTGTGGATGTGACTCAGTAGTTGAGTGCCCCTGAGTTCAATCTCTGGTACTCCTCCCCCAAAACAAAAAGATTAGGAATCAGCCTAAGAACTTGTTCAGGGCCCAGAGCGGTCTAAGTCCTGGAACTCATTCTAGGCCACAGTCCAGACAAAGGGCAGTTTCAGAGTGTCAGCTTGAGATGTCAGATTGGAGTGGACTGTGCGTGATCACCACAGGTAGGGGAAACTCTTCTAAAGCCTGAGGACAGAGATTTGGAGGTTGGTCACGATGGAGATTTTCCTGGGCAAAGCTTCTGAGGAGTAACCCGATGATGGGGTCAGGATGCCATATGTCCCAGGCTCAAAGTACTCTTCATTTTATGGGCCTTGAGTGAGGGGGTTGCTTCATCCAGCCATCTGGTTTGTTCAGTAAGATCATAGACCTGGTTTTCCCAAAATGAGTTTGATATGCCCATGCATCCTTGTGCTTCTGATTAATTTGATGAGCCCACAGAAGTTCATTTTATTAGCTTTTTAATATGCTTTTGTATGCGATTTGCTTAAATTTTGTTAAGAATTTTTGCATCTATGTTCATTAGGGATATTATTCTGAAATTTTCTTTCCTCCATGTGTCCTTCTCTGTTTTTGGTATCAGGGTGATATTAGCTTTGTAAGCGCAAAAAGGAAAAAATGGGAGGCAGACCTCGACGGATTCAGAGTCGGGCATCATTCGGGTCCACTTTCCTGATGGAAAATGGCCCCATTTGGGTCCACTTTCCGGATGGAAAAATGGCCGTCAGTTACAGGGGGGATCCTGATTTTATAGGGGAGGAGGAGGAGGATGTAATCATTGTGTACGTGCAGTTTTGACCATCAGGGGCCAGCTGTACAGGTTAAAATTAGATGCTGAAGGACTGAGTGTTCAAATCTTGCCCAATGTCATTCAGGATTAGGTTGACCTTGGGAAGGTCAAGGTTTAGGGCCTAGCATTCCACATCCACCCTTTTCCCCAGGGCCCATTGTTATCAGGAATGCACTGGGAGAGGTTTAATGGTTGATCAGTCTCCTTTCCCGCTTCTCAAGCCACACCGTCCCTTCATTTTACTTGGGGAGTTATTTTATAGGAATATTATTTTCCATAGCCCTTCAAGCTTCATAGAATGAGTTTGGAAGGGTTCCCTCCTTCACTATTTCATAAAATATTTTGAGGAGTATTGGAATGAGCTCTTCTTTGAAGATCTTGTAGAACTTGGCTATGAATCCATCCAGTCCTGGACTTTACTTTGTAGGTAGGCTTTTGATGACTTCTTCTATTTCATTGCTTGAAATTGATCTATTTAAGTTGTGTATGTCCTCCAGATTCAGTTTGGGTGGCTCATATGCCTCTAGGAACCTGTTGATGTCTTCCAGGTTTTCTATTTTGTTGGAGTATAAATTTTCAAAATAGCTTCTTATTATGTTTCGGATTTCAATAGTGTCTGGTGTGATATTTCCAACTGATCAATTTATCAGTTTGCGTCTTATGGTTGTGCCAAACCAATGGGGCTGTTTACTTGTACAAACAAGGTGGAGAGTCATTCCACCTCCACGCTTAACTCAAAATGGAGTAGGTTATGGCAAACTGAGTAACTCAGGTTCAGGCACAGCCTGAAAACTGCTATTCTCTGACAGCCTGCATTCCACTTACTTATTACAAATTTAACCGATCTTTTCAGGCAAACACCTTTAATGTAGTCTTTCCCTCATGTCTCAGTAATTCCGCATGTTTGTTTCGCTTTTGGGTTTTTTTTTTTTTTTTCAGTCTTCATAGTCCAAACTGTCAGAGACCCCACAAAACACTAATGCTTTTGTTTGTTTGTATCACTTTTGTGTTATTTATTTCCCATTTTTTTGATATGTATTTTTTAGTTGTAGGTGGACACAATACCTTTATTTGATTTTTATGTGTTGCTGAGGATCGAATCTAGGGCCTCACACCTGCTAGGCGAGTGCTCTACCTCTGAGCCTCAACCCCAGCCCAGCATTAATGTTTTTATGTGAAATATTGAAGTCTGCCTCTGTTGGCATTTTATTTCTATACCCTTTTTATTTCAAATAATTGTTTTAGGTTTTAAATGAAAATAATTTATAGTTACAAATTTAGTTTGTTTACTTAAATTATTTTATTTCAGATAATTATTTTAGGTTTTAAATGAAAATAAATTAAAATGAATAATTTAGTTAGCTTATGTGTTCAAATTATTTATTTAAATCAAAATAATTTTGAGCCTACTATTTAAATTTTAGATCCCAGAAGACTTTGAAGAATTAGAAAACAAAAGTCAATAAATAAATAAACACCTCACAGGCATTGCTAATACATTACAGGAAGGCTACATTAAAGATGTTTGTATAAATAAATCCCACTTACATTTTGATAGCTTCCTTCCTCTGTGAGTCCGCACCTCTCCAAAATAATACACTGTAGTCTCCACTCTTCACAGTCCATTAGGGTTGTAAAATGACCTTCAGTAGAAAAGGGATCGTGCTTTAAAATCTAAAAAAAACTTTGGTCCTTATTTCTTAGGATCAACTCCATCATCATTCTTTCATTTATCACTAATTGGGTGTTTTAGAAAACCAGTTTTTTTGTTCAAGTTTTGATTATGGAAATTTCAAACATGCAAACATAGAGACACTAGTATCATGAACCTGTTGTACCCACCACCCAGCTTCAACAATCATTAATACATAGCTAAGCTTCTCTCATTTCTACCCCCTTCTAAAATGTACCCCCTCCAAGTTATTCTGTAGTAAATCCCAGACATCATAGTTGTTTTTAAAATGTTTTTAGTTGTAGATGGGCACAATACCTTTGTTTATTTATCTTTATGTGGTGCTGAGGATCAAACCCAGTGCCTCACATGTGTTAGGCAAGTGCTCTACCGCTGAGCCACAACCCCAGCCTCTTATATAGTTTAATCTTTAAATGTTTTGGTATATTGTCTTTTTAAAAAAGTAATTCTCGATTGATAAACATTTGTACTAGAATCAGAAATGTCAGTAGAAAAATAAATTTTAGATACTGTTCTATTGTATAAAGATCTAATCACTTGTAGTATTTAGTGAAGTAACCTATTATAAAACATTAAGCTTATTTTGATCACAACTAGCATATATCTGCTCAAAAAGAAGTACAAGTTCTCAAAACTTTCTGCATGTGGGTCCCTGATGGCACTTTAGGGAGTACTCGGTAATGAGCAGGGGAATGCCTGGCCAGGTCATGGGTTTATTTTAGGTTACTCTTAAAGTTTTCTTTTCTTTCTTTCTTTTCCTTCCCGCCCCACCCCCTTGGTACTTAGGATGAATCCAGGGGACTTAACCACTGAGTCACATCCCCAGAGAATTTTTTTTTTTTTTTTTTTGCAGTGCTGGGGTTTGACCCCAGGGCCTTGTGCTTGTGAGGCAAGCACTCTACCAACTGAGCTATATCCCCAGCCCCACAGAGATTTTTTATATTTTTATTTAGAGACAGGATCTCACTGAGTTGCTTAGTGCCTTGGTAAGTTGCTGAGACTGGCTTTGAAGTCACAATCCTCCTGCCTCAGCCTCCCAAGCCACCAGGATCACAGGTGTGCACCACTGTGCCCAGCTAAAGTTTTGTTTAAAAAACAGTTGGGTAAGTAACTTGCAGCAGATAACCTGTAGAAAAACATCAGTACACAGATCTTGAAAATGAACAAATAGAAAGGAAAGGAGCTAATGGAGAGTAGGTGGTGGGGAATTGGGGGAATGCATCAGGAAAGAAAGATTCATAGCATTAACTCTCATTAAAGGGATCTCAGGGTCCTCAGAGGTCAGGGTCAGACTAGGAGTTATGGCTTTCGGTGTCTCTATATATTTTGGAAGGGAAGTGCACCAAGGTAAATTCTGACCAACCACTGACCCCAATACCCACATGGGTTAACATGGGTTTGGCTTGTAGATGAACCTCTCTTCCCCAATAGGATGGCCACCATGACAGTTCCAGGGAGGACCAATTAGGATCAAAGACTCCGCCTTTGCCAACAGATATGAAGGAGGAGTTTGAGCACCTGATTGGAAAAAAATAATTAAAAAAAGGCAGTTCTCAAGACAAACATCAAACAGTAATAAATTTAGAAGCAGCAGTGTTGTTTCCTTGGTGGCTCTCTGCTCAGAGATGACCCACTGACTTTCTCGAGTGCTCTCTGCTTGAGCCCCACTTTATTTTCACTTGTAATAAAGTCCTCTTGCATAGCTTTTGGTGTCTGGCTTTCCATTTTCTTTTGTGGGAACACAGGAACTGAGGTTTAGAGCTTCAGCAGCCCGCCTTCCCATGACAGTGCCAGGGCTTCACATTCCAGGAAATGGTTCCTTAGGGAAGGTTGCCCTGTGCTGCCATTTAATAAGACCTTCATACAAACCTGAGCAGCCAGCAAGATATGGGCATCAAAAGTCAACATACCATTTAAAAACTTATGAGATGCAAGGATTTAAAGTTATTCACAAGAACTGTTTCTCACTACTTTAAACATTCTATAAGAGTTAGTATCTTGCTGCAAGAAAAGTTAATAGCACAGAGAGAGATCTTTCTCATATAATAATCATTATGTTTTTCTATATGAACTTAAGTTTCCACAAAGAGCCTTTACCCCCAGAATCCTGTTAAAGAATCAAGAGATCAGCTTTTATGGTTGGGGGCTGCCTCCCCTCATTAAAAAAGGTGGGGGAGTGAAAAAACAGCTGGGGTAGTTGTGGTTGCATCTGTCTCTAAGAAAGTCAGTTGTTGGCAAAACTCCCCAAAAACCTCCCAAAAAACTATATAAAGTAAAATGTTCAACATAGGTGGGGCACAGTGGTGCATGCATGCCTCAGGAGGCTGAGGCAGGAGGATTGCAAGTTTGAAGCCAGCCTCAGCAATTTAGCAAGGCTCTAAGCAAATTAGCAAGACCCTATCTCAAACAAAAAAAAAAGAAAGAAAAAAGAAAGCAGAGGAGCGGGGCTAGGGATGTAGCTCAGTAGATAAGCTCCTCTAGGTTCAATCTCTGGTACCACAAACAAACAAACCATAGAAGGCATTAGATATGGAAAACAACAAACAAACAAAAAACCAAAATAGTAAGGTCTGAGAAAAGGGAATGAAAAAGTAAGCCATACACTGATAGCTTTCCCAGTGTATTCTTTCCCAAGGACAGAACAATCCCTAGGAAGGAAGCCAAAGCATGATTCTTCCCCAAATACATCCTTTCCCAGTGACAGTACAATGGGACCCTGGAGGGAAGGAGATGAATACTGAATGCTGACCCCAGACCCTCCATTCTTCTCCAAGTAAAAATATTCCCAATGAGAACAAATTTTCAAATTCTCACAAACCTGTTTCCTGAGTGCCAAACCAATGTGTGCATTAGACCACTCTCAAAATAACCTCTATAAACCCATTTCTTTCTTTGTTCAGTGGCTCATTTTCCACCAAGAAAGTGGATCCACCGATGCCATTTCATCCCTGCGTCCCCTATTCCTGTGTGAAACTTCATTCCTCAATAAACAGCTGAGATGATTCATGAGGTTTGCATCCTGCTGGTCTTTTTGTGCTAACATTTTGGTTCTCTGATGGGGAATTGACAGCGAAGTCATATTCCCTACTTCCCTGCACCCCTACCCCCACGAATCAGCTGATGAGGCCTGGAGACTGACTGACCTGCCAGCACCTCTAAGGTCCCCTGAAAGCTAGGAGGACCCCCCAGTCACCACTCACAGGAGCTCCAGCTGAATCTCCAAACCAACTGCATTCCCTACCCTGTTGGACGTGGGCCTCCCATGCCCTTTGCTGTCTACTTTATGCGATGACATTTGGTGCAAGAGATAGATGGAGTTCCAAGACAACTGAGTCCAGGTGGCCAGGGCAACTCTCTGGTGCTGTATGAAGGTTTTGGGTCTGAAATCTAACTCTGACAGCCCTTAGGGGTACCAGAAGTCAACCACTGTGTGGGAGAAGTTTGGTGCGTGAGACAGGAGGAAGACTCAAACGCAGCTGAAGGCATCTGGCTGGGGCAACTCCCTAGAGTTGCACGAAGGCTTTGAGTCCGAGACCTGGCTCCAACCACCCTCAGGGCTACCAGACACCAACCACCTACAGAACTGTTGCAGTTTTATCTTATGTGAACAGTAAAGGGATTTACAACAAACCCTCTGTTGGCATCAAAGGGGACCTACTTCTGCTCCCTCCCCAATCTTCCCTTCCCTTGCACACCCAGTGAACCTTATGAATCAGGGTCCTACTTGCCATTTTGCTTCTGCATCCACCACTGGCCTTCTTATCTCTTTGGAGAAGTAAGACCCCATTTATTAATCGGGACCCTGTCCCTCATTCATTTCCTCTCTGCTGGACAGAGACTCTGCCCTAAAGCTAACCAGGGCCCAGTCCCTTACCACTGGGATTGAGGGAAAGATACTGCCATCAGTCCCTCGTGGGGAAGTCCAGTTCAAGATAGGGGACAGTTTGCTCTCTGTTGTCACCTTCTCTGTCAAACCTCTCCAAAGATGGGAACTACTCAATAAATTCCCAGACACATCCCCTTGGGTTGCCTCACCACCAATTTTAAAACTCTATTCCGATACTGATTTTGAAATTAAACGCCTCATTAGGCTCAGTACTCTGGCCACAATATAAATTAGATAACTAGCATGCATGGCCCAAATATGGAACTCTCAATGAAGAGATGCTACAAGTTTTAGGAAAATATTTAACCCAAAATAGAAAGTACCTCCAGGTGTTTTTCTCCACTGCTCAAACCCCTCCCTATATCAACCTTGTACTACTTTGCAGTTACTAGCTACAAATTTATGATCCCTTTCCTCATTCACAGCTCCAGAGATAGCTGATGAACGCCATCCTTACAGATCACAGGGCCCCATAGATGGCTCCCCTAAGGCTTCCACCTCCCCTTCATGTTCTTCTTTGGGTTCCCCTCCAAAAAGCCCCATGGCTACCCCATCAGATTCTCCTCCCCAAAGTCCTACAGCTCCCCCATCAGACTCCCCTTCACATACTCCACATTCTCCCTTCCCTTTGCCATCCCCTCCCCATGCAGGGCCAAAAAATGCTCCCAGCAGGATATATTTCCTCTCCCTCTCTGGCAAATGGCAGGGACTGAAGGGACCATCAAGTTCATATCGCCTTCTCATAACAGATATGTCCCAAATAAAAGACAAATTAGGCTTATTTTCTGAAAACCTGACAAATATAGGAAGGAATTTACCCATCTGACTCAGGCATATCATCTTACTTGGGCAGACATATATGATATATTAACTTCCTCTCTGACCAATGATGATCATGCCCACCTCTGGCAGGCTGCTAGAGATCACGCAAATCTCTTGTACCACTGAAACTCTGAAATCTACCTTCCCTCAGGTGAACCTGATTGGACACACCAAACTCAAGACCCTGGGGTTATCAGGTTATAGTGTGTGGTCACTTGCCTCCTTGAGGGAATGTCAAAAAATTCTCATACCAAGTAAAGTCAGAAAAGATAAAGGAAATCACCCAGGGACCCAGTGAAAATCCTGCCCTATTTTTGGCCTGACTTATTGAGGCAGTCACCAAATATACAAATTTGGACATCAACAGGTCTGGTGGCAGTCTCTATAAACATTTTAACTTTATCAGCTGATCTGTACCTGACACTGCAGGAAACTCAGACACTTAGAGAAGGGTGCCAAAGCTTTCCAGAAGCAATGTCTAAATACTGCTTTCAAGACCTTTAGTAATAGGGAAGATAAGACCAAACGGAGATAGAAAACTCCTAGCCTCAGTCATCCATAGACCCGAAAAGTCACTGCTGCTCCCTTCCCACCAGACCCTGTTATGCATCACCTGGGCCCTGTTTTCAATGTGGACAAACTGGACATTGGGCCAAAGCTTGTCAATACTCCTAACTTCTTGAATTCCGTGGGATGATGTACTTGAAAGTTGTTTGTGTTTTCATAAATTGGCAAACAAATGGATGTAATTCTATGTTCAAAGGATCCAAAAGTTTCAGCTGTGATTTCAATTAGAGTACTGTAAATAACATAAAGTATTTCCTCTTATTAAAATGGAATAAAGATATTTAAAGTTTATGGGTATAAAAATATGTTTAATAGAAGGAAAAAAGTTTCTGGGTAAGAAAGTCCTCATGTGAGGAAATAACCAACATGAGAATCTATGTAAGTAAAGGGCAACTTTCAACAAGTTTATGTGTAACTAAGCTGGTTACATGTATGTGAAACAATCAGTTAAAGCATTTTAAGATTTTTCCTTAAGGTCAAATACTAATGTACTGATATAAAACCAAGGTTTAATCTATTTGTGAAACTGACAAGGATTTCTTAAAACAATTTACTCTTAACATTATGTCTGTTAATTTTATTCTTTAGAGCAACTAGTTTGAAGAAATTAGGGTTTTATACTCTTGTGCCCAAAGAAAATAAAATCATCCAAGCCAATCATGTAAAGCCAAAAGAAGCCTTTATTTTAGCTGGCCAGCGACGACCTCCCTTACATCTAAGAGCGGCGTGCCGGGAAAATCGCTGGTTAATTCTGTTGTTTCCAACTTTTATAGGGCGTGGGAGGGATTAGGGTTGGGCTATAGGGAGGGGAGATTAGGGTGGGCCTGACTCTCTCCTCATGGCACTGGAGAAACTTTTTGGGAAGTATAACAATACAACTCTAATTAAATAGTGACTTTTTCAAGTATTACATAGTCTAAATTTTCCTCTAAAAGTTAAACTTGGTTAATATAAAAACATCAATGTAATTGGAGCACTATTACTCTTCTCTGTATATTGAATGTTTTCATATCTTCCAGGAATACAAGTCTTTAAAGCAGGAAAATGTAAAAGAACATTTTTGCCAAGCTGCTGTTCTCCGAACTAAAGTTGCCTGGAATGGTGATTTTAAACTTATAAGAATAACAAATTTAGCCGGGCGTGGTGGCGCAGGCCTGTAATCCAAGCGACTTGGGAGGCTGAGTAAGGAGGATCACGAGTTCAAAGCCAGCCTCAGCAACTTAGTGAGGCCCTAAGCAACTCAGTGAGACCCTGTCTCTAAATAAAATACAAAATAGGGCTGGAGATGTGGCTCAGTGGCCGAGTGTCCCTGAGTTCAATCCCCAGTTCC
>JAJEJO010003485.1:58593-71698 GCA_020662805.1 Glaucomys volans
GGGGATTGAACTCAGGGACACTCGGCCACTGAGCCACATCCTCAGCCCTATTTTGTATTTTATTTAGAGACAGGGTCTCACTGAGTTGCTTAGGGCCTCGCTAAGTTGCTGAGGCTGGCTTTGAACTCGCGATCCTCCTGCCTCAGCCTCCCAAGTGCTGGGATTACAGGCATGCCCCACCATGCCTGGCTAAAAAGTATAAAGTATTTCTAATAGATAATAAGAGCCTAATCTGTTTAAAGGTTTTTGCCACTTTTCCACATGAAAGAAAAGTTAAAAGCTCTCAGCCTTTCTTTGATTCATGTTTTAAATGTTAATGTTGTATTATATTAACTAATGTTCATATAGACTCTGCAAACAATATATTCAAACTTAGTAAAATGACATTTAAGAAAGAGACAAAGATCAGCTTCAGAACTAGAACACTTTACCTGAAATATATGAGAAGCCCAGCCTTATCTAAGATAAGGCTCTACCTCCCACCTTACTACATGCTAAAATGGCTCCAAAATGGGCTGGACTTCGGCTCATTTAAAGTTGTGTTCAGAAGAGTGACGTTTGTTGTAAAGATTATTGTGATCACACAGATATAACGTATAATGCTGCCAAAACTCAAGATAGCTATTACACAAACTGAACATGTTTTTACTCTTGTTAATTTCATTTTTTATTTCCTTGTAAACTCTATAGCTGTTGCTTGTTAATGTTTTGTGGGAGGTACTACTTCAAGAACCTAGGTTAACTTGAGATAATAAGCTATCACCTACAAGACAGATAGGATATAAGGCTAACTCCCAGTACTAATACTGACCCCAATTAAATATAAGTGGTAAATGACTATAAGATTATGGACACTGAACTCTTACTTTAAGACTGGGGAGCCTGGCTTGTTAGATGTTTAACACCAAGGCTTAAAAATTGAGGTTAAGAAAAAAAGGGCCAAGAAAACCAATATTTGGCTCTTGCCCTCTGAGTCAGACTTAACCCAGGGAGCTAGAGAGCTTCTCTAAGGAGCTTTGCAACTCTGGGCCACATGACCTCCTGATGGGGGAGACTAATGAGACCACTGGAGAATGGAAAGCCAATCAGTGCACCTGCTGAAAAGAGGGGGGTCATTGGGGAAGGGAGATATCCCTGATGCTTCTAAGGGAAACCACCTCATCAAGGAGACCCTAACCCATTCTCGCAAGTAGATGGCACTAAAGAAGCTAATAAGCTGCTCTTAAGTTCCTCAAGAGTGACCCCTATGAGAACTCAGCTGACTCTTAACAGCAGATATAAATAAGGTCAGTTTGACCAGCTTGATCTTAAACACCTAGCAAAAACAGTTAAAATCAAAATACAGCCATACTTGGGCATTTAGAAGAAAAACAATAGTTCTTTTAAATAAAACTTAAGATGTACACTTGTGTCAGTCTCACAGCCCTGATGCCCCCAAACTTCTGAGGTTTGTCCTTAGTGAGGCTCATATTTGTCCCTGCCTACCAAAATTAAACTAGACTCTGTACCTTAGTTTTCCTTACTCCCCAAACTGACATTTAACCCCAAACCAAAGCCTACTCATTCCAATAACAGCATCCACTAGACTAAGAGAACCCATGACTTATTCCCTTACTAATATGGCTAGAAACATCCACCAGGATTAAGAAAATCTTCTTCACAGCATGTGTATTAAATCCCTATGTTTAGAAGAGAAAATAGGTCCAAATCTTCATCATGTTGGCCTAGGACCAGATTTCCTTAACATGACTCCCAAAGTGCAAGAAATAAAAGCAGGAATCAATGATTGGGACAGAATCAAACTGAAAAACTTTTTCTCAGCAAAGGAAACAATCAGCAATGTGAAGAGAGAGCCTTCAGAGTGGGAGAAAAATCTTTGCACATACACTTCAGATAGAGCACTAATCTCCAGAATCTACAAAGTACTCAAAAATTTTTACACCAAGAACACTAATAACCCAATCAATAAAAGGGCCAAGGAAATGAACAGACACTTCACAGAAGAAGACCTAGAAGCAATCAACAGATATATGAAAAAATGTTCAACATCCCTAGTTATAAAAGAAACGCAAATCAAAACCACCTTAAGATTTCATCTTACCCCCAATTAGAATGTCTTTTATTAAGAATACAGGCAACAACAGGTGTTGGCGAGGATGTGGAGAAAAGGGTACACTCATACATTGCTGGTGGGATTGCAAGTTGGTACAGCCACTCTGGAAGGCGGTGTGGAGATTCTTAGAAAATTTGAAATGGATCCACCATTTGACCCAGCTATCCCACTCCTTGGCCTATAGTCAAAGGACTTAAAATCAGATTACTCCAGTGATGCAGCCACATCAATGTTCACAGCTGCTCAATTCACAATAGCTAGATTGTGGAACCAACCTAGATGCCCTTCAATAGATGAATGGATAAAGAAACTGTGGAATATTGGAACGGAATGGAATATTACTCAGCCATAAAGAAGAATAAAATTATGGCATTTTTAGGTAAATGGATGATGTTGGAGACTGTTATGCTAAGTGAGATTAGCCAATCCCAAAAATCCAAAGACCGAATGATCTCTCTGATAAGTGAATAATGATGCATAATGCGGGGTGGAAGGGAGGCAAGAATGGAGGAAGGAGAGATAGCATAGAGGGAAGGGAGGGGTGGAGTGGGGGTGGGGGGGCAAGAATAATATCAGAATGAGACAGACATCATTGCCCTGTGTACATGTATGAATGCACAGATGGTGTGACTCTACTTTGTGTACAACCAGAGGAACAATAGCTGTACTCCATTTGTGTTCAATGAATCAAAATTAAATAAATTTTAAAAAATAATAATAATTTTTAAAAAGTAAAAATAAATAAATAAATAAATCCCTATGTTTAATTGTCTGAGCATATTCAAGTACAATATAATACCCCACAAAATATGGATTATGTTAAATATGAGAACTGTACAGAGTTCAGTAAAATTCAGAGATGTTTATCCCAGCCAAGATATCAATGCCAGCTATCAGCCTCCAGATAAAATGTTTAGTATTTTTACAGGGAGCCAGGACAGAGTCCAGGACAAATTGTTATAAAGGCCAGTAGCCCCCTGACTCCCTGTAAAAATACTAAACATTTTATCTGGTGGCTAATCGCTAGCATTGGTTATCTTGGCTGGGATAATTGCTTCTGAAATTACTGAAACCCAGCAAACTCAAGTATATATTGATCAGGAAATTGTAAGTGAGGTCCAGCAACTAAAAGATCCTGTCATATGACTAGGAGAGCAAGTACGAGATTTACAGTGGACTCAGAGACCAATACCATCATCATATCACTCACTTTTGTGTTACTAATGTTCCGTACAATGACACTGGAGTCCAATGGCAGAGTATAGGTAATCATTTAATGGGACTAGATCCTCTTCATAATGCTTCTCTGGATGTATTACAATTACACTTGGTCCTAGCCATGGCTAATGCCCAAACACCTATTTTTGAGAATGAAGAAATTTGGAGCAGTTTAACTGATGGGATATCCTCTCTTAACTCGTTTAAGTAATTTTCTACACATGTAGCTGGGTTGCTAGCCTGGACTATACTGTTAATTGTGTCCATGGCCTTCTTTTATGTAAATTGTCAAGCAGGATGGAAATGACTAAAATATGGTTCCAAGACTAATCATGCTTGCTGTGCTCCAAAGGAACCAAGCCCATGAACTCATGGGAAGAACACCCCAAATCTGATTGGGTCTTGATGAGAAATAACAAAGCCCTCAATTTTGTTACATGCTGAAATCATTTTCTTAACACTGACAAATTAGTCTTCCATGCTAGAATCACACCCTTAACATTAGTAAGCTAATTGGTCTTCATTCTATATGCTACAATTGTTTCCCCTAACCTAGCAAACTAGTTAATCTTCAAATGTTACTATAATGTTTTTCTTTTCCATATTTTTAAAGTTTTTAAATGAGTTGAGCTCAGACTCAACTGCCGGGAAACATCCCAGAATATCCCTCCTCCCACCGCTCGCTGCCTGAACCCCTGGAGCAGCATGGAAAGAGTTAACATCGCCCAGGATGACCTCAGGACTTCCCTCACAGACCCCCCTCTGCATGCCCCCCATGCTCACTTCCAGAACTCTGAAAGGAAGCCCTTCCCCAGGCCCCAAGCATGGACCTTCCCAGGGGAAGAAATTAGAATCGTCATCACCTGACTTCCTCTTTCCTTTGAGTCTGGAATAATAGATATGGAAAGTGAAAAAATCCCCAAGATAATGCAGCCTGGGAAAGGGAGAGATAAAGAAGGCCAAGCACTGACAGCCTTCATCTCCCAAGACAAAGGTTTTCCAGGTGCTGGCTGCAAACAGGGAGGAGGGGTTTTATCACCCCTAAAGAAACAGTCTCTAGAAGGTATTAATCTCCTCCAAAGTAAATTCTCTCCAGACACTGCCCACACCCCACCCCACACACACACAGAGTTCAAATTCCTGAGTGCCAAGAAAACCGATATGCTCACTAGATCACCCTTCAAAATAACCTATATAAACCCAGTCCCTTTCTTTTTTTCAGTGGCTCATTTTCCACCAGGAAAGTGGGTCCACCAGCACCATTTCATCCCTGCATCCCCTGTTCCTGTGTGAAAGTTCATTCCTGAATAACAGCTGAGATGATTTGTGAGGTTTCCATCCTGCCCAGTCTTTTTGTGCTAACACTAAAGATGTAGCTCAGTAGATAAGCTCCCCTGGGTTCAATCCCTGGTACCACAAACAAACAAACAAACAGACAAACAAATTATATAAGGTAAAATTTTGAACATAAAATGCCAATATCCTGGCTGGGCATGGGGGTGTAGGCCTGTAATCCCAGTAGCTTGGGAGACTGATGCAAGAGGATCATAAAGTTCAAAGTCAGTCTCAGCAACTTAGTGAGGTACTAAGCAACTCAGTGAGGTACTAAGCAACTCAGTGAGACCCTGTCTCTAAATAAAATACAAAAAAGGGAGGGAATGTGACTCAATGATTGAGTGCTGGGTTCAATCCCCAGTACCAAAATAAAAAATAAAAAAAAACCCCAACATTCTTCTCTCTGAGCAACCACTTACAAATAAATCTATTTGAGACAAGGAAAAGAGAAAAAGGGAGAAAGAAAGAGAGGAAACCAAAGTAGAATACATTATTTGTTTAGCATTTAAATAGTTTTTCCCTGAAAGCATTTCAAGTGACACAGCTCAGTCTATACATTTATTTACAAGAGAATGCTTCACACACTGGGATGGCTGAGACATTCAGTAATCTGAAGATATAATTTATATTTGAAGTTTTTAAAGTGTAGATAATCGAGATATATCAAACAAGAAACAGATGACAATGTCTAAGTTTTTGTGTCTTGACTCTTAAACAAAACTAACACTTTAATCATGGATCAATGTGCTCAAAAATGAGTTTTGGACCTCACTAAATGCTGGTCCACATGTTGAGCTTGTGACATTATATCCAAAAGAATGTTTTAAGCAAGAATTAGAAACATTCTTCAACAGAGATGTTCAAAGTCATTTCCCATAATAAAGGATATAATATCCCAAATTTTCTAAACTGAAGGGATACTGTCCAAAATCACAGCTTCTTCAAATGAAAACTGGAATCTTTAAATATTTATTAGAACAAAGATTTGAGCTTCTTTTTGCGCAGTACTGAGGACTGAACCCAGAAGCACTCTCCCACTGAGTTATATCCCTGCTCTTTTTCACTAATTTATTTTGAGACAGGTTGTCACTAAGTTGTCCAAATAGGACTTGAACTTGTGATTCTCCTGCCTCAGCCCCTGCCTGAGTTACAGAAATATGGGTGTGTGCCATTCACTGAGCATGGCTTATATTTGAGCTTCTTCTTGGAGAATTTGAGAGGACATTTAGCTGTCCTTGTAATTGGTTTTGACACGTAGCCTAATTAGTTAAAAGAAAATGTCCAGTTCACTTTTAAAATCCCTTTTAAATTTTTTTTATGACTTCCCTTGGCAAATGTCTTCTGTCTACTTCTCATCAGAAGCTAGAGTGGGTATTGCTTTAAATGGAATAGATTCATGTGCACATGACCTCATGAGTTGTTAACCTGAATCTCACAATGAATACTCTGCTTTAAAAATGTCAGAAGTAATTACCAGAAGCTATTTTGAAAACACATAACAACAATAACATTAATTGTATTCTATACATAACAGTTTAGGTGGTAAAGATCCAAGTTACTGAATTTTTGCAATACTTTTTCTTTTGAAGGTCATAGTTTTCAGGTCTTTTAATGAAAAAGAAAGGCAGGAGAATAAAAATTAATATAGTTAAAATTGCGTTATAAAACTCCATATTTAATTCTCTCTAAGGAGTCCAGATTTCAAAACTCAGACTTCAAAAGCAGGCAGAAGAGTCACAATGAAGCAGACACATCAAGATTAAGGTATCAGTATCCACTAACTCTAGTTTCATGTGCACTTCTGTAATTTTCTCCAGTCAACAATAAATTAGCCACTAAGAAAATCTGTAGCAGAATGTTTAAAGTATCTTATTTCTACCACAATGTCCAAAGAGTATCCAAAATGATTTTCTTCCCTGTGGTGCAGGGGATTGAACCCGGGGCACTTAACCACTGAGCCACATCCCCAGCTCTTTTTTGTATTTTATTTAGAGATAGGATCTCATTGAGTTACTTAGGTCCTCACTGAGTTGCTGAGGCTGGCTTTGAACTCAATTCTCCTGCCTCAGCCTTTGGAGTCACTGGGATTATAGGCGTGCATCACCAAGCCGGGCTAAAATTTTCAATTTAATTGCTTCATAGGGTATGTACATTTCTTTCTTTGCTTGCTTTTTTTTCCTTCTTTCTTTCTCTTTCTTTCTTTCTTTCTTTCTTTCTTTCTTTCTTTCTTTCTTTCTTTCTTTCTTTCTTTCTTCTTTCTTTCCTTCCTTCCTTCCTTCCTTCCTTCCTTCCTTCCTTCCTTCCTTCCTTCTTTCTTTCTTTCTTTCTTTCATCAAAGAATGTCATTTTAATTTGAACATACTTGAAGTAAGAATTAGTTTGTGGTTTATTTTTCCTACCTAACTCTGGGATGTTGTGCAAGAATCCACATGAAGATTAATGATAAGGTCCAATCACCATGCTTTTATCAGCATTTATATGACTTGTTTCAGGTATGTACATTTCTAATTATACTAAGTAATATTAGTTAACTTAAAAGCAATAGGAAAAGTTCATATAGAAATTCTTAAAAAAAAAAAAAAAAAGGTTCAGCCAGGTATGAAGGCACATGCCTGTGTTTCCAGCTTCTCGCAGAACCAGACAGGAGTATTACTTGAGCCTGGGAGTTGGGCCAGTTAGGCAACATAGTAAGATATTGTCTCTCAAAAGAAAAAAGAAAAAGTCTCAATTAGTTCGCTTCTTTGGATCAAATGTAAAAACAAAAACAAAAACAAAACCCAATCAAAAAAACCTCACATCTCTTAAAATAAATTAAATAATCAGAGGTCAAGATCATTATGGGGCTGGGGTTGTGGCTTAGTGGTAGAGCACTTGCCTGGCATGTGTGAGGCACTGGGTTCCAGTATCAACACCACATATAAATAAATAAATTAAATCAATGTCTATCAACAACTAAAATATTATTTTACAGAAAAGATATTTATACCTACCTTGGCTCAGTGGCACACACTTGTAATCCCAGCAACTCAGAAGCCTGAGGCAGGAGGATTGCAAGTTCCAGGTCAGCCTCAGCAATTTAGCAAGGCCCTAAGCAACTTAGACCCTATCTCAAATTTAAAAAATAAATAAATAAAAGGGGCTGGGAATGTAGCTCAGCAGTAAAGCATTGCTGGGCTAAATCCCTAGTACCAAAAAATATATATACAAAAAGGGGAAAGCTGTACCTAAAATGTCACATTCTCACTAGTTATCTACTTGAATAGTGGAACCAAAACCACTTCTTGAGTTATTCTTCATTTTTTCCCCATTATATTTCACCAAATTTGTCCCCAAAGCTATACTCAGCCAAAACCTAGTTGGCTTTAACTGTCATGAAAATATAACAAGAGTTTGTCAAATTTTAATCAAGATTTGATCAACTAAGATTTTAGTGCGGCTAACTCTGCTCATGTAAAACAAACCAATATTTCCTGAAGCTTCTCTGAAATATGCAATATTCATGAAATATGCATTTTTTCCACCAAATACTGTAAGGAATATTCCAGCATAAGGGATGCCAACCCAGAGGCACTGTTGACCTGGCTTAGGTAAATGTGTGTGTGTGTAAAACTTAAATAACTACAAAAAAGAAGGCCAAGAAACTTGTTTTGTTTTGGTTGAGAATGGTAGGTCAAAAAATCTCCAATTGCTGTGCTTCAAACTGAAGGAAAGTCTGAGATGTTCTTCACAGTCTTGTTCATCCAAGTTGCTTCCACTTGGAAGTGGAAATAAAAAACACTATACTCCATCACATAGTCTCTGAGGGTGCTAGAAAACTTAGGCTGGACATCACAGCATAAGGGTATAGACTATGGAGTAGCTAAAACCTGTGAAAAGGAGACCACCACCACACGTAAGATCTGTCCAGTGCTGAGATCAGGGGTTCAAGTGGTGGTATCTTCTTCCCTGCTGCTCGATAAACTTCACCAATTGCTGCACCATATTTGTGGTGTCTGAGGGTGAAAAGGGCCAGTAATCCAGTGGGGACATGGAAGAAGAGAGGACATCAGTGCCCACAGGAAGACCCCACGCCACATCCCTGGAAGGAGCAGTGAGAAATGGAGTTGAGGCACAGGGTCCCACTGCCCAATGGCAGCATGAGCTTCAGACTGAGGATCTGCTGCTACCACTCCCCTCACACTCCATCCTGCGACTGTTGACTGCAGAAGGATGAGGGGAAGCATCAGAAGTGCTGTAGAGCCCAGTATATCACTTTATTTTAAGAAACAATTACAATATCATAGTATTACAGTCACACCTAAAATGAAACAAACAATATTGACATTGATAAAATTTTTCGTGGCCCATTTATTACAACTAGTTGGTTTATTTAAATATTTTTTTAAAAAATGTTTTACTGTGAAATTATTTCCAATTTATAGAAAAGCTGCAAGAATATGGCAAAGAACTTCCATCTCTCCCTTACCTAGACTTGTCAGTCTGTAACTTTTCCTTTCTTTCTTTCCTTTCCCAGTGGTGCTTGGAGATTGAACTCAGGGCCTAGCACATGCTAATGTAAGAACAAGCTCACCTGTCTAAACCCAAAGAATGGACTGAGAGACAAAGCGTACAGAGAAAGTGAGGCTTTTGATGATGGTCTGGCAAGATTGATGTCTGGGTGAGCAGGCAAAGCCCAGAGTAGTGACAATCAGCATTTTATTCCCTAGTGTGTAAGATCCCTCCCGGTACCTGATAGGCTGAGAATTATGGGTGTACAGTCTTCCCAAATGTCACCTAGGTTTTAGTCTCTCCTCTTGGGTTACTTAAAGAAATGTACCTTTGGTTTTGTGACAGGAAGGCCTTCCTTCTTGGGTTGTGAGTGCACTTTGGCAGGTACTCAGTTTATCTCAGGGTCAGGTCAGACCCTTCCCTCTCACCTCTGCTTGTCAAGGGGCCGTGAATTCTTCATTCTCCAGTGTTACCTGCTTATAACATCCCATTCTGCTCTCCCCTCCAGCAGCTTTTCTTATATCCCAAGTAAACAAATACTGTATTTTGAAAATGGACAACTGGAATTTCTGCTGTTCACACTGGGCAAGCACTCTACCACTGAGCTAAACCCCAAACTCAATTTATAATATTTTTAACCTCTAACACTTTGCAGTATTTTCCTTATATTTTTCATTCCCTATCATGTCATCTCTGTCTTTTTCTTGCATATGTGTCAGTTTGTACCAGCCACCATTCAAGTGTTCAATAGCCACATGTGGCTAGTGGTCATTATATTGGTCAGTTCAGCTGTACATGAAAAGTTGACCCAAATGCCACGTTCATCTCTCTTCATTTTTATTCTTCTGGAGAAAGAAATCTATGTCAGAGTAGGCTGCATACATCATGCCTCTTTACCCTGTGCATATTTATTTATTTATTTATTTTAGTTGTAGATGGACACAATACCTTTTCTTTTATTTATTTATTTATGCAGTGCTGAGGATCAAACCTAGTGCCTCAGGCATGCTAGGCAAGCACTCTACCAGCGCCACAACCCCAGCGCCACAACCCCAGCGCCCCTTTGCATATTTCTTAAGCACAAGAACATTCTCTCACACAGCTACAGGACAGGAATCAACTTTTATCTAATTCAGGACCTCTATCCCAATTTCATCAGTTGCATCAATAATATATTCCACAGAAATTTTTCATAGTACAAAATCTAGTCCAAGGGCTGGGGATATAGCTCAGTTGGTAGAGCACCTGCCTCTCAAGCACAAGGCCCTGGGTTCAATCCCCAGCACCGCAAAAAAAAAAAAAAAAAAAAAAATCTAGTCCCAAACCTAGTCCACATATGGCATCTAGTTGAAGCCTACTTCAACCTGATCCTTCTCCACATCAATCCACATCCCTGACTCTCCAGAGGAAATAACTGCCTCAAATTTTGTATTTTTTATTTCCAAGCATTTCCTCATTGTTTTACCATTCAAATATGTATTATTAAATAATATCATATTGTTTGCATGCTTTTTGACCTTATTTCAAAGATACATCATTCTGCAACTTGCTATATTCCATTTAAATGTCCTTATTTTAGGGATTTGTACATATTGATGCATACAGCTCTATTCATTATAGCTGCCGTTTAGTAAAAGGTTGAATGAAAATATATAATTAATTGACTTATTGTCCTGGTGATGCATATTTAATTTATTTTTCATTATTCACACTTGTAAATAATGTTGCTCTGAGCATTCTTATATTTCTTTTGTGCATGATATATTTAAAATTATTTTCTGTGTACAAAGGCTGGGGTTGTAGCTCAGTGGTAGAGTGCTTGCCTAGCATCTTCAAGGTCCTCAGTTCCATTTCCAGCACCACAGACAAACACAATTTGTGTATAGTTTACTAATGGGAGTAGAATTACTCAACTTCATGAGGTACGTGCATATTCAGTGTTCTTGTCAGGTCTTTAACAGGGTTCAAACTCCACTTTTGGTACCAATTTCTGCTATAATCAGCTTTTTCTTTGCTGTGATCAAAAGTCATGACAAAAACAATTTTAGATAAGGAAAAGTTTATTTGGGGCTCATACTTTCACAGGTCTCAGTCTATATGACCAGCTCTATTCCTTAAGGCTCAAGGTGAGACACCATGGCAGAAGGGTGTGGCAGAGGAAAGCAGCTCAGTGCATCAAACCAGGAAGCAGAGAGACAGGTCTGCTCATCAAAAAGCCACAAAGGCTTGCCCCCAATAATCTACCTCCTCCAGCCACACCCTTCCTGCCTACAGTTAATCCCTACCAGGGGATTAGGTTAAAAATCTTATAACCCAATTATTTCAGCTCTGAAATTTCTTTTTTAAAAATATACCTTTACTTTATTTTTATGTGGTGCTGATGATTGAACCCAGTGCCTCACACATTCTAGGCAAGCACTCTACCACTGAACCACAACACTAGCCCCTAAAATTTCTTGTGTTGTCTCACACATGAGCTTTTGGAGGGACACCTCACACCTTAACCATAATATCCTGCTTCTGGCCCCCAAAAGCTAATGCCCATCTTACAATACAAAATGCATTTGGTACATTTTCAAGAGTCGCATAATCTTCAGCATTTCCCCAAAGTCCAAGTCCAAAGTCTCCTCTGAGACTCACGGCAAACTCTCAGTGTAAACCCCTGTAAAAGTCAAAAGCAAGTTACATATATCCAATATATAAAGGTAGAGTAAACATTTCCATTCCACAGAGGAGGCCTAGAAAGAAGGGATGGGATCAAAGCAAGTTTGAAATCCAGCTGGGCAAACAAGTGCTGGAGCTACCTGCCCAGCTTCTGGAGCACGCAACATCATGATGTTCTCTCCAAAGGGCTTATGTAGGTCTGCCCCTATGACTTTGTTGGTTGCAGTCCACATGACGCCTCTCTTGGCTTGCCTCTGCTCGATTCCTGCTGCTTTCCTCAGTAGACATCCCATGTTACTGGCATTTCTTAATCTGAGGGGTCTCCACTGCAGCTTGAGCTTCCTCCTCACATCTTCATACATCACCCTTTCAGGGGATGCCTTCAGGGACTCTGACCCTGATGCACTTTGTCTGGCCTCCCAGGACTTCCTTAGAAAACTTGATGGAAACCTCCATGACCCTCTAATTGCAGCAGCATGCATTCCTACAGAATCAGAACCAAGAATCAGGGTCTGCCACCATCTCAAGCAGTAGCCACTGTGGTCCTCTCGGGACCACAGCTACAGCAGCCACTGAGTGCCTGGGTGGCTCAGCATGGTGAAAAAACTTCCTAGTCCCCCTTATGTGCTGTATCCAGCACAGCCAAACTTGTGGTTCTGGTGAGGGGCAATGGGGGATTAGAAAATAAAGACTCACACACAGAGATTGTGAAAATAAAGCTGGGATGAGGTGGAGTGCTGCTCTCTGATGGAGAAGCAGATCTAAAGAGTTACACCAGCAGTCTTATTTATATCTGTCTCATCAGGTTAAAGACTATGCAAGCATTATTCTTTGTACTCAGAAAGTTACAGAGACTAGAAACATCTATGCAAATTTTCCCCAGTTGCAATCCACAGTTGCAAAGTGCAATGTTGGGAGTTTCACGTAGCACTCAAGGAAGTCCCTTATTTAAAGTTACTATTAAACTGGCAGTCTAGGGAGGAGCAGAGCTATTAAATATTGCAGCTACCAGAGAAATGCTGTTAAGTATCTTACCTGAAATAATAGGAATGATGGTTTGAGGGCATCTCAGGGACTGACAAGACCACACCCATTTCAGGTTTAAGGGTATAAAAGTAAAATTCCTTTCAAAAGAGACTATGGAGGGCATCCTGCTTGCATGAGTGTGGAGAGCAGTGACAGAGAATGGGAAAGCAGTGACTGAGATTGGGGGATCTCCGATGACCTTGTGGCTGTGGCCGCCTGGTGCCTGGGAATGTTTCTGTGCAAAGGCACAGAATGCCTAGC
>JAJEJO010003485.1:76698-89470 GCA_020662805.1 Glaucomys volans
TATACACAATGGAATATTACTCAGCCATAAAGAAGAATAAAATTATGACATTTGTAGGTAAATGGATGATGTTGGAAACTGTTATGCTAAGTGAGATCAGCCAATCCCATAAATTCAAAAGCCGAATGGTCTCTCTGATAAATGAATGATGATGCATAATGTGGGGGGGAAAGATGGCAAGAATGGAGGAAAGATAGCTAGCATAGAGGGAAGGGAGGGGTGGGGGCGGGTGGGGGGTAAAATTAATAACAGAGTGTGTGACAGATACCATTGCCCTGTGTAAATGCATGAACGCACAGATGGTGTGACTCTACTTTGTGTACAACCAGTGAAACAATAGCTGTACTCCATTTGTGTTCAATAAAAAAAAAAAAAAAAAAAAAGGAAAGACATAAGGCCTAATTGGTTTTTAGGGTACATTCTCTTGTATGTTCTAAAAACCAACCATTCCTGTGCCATATTCTTTCTCTAGAGCACTGGAAAAGAGAACTATTTCCCAATCCATATGAAACTAGCAAAAAGCTGGCCACCAACCCCTAGCTAAGATAAACAACACAGAAAAAAGTAAAATGTATGTCAATTTCATTTTAAAATCTTAATGTAATAATAATAAATAAAATATAAGCAAATATGTCTAGCATGTGTGAGACCCAAGGTCCAATCCTCAGCACCACATAAAAATCAATCAATAAATCAAGGTATTGCGTCCACCTACAACTAAAAAAAATTTTTTTTAAATAAACAAACAAAATTCAACAACTTCTTTTAAAAAATATATTTAACATTTTTATTTTAGGCTGTAAAAACAAAAACAAGCAAGCAAACAACAAAAACTTGAAATAGGCTCATCAAATGGTGTAAATTCGTCCTTTCCAGGAAAGCAGAAAGTAGACCCTACCACAAAGAAAAGATGCTTAGTTAAGAGAGGTTAAATTTACAAGTACGCTTACATCAGGTTAGTGATCTTCTGAAAATTGTTTTATTCACCTCCCTGGGGTAACAAATAACCATATTATGAGTTAGACCTCCTTATAATTAACTATATTCCATTAATAATCCTAAGAGTTATCAGGTTTGATCTTACTGGAAATTCTTAACCATGTTTGTTATGGGTTTTTTTTTTTCCCCTCAAATGTTGAAGTATATTAGTTAAAAAAAAAAAAAAAAAAAAAAAAAAAACAGTGCATTTCTATAACAAACAAAAAGCACAACTATGCAAGCAGACTTCAACTTGCCAGCTGAAAACTCCTTGGGTTCCTCAAAAAAAAAAAAAATGCAAACAAGAAACATTTGGTTTAATATAGCAGGTGTGAGTTTTTATAGTCATACTCCAATAGCTACATGATGCAAATATTCCGGAAGAACCAAACTGCAGTAATGAGTGAACGTGGGTGAGAGAATTTGTGCATTCAATGGATACGACAGAAAAGCTGTAGGCAAAATGCTAGGTAGAACACATTTGTCTTTAAAATATCCATTCCCTTCCCTCAGAAAAAATTACTGAGCCTACCAAGAAAATACAGCACATGGCTGTAAGTAAATAATAGTTCGTCTAGGCCATCACAGTTTGGGTTTCCCTCAAGGGTACATAGAGCCAGCTTCACTGTGGTTTGCACTGCTGGGACTTGATCCTTCTTCAAGTCACAGTCTGAATCATTTTCCTCATCCTCTTCTTCCCCTTCCTCACCCGCTTCTTCACCTTCATTTTTGAAGGATCACAATCATCCTGTGATCAATTTCAATCTATTAGAGAAGATCATAATTAGTGAAATATTAGTAAATCTATTGATCTAACTTTATTGAATAAAATAGGAGTAAGGGCTATTCAAGTAGATGCAAAAGCATTATTTTCTGAAATGAAACTTTTTACAATTAAAGCTCATACTTTATTCATATTTCCATAAATTTGTGTAATTTTTTCTTTCCCAGAATACATGTTTATCTTATCGGTTCTTGTTAAAATATGTTTGTTAAAAATGAAATGAGGGGGGACTGGGGCTGTGGCTCAGTGGTGGAGTGCTTGCCTAGCATGTGTGAGGCACTGGGTTGGATCCTCAGCACCACATAAAAAAATTAATGAATTAAAGTTATAAAAAATGAAATGAAACTTTTTTTTAAAAAATTTTAGTCGTATATGGTCACAAAACCTTTATTTTATTTACGTGGTGCTGAGGATCGAACCCAGCGCCCCATGCATGCAAGGCAAATGTTCTACCACTGAGCTACAACTCCAGTCCAGAAATGAAACATTTTTAACAAACAAAAACTCTATGCATAAGGCCCTGGGTTCAATTGCATAAGGCCCTGGGTTCAATCCCCAGCACCACCAAAAAGCAAAACAAAACAAAACAAAAAGCTCTAGAAAACTAGAAATAGAGTAATTTATCTAATAGTATGACAAAATTTTTAAACCACTTCATTGAGGTTTGATTGACATATTTGCATGTTTAATACTAAACACACATATATTTAATACCTACCACTCAATGAGTTTGGGGATGAGTATGTGTACAACCATAAACCATCACCACCAAAATACATCCATCATCTCCCTATGTTTCCAACTGTCCCCTTTGTTATTTTCTTATTTTGGTAATAACATTTAATATAAGATCTACCCACTTATTACATCTTAAGTATACAATGTAGTATTATTAGCTATACCCATTTTGTTGTATCCATCTCCAGACCTGATTTATATTCCACAACTGAAACCTCCATGCCTTTTAATCGTGATCTCCCCATTTCCCTCCCCTCAATCCCTGCCAACCTCTATTCAACCCTCCACTTCTATGAGTTTGACTATTTTAAATTTCATATATAAGGGAGACCATACAGTCCTTGTCTAAAGGATTTCACTTAGCATAAAGCCCTTGGGGTCCACCCATATTGCAAATGGCCTACTTCAAAATAAATAAATGTTATTGTGTATCCCAATGTTGTGGAATACACGTAAATAGTAAAATGGTTAATTTTACATTGACACAACCATCATCTCACCTAATTACACTTTTTGTTGTTGTTGTTGTTTTGTTTTGGCGTGATTTGGATTGGTGGCAAGTGCAGCGAAGACCTACTTGTTTAGCAGAAAATTCCAAACCCAATGCCATTTTATTAACTATAGTCCTCATGTTGAACATTGATCTCTAGACACACTCACCCTACACATAGGATATTTTGTATTCTCTGACCTTTAACTTCCCATTTCCTTTCCTCTCCCTGCCTCTCTGGTAAACATTGTATTCTCCATCTCTGTAGAATTGACTTTTACTTTTTAGGTTCCACACATAAATGAGATCCCACAGTATTTTACGCTTTCTGTGTCTGACTCCTTTCACTAGCATAATGTCCTCCAGGTTCATCCATGTTGTTGCAAATGGCAGAATCTCCTTTTTTAAATGTGTTATATGTATAACACATTTTTAATCCACTCAGTGAATATTTGTGCAGATTCTATACGTTGGATATTATAAGCAATATTGCCATGAACATGACAATGTAACAGTGGTCCATTTTATGCTTTGAATATAGCCCTGGCTGCTCTGCCTACTGTGACTCATTTTTAAAAGGACATGTTTCTTTCCTCCCTAATCTCCCCCTCCCTAATCTCAGGGGAAACAGGATTACCTTTCTTCCCCATCCTAGGTAGATTCATGTTCTTGAGCACACATCCACCACAGGAATGAAGTAATTCAGATTTGGGGGATGGCACAGTAAAATCTCAGAAGTGAGTAACTCCCAAATTAACAAGTGAATTACAGCTCCAACAGAGAACAGTGGAATGTAGCCTTTGAATCACTTCTTTAAAACCCCCTTTTCTCCCTGATGAGGAGAATCACAGCCTCTGGGACAGGAGTCCCCTGTGCTTTTCCTTTGCTACCAAAGTAATAAATCTTTTTCCCCTTTCTCAAAACCTTGTCCTCACTATTGGATTGGCATTGGGACAAGGACTGACCTTCTGCTAACCGCGAGGCAGATACTGCTTCAATATATTGATTTTGTTTCCTTCTGTTATGTACCCAGTAGTGGGATTTCTGGATCCTATGGTGGTTCTGTTTTTAATTTTTCAAGGAAACTTCCTACTGTTTTCCATAACGGCAGTACTAATTTATATTCCCACCAACGGTGCACAAGGTTTCCCCTTTCTTCACACCTTCATCAAGGTTTTGCTCTTGTTTTTTTTAAATATCCTTCCAAGCAGTCTCAGGTGATATCTCACTGTGGTTTTTTTTGTTTTGTTTTTTTTTGGAACCGGGGATTGAACTCAGGGACACTCGGCCACTGAGCCACATCCCCAGCCCTATTTTGTATTTTATTTAGAGACAAGGTCTCACTGAGTTGCTTAGTCCTTGACCTTGCTGAGGCTTGCTTTGAACTCGTGATCCTCCTGCCTCAGCCTCCCAAGTGCTGGGATTACAGGTGTGCGCCACCACGCCCGGCTTCACTGTGGTTTTGATAGGCATTTTCTTGACGATTAGTGCTGCTGAGTACCTTTTCATGTGCCTGTTGACCATCTGTATGTCCACTTTGGGAAATAGCATCTATTCAGGTCTTTTGCCCATTTATTATTGGAGTACTTGAGTTTTGTGAGCTATTGAGTTGCATGAATGCCTTACATATTCTGAGCCTTAATCCTTTAACTAATATATGGTTTCCTAAAGATTTTCTGCAATTCTATGCATTGCCCTTTATTTTGTCGCTTGTCTCCTTTTTTTTTTTTTTTTTTGGGGTGGTGCCGGGTATTGAATCCAGGGCCTTGTGCTTGCGAGGCAGGCACTCTACCAACGGAGCTATATCCCCAGCCCTGCTTGTCTCATTTGCTGTGCAGAACTGTTTTTCATTTTAGGTAGTCCCACTTGCTTATTTTTTACTTTGTTGCTTTTGTTTTTGGTGTCTTCTCTAAAAATCATTGCCAAGACCAATGTTGAGATTTCCTTGTGTTTTCTTCTAGTAGTAATAGCTTCAGGTCTTCCTTGTTTATTCCCACATCCTACATTCAATCCTAAATCAAACAATTCTGTTGGTTTTACCTTCAAAATACACTCATAATCCAGCTCCTTGTTATTACCTCCATTGTTACTCCTGTGTCTAAGTCACCACAATCAATCTCCGCCCCCCCTTTCCAGTACTGGGGATAGATCCCAGAGGCATTTCACCCCTAAGCTACATTCACAGCTCTTTTTATTTTTATTTTGAGACAGGGTCTCACTTAGTTGCCAGACTGGCTTCAAACTTGCAATCCTCCTGCCTCAGCTTCCTGAGTCACTTAGATTACAGGTGTGCACCACTACATCCAGCTGCCACGACAGTCTTTTACCTAATTCCTCTCCTTGCTTCCACTTTCACATAGTCTTTTCTCCACAGAACAGCCAGAATGACACTTTTTAAAGTGAGATCATAAAAATAAAGTAAAAAATCAAAGTAAGAGCATGCCATTCGTCTGTCCCAACTCCCCAGTGACTCACCATTTCACTCAACTTACATTCTCAGTGTGAGCAATATCACCCTCCAGGGGAAGAAAATTGTTTTTCAGGGGCAAGGTTGTGAAAAAAAATTCTCAGGTATTTCAGTGATATTTCAATGTCCTCCAAAAGGTCACAGCACAGAAACAAATATTTATCTATGGTATCAAAATTTTATGGGAAAGAATGCAATTAGGAAAACAATATTATCTACAAAGGATAGTAAGAGGCATAACAATGAAAAAAAAAGTTGAAACTTCTAAAAACTCAGAGTAAAAACTGCATTTTTGCACAACCCTACATGACCTGGTCCCATGAACCACCCTGAGCTCATCTCCTGCTGTGCTCCAACCCCCTAATCCTTCAGCTTCACCACATTGGCCTCTTTGCAGTTCCTTAAGTCCATCAGGCACACTATGCATGCACACGCACTCACACATGCATGTGCGCACATGCTCACACTTGGTCTTTGTCTTTGCTTTTCCTTCTGTCTTGAATACTGTCCCCCAGATTTCCCCTAGGTTGATTCCCTCATTATCTTCCATTCTTTTACTTGGCTCACCTCCAGGGACCTCCCAGCAATCACCTTGTGTTCCACTGCAGCACAACCTTCCTGTCTCCACATTCTGGAACCTATTCATTCAAATCCACTTTTTTTATGGTGCCAGGGACTGAACCCAGGACTTTGTGCATGCTAAGCATGCTCTCTACCACTGAGTTGTATACCATCCCCACCCAGATCTACTTTTACTTTTTTTCCCATAGCATGTATCATCTTCAAACATACTAATTTTTTTTATGTCTAATGCTTCTTCTCTGTCTTTATCCATTAGAATATAAACTCCATAAAGGTAGAGATTTTTATTCTATACACAGTCTGTAGAACAGTACCTGACTTGGATTTGCTCTCAGTAATGATTGAACAAATGCTTTCCAGCCCCAGGGAAATAACTCATGTTCTAGAACTATACATTCATATCGCCGTCTTTGTTGCCCACAAAGAAGATGCGATCCCCTGAATGTGTATGCAGCTCTTTATCTTGCCACCCGTTCGTTTCTTTCCCGTTCCTTTCCCGTTTCCTCCCTCTCCCGTTTCCTCCCGTTTCCTCCCGTTTCCTCCCGTTCCTCCCGTTTCCTCCCGTTTCCTCCCTCTTCTTCTTCCTCTTCCCGCCCTCAGCGTCTCCGTCAGTAGTAGTAGTGTGTCTCTGTCTGTCTCTCTCTCTTATACCCTCAGTTGACCAATCACAGAACTTCCACGTGAAGCATACCCTCAGTTGACCAATCACAGAACTTCCACGTGAAGCATACACGGGCAAGCATAGGCAAAGGCTTAAAGCACGAACCAGACACACGTGTGGCCAGTTTACAATCAATACCGCCAGGCGCCATCTTAGCCGCCCCATAGAATAGTATAGCAAACAGCTCCCAACACATTCAGTTGAGTTTGAATCTGTAACTGGAAAATGTACAGTAAGTTCTGGTATTCAACAACACAGAGAGTGTGATTGTAGTTTACAATAACTTGCTACAATTTTTTTCTTTTCTTTTTTATTTTCTTCTATCCACTGTACAAACCACTTCGATTCCAACAACCTATGACCATAGATGCCATGCAATGGTTCAGGGCCTGTTATAGTGAGTTTTTCATTCTTATAATCAAAATATCTAGCCGAATGTGGTGACACATGCCTGTAATCCCAGCACTTGGGAGGCTGAGGCAGGAGGATCGTGAGTTCAAAGCCAGCCTCAGCATAGGCAAGGCACTAAGCAACTCAGTGACACCCTGTCTCTAAATAAAAAATACAAAATAGGGCTGGGGATGTGGCTCAGTGGTTGAGTGCCCCTGGGTTCAATCCCAGTACCAAAAAAAAAAAAGAAAGAAAGAAAGAAAATCTAATAAAAACAACCTAGAGGAAGAAAAGTTTAGTTGGGTTCATAGTTTCAGAGGTCTTATTGCTCTGGGCCCAAGGTGAGGCAGCACGTCATGGGGAAAGGGCCCAGTGAAGGAAAGTCACTCAGTGCATGGCAGAGTCAGGAAAATCGGGGGAGGGGGGAAAGAGAGAGAGAGAGAGAAGGGGTAAAGGAGATAGGGAAGATGCACCCTTCTAGGGAAGGCCCCCAGTGACCCACGTCTTCCAGCCATTTCCACCTGCCTCAGTTTCTATCCAGCTGATCCATTCAACTAGGATGGTATTATTAGGCTATAGCTCTCATGATATAATCATTTCAACTCAGAACATTCCTGCATTAAAAGGAGCTTTCAAGGTACATATCAATCCAAATCGTAACATTCTGCCCCAGCCCCAAAAAACTTATGTCTATCTCACAATGACAAATGCATTTAGTTCATCTCCAAGATTCCCATAATCTTAACAGTTTTAACACTTCCCAAGACCAAAGTCTCCTCTGAGACTCAAGGCAAACTCTTCACTGTAAGTCCCTGTGAAAATCAAAAGCAAGTTATATTTATTCAATATATGGTGGTATAGAGTAAATATTTCCATTCCAAAGGGGAGGAATAGGGGCACAGAAAGAAGGGATGGAGCCAAAATAAGACCAAAAGTCAGCTGGGCAAACAGGTCTGGTAACTGTGTATAGTATTTCGGACACATGGTCACTTGATGAACTCTCCAAAGGGCTTGGGCAGTCCCACCCCTTTGGCCTTGCTAGTTGTAGTGTACATGGGCTCTCTTTTAGCCTGGCTGTCTCCACAGCCAGCAGTTTTTCTCAGCATACAGCCCACATTACTAGCATCTTTTAATTCCTAGAGTCTCCATTTCTGTTTTGGCTTCAACTTCACATCTTTACACATCACCCCTCAGGACTCTGATCCTGCTGCACTTTGCCTGGCCTCCCATGCCTTACTTTAACATCTTGATGGAAGCCTCCATGACCCTTAACTCTGGCATCCTGCATTTCTGAAGAACCAGCACCACATGGATGACACCAAGAATTGCTGGCAGCTCCCACAATACCTGGGCCCCCTGGAATTACAGCTGAGTCTCTGAGCATGGTGCAACAATGTCCTGCACCCCCTGTGTGAGCAGAGAGCTTCTATGATCTCTTCTTAAAGGAATTTTCTCTTATTTATTCTGTAGTGTGTGTGCTCTTGCAAATCCCTAAGCTGCCTTCAAGGCATCTTTCCTATTGTCTCTGTGCAAAGTACTTAGCATCTCTTTAGGGGCTCTTGGACAAGCAAAACTTCCTTGGCCCCAGCTTTACATGCACTTTTCTGGCCAAACTGAATGTTTGTAAAATCTTTTAGCTCTGCTTTCTGCTTCCATTTCTCAAAGTAAACCTGGCTAAAAGCTGTCAGCAATATCCATGACATTGACTTAATTCTGTGCTGCTTTGAAATTCCCCACCCCAGATTAATTAGTCCATCATTTTAAATGCAACTTCACACAAAGTCTTAGGATTTGGGAAAAATGTAGAGACATTCTTGCCAGATAAAACATGAGCAGCCTGTAGTCCAATTCCCAATAGAGTCCTCTTTTCCCTCTGAAACCTCATAAGCATAGTCCATATTCTTATTTGAATTTAGGTCTTCTAAGCTCCCACCAGAACCATCAATTAAGTACTACTTTCAATATTCTAAAGCTTTTCCATCTTGCATCTCTGAACTTTTCAAAATTCTTCCCACAAACCAGTTGCCAAAGCTTCTGAACTACATGGTCAGGTTAGTCACAGTAATGATCCCACTTCTCAGTACCAATTTCTATATTAGTCAGGGTTCTCTACAGAACCAAATCCAACAGAATAGTTTGACTTACAGGATCAGAAAACTGGATAGTCCCACAATGGCTGTCTGTAGTCTAGAGAACTGGAGGAGCAGGTAGCTGCTCAGTTCAAGAACTTAGAGCCTCAGAAGAAGGATCAATGATGCAGTCTCAGTCCAGGACTGGAGGCCTGGGAACACCCTGGAGAGTCACTGATCTGAGTACCTTTTAAAAGAGCGAAGGAGCTGGAGTTGGATGCCCTCAGGCAAAGGCAGCAGCAATCAAAGCACCACCCAAGAGAGAGAAAAAATGGCACCTGCATCCATATGGACTTCCTCCTTTCTCCACTCTCCTTCCATCCAGACCTCCAGCCCATTGGACTGTACCACCCACATTCAGGGTAGGTCTACCCCTCTTAGTTTGCTGTTCCACACATCAATAATCTCTGGAAACACCCTCATAGATACACACAAAAAGTCTTTTAATGCATTCAAATTGATGATCCATATTAGCTGTCACAAAAGGGGACTGTCAATATGCCCCATGGATCAACTTTATAAACCCTATAACTATTGAATGACTTTCAAAATCATGTAACTTTGTAATATCTCTCTATTAAAAGCAGCCGTTTGTTAAATGTGACTATTCTAATTATTCCCATTATGTTTGGGAACCATAATTCTGCTCTCTTTCTCATATACTGCTAAACTTGAGAAGAGGAAGTGAACCTGGTCTTTGAGGGAACCTGCATTTATCAGATAGACTTTGTTCCCTCCTGGCTACTGAGACCCATGGAAGTGGATTCTACAACATTACACAGGCTGTGGGAGTTCACAGGGGCTAACAGAGCCCAGACTCCCAAATGTCCCTTCTCCTTCTGGTGCACCAATGCTTCTTCTAAGATGCATACCTAGCAAAGCACATTTCTTCCCTTTTTGTCCAATTATCCCATAATGCTCCTGGGTGGGAGGTATAAGGTAAAAGAAAGAGAGAGCCAGCGGGAGGTGTTGTCCAGAAGTGCAACCCAGATATGAATGCCACCAGAGAGACCAACACATTCAAAGGTCATCCACCCTCTTTGAGGTTAGTGGTAAGACAGTTTATTGCCCTATATCAACTTGGTTAGGATCTGGTATTCAAATATTTGTCTAGCAGTTACTGTAAAGGTATTTTTTCAGATGAATAGCCCTTAAGCCAACAGAATTTGAATAAAACAGATTAGCCATCTGCTATGGCTTGAATATGGATAGTGTTCCTCGAATTTCCGTATGTTAAAGGTGTGGTCCCCAGGGTGGCAGTGTTAGGAGGTGCTGTGGACCTTTGAGAAAGGGACCTAGTGGAATACACTCAGGGTGTATCCTCAAAGGGATTGTAGGATCCCAGTCCCTCAGGGGTTTTGCTACCTCACTAATGATGTGAGTGGTTTGCTCTGCCATGTTCTCCCTGCCATTTCCTTCCTGTGCTCTCAGCAGAGGCCCAAATCAATGGGGCCTCTGGACAGGAACTTCCAGGACCATGATCTAAATAAATATTTTCTCTTTATAAGTTAATTGCCTCAGGTATTTCATCATAGTAGTAGAAAACTGACAAACATACCACCATAATATGGATGGGCCTCATCTAATCAGTTAAAGGTCACAAGAGTTTCCTGAAGACGCAGGTTTCCTGAAGAAATAGACATTCTCATCAAGATTATAACAAATAAACCCTGACTGGGTTTCCAGCCTGCTACCCTGCAGAATTCAGATTCAAGACTACACCATCAACTTTTACCTGAATTTCCAGTCTGACAGCCTATCCTACAGATTTTGGACTTGCTGGCTACCATGATTGCATGAGCTAATTCCTTGAAATAAATCAATGGATCATAAAAATGAGACAAGTAGAGTAGAGGATGGGAAACAGAGGGAGGGAGGAGGAGGAAGAAAAGATTCAGGGCAATGAAATCAACCAACTTATGTGGATCTAGGAATAAGTCACAAAGAATCCTACTATTATGTATGATTATGATGCACCAATAAAAATCAATTAAGAAAAAAAACAAAATAAAACTAAAAAAAATGAATGTTTCAATAGTCTAAAAGGATAGATAGCTAGACAGACAGAAGGATGAACAGATGGTCAGATTGGTCCTATTTCTCTGGAGAACACTGGTTAACTTGTACAGTAGTTAACTTATGGCTTGTTTCTGTTGGGTTTGTCTTTGGTCTTTGATGTCTCCATTAGCATTCTTCTTTTCAATCTAGATTATTTTTGTTTGAGGCTATTGCTTTGAAACTAGTCCTCCTTGCCTCTCACACATAACTTCCTTCTCTCTCATTTTCCTAGTACCAATTACTACTTCATCAAACATCCATCAACAGACTTCTCAACCCCAAAGCCACTTCCCTGATTCTCTGAACTCTGTTGTGCCCATTCAGCCAGCACTTTTGGAGACTATGGTGTTAATAGTAATGTACTTTGGGAATAAAATGTTGAGGGTATTACAGCCCCCCACCCACAAGCTGCTCTGCTTCGAAGTGAGATAGGCAAGCAAAGACCTGCATGGAGGTGTGGTGAATGCAGGTAAATGTACGTGCAGTTTCCAGCCAGGCTATGATGTATGGGCTGAGAGAAGGTGTCAGAACCTTTGAAAATTGCTTGGTCCAGAAGGAGGAAGACAGATTTGCTCCTTAAGTGGATATTAACATGTTGTCTCACATTCTAGGATTTATTTTCTTCTTTTCAAAAGAAGAAAGCACAGTGGGAGGTAAAAGGGAAACTAAACACCAGGAGACCAAAGACGTCTCCTAAAATCAGAGGAAACATCCTGGGAGTGACTGGGAGTTCAAAATAGAAAAAATATACATCAAATTTGTAGGTTAGCAACATGCTCTACTCCATTGTATGCTAAACATGGTGGAATTCCAAAGGCTAGCCAGGTCCATCCAGGAACTCACAGTCTAAAACAAAATGAGCACTCAACAAGTGCTCACTAGAATATTCCCTCAGGTAGAAAGAAACCTGCACACCTCATCTCCTAAGGTCTCTGCTCAGTTGTCACCTCATCAGAGGACAGTTCTGCTCACCTGATAGAAAATAGCACACCCACTGTGATGGTTTGGCTGTGAGGTGTCCCCCAGAAGCTCACATGTGAGACAATGCAAGGTTCAGAGGAGAAACAATTGGGTTATGAGAATCTTAATCCAATCCGTGACTTAATCCCCTGACAGGGATTAACTGAGTGGTAACTGAAGTGGTGGGGCATGGCAGGAAGAGGTGGGATTGGGGGGTGGCTTTGGGTATATATATATATAAATATATATATATTTATATTTGGCAAGCGGACTGTCTATGTTTCCTGACAAAATGTGAGCTGCTTCCCTCCTTCACACTCTCCTGCCATGATGGCCTGAGTCACCTAGAGCCCCGAGGAATGGAGCTGGCCTTCTATGGACTAAGACTGAAACCCTAAGCCCTTCAAATAAACTTTTCCTCCTCTACAATTGTACAATTTTAGTTACAGCAGCAAAGAAACTGACTAAAACACCCACCTTGTCTATATTCTCTTACTTGATTTTTTAAAAACTACTTATTCAACTATGTATACAG
>JAJEJO010003486.1:0-25215 GCA_020662805.1 Glaucomys volans
TTATATAGTTTATTATTTGTACATTTGATACGTGACTGTAATGTTTGACTTTTTACAGAGGTATAATCAGATATTAATTGTTTTTTTAATTTGTTCTAATTAGTTTTACATGACAGTAGAATGCATTTTGACACATACATTAATGGAATATAAATTCTCATTCTTCTGTACATGATGTAGAGTTACACAGATTATGTAATCATATATGCACATACGGTAATAATATTTGATTCATTCTACTACCTTTCTTACTCCCATACTTCTTCCACTACCTACATTCCCCTCTGTCTAATCCAAAGTACCTCTATTCTTCTTCTCCCCCCATTGTGAATTAGCATTTGCATATCAGAGAAAACATTCAGCCTTTAGTTCTTTGGGACTGGCTTATTCCACTTAGCATGATATTCTCTAGTTCCATCCATTTACCAGCAAATACCATAATTTCATTCTTCTTTAAGGCTGAGAAATATCCCATTATGTATATATGCATATACATAATATGCATTATACATATACATAATATACATATACATAATTGGATATTTATCCATTTTTTGAAGGGCACCTAGGTGGGTTCTATAGTTTAGCTATTGTGAATTGAACAGCTATAAACATTGATGTGGCTGAATCACTGTTGTATGCTGATTTTAAGTTCTTTGAAACTCAGGAGTGGGATCACTGGGTCAAATGGTGGTTCCATTCCAAGTTTTATGAGGAATCTCCATACTGCTTTCCACATGGTTGCACCAAATTGCAGTCCCACCAGCAATGTATGAGTATACCTTTTTCCCCACATCCTAGCCAACACCTATTGTTTCTTGTTGATAATTGCCATTCTGACTGGAGTGAGATGGAATCTCAGTGTAGTTTTGACTTGCATTTCTCTAATTTCTAGAGATTTTGAAAACTTTTTCATTTATTTGTTGATCAACTATATTTCTTCTTCTGTGAAGTTTGTTCAGTTCTTTAGCACATTTATTGATTGGGTTATTTGGTTTTTTGGTGTTAAGTTTTTTGAGTTCCTTATATATCCTGGAGATTAGTGCTCTGAGGTGCATGTGGTAAAGATTTTCTCCCATTCTGTAGGTTCTCTCTTCACATTATTGATCGTTTCCATTGTTGTGAAGAAGCTTTTCAGTTTAAATCCATCCCATTTATTGATTCTTGATTTTACTTGTTGTGCTTTAGGAATCTTGTTAAGGAAGTCTGTTACTAAGCTGACATGATGAAGATTTGGGCCTACTCTTCCTCTATTAACAGGGTCTCTATTTTATTGCCTAAGTCCTTGATCCACTTTGAGTTGAGTTTTGTGCAGGGTGAGAGATATGGGTTTAATTTCATTTTGCTATATATGGATTTCCAGTTTTCCCAGTAACATTTGTTGAAGAGGCATTTTTTCCAATGTTTTTGGCACCTTTGTTTAGTATGAGGTAACTGTATTTTATTTTATTTTAAGCTTATCAATTACATTTTTTTAGGCTTTTTGTTTTCTATTTTTAGTTTTACAGACTGCATTTTGATTCTTTGTACGCAAATGGGGTACAACTTTTCATTTCTATGGTTGGACAAAATGTAGACTCACACCATTCGGGTAATCACACACATACATAGCGTAATAATGTTTTCTCAGTCCACTATCTTTCCTTCCCCTATCATTCCTGCCCCATTTCCCTCTACTATATTATGTAGGTTTGTCTCTGTGTCTTCTGTTCTATGCCATTGGTCTACAAGTCTGTTTTGGTGCCCAAACTATTTTTGTTACTATGCTCTTCTTGTTACTATGACTCTGTAGTATAATTTAAGGTCTGGTATTATGATGCCTCCTGCTTTACTTTATTACTGGTATTTTTAATAATAAATTGTTTACAAAGAAAAAAGCACTGAACTCTTAAGTCATTGGTACAACTGATCACTCTGATCACAGAAAAAGAGAAAGTGCTGGTTGGAGATACTGTGATTCAGTCTTTGAATATCAGATCTTCCCCATCCAGGCTCCTGGGGTTCCTACAGTACCTCCCTCCTCTGCTTTCATCTATGTCCAGTGGGCCCTCACGTAGCCAGGGCTGCAGCTGGGTTTTTCTCCAAACTGTATCTCCCAGGATGATCCCTGGCCACCTTTACTGCCACTTCTCATCCTAGCAAAGGCACCTCATTGGAACAACCATATGATCTGAGCTACTCACTTTATTCTTCTGAGCTTAAGTTAGATTTTTGTCAACTGTAAAATTAAGTGGTTGGACACAAGCTTTTTAAATTTCTTTCCCACTCTAGATTTTATGAATAAATGTAGCAAAAAAAATTAACTCAATCTAGCAGTATTTTGGGTTTTCATGAAAAGGAAAACAATTATTCCTTTATTGATTTTTAAAATCATAACCCAATTTTTCTGGAATGGCCTTGATTTTAAATAATTTTAATTTTTGATTCTGTAAACATATTAGTGCTCAAATTATATTACTCAATTTGGATTTAGAAAATATTATCTCTACAGGCATTCTAATGCACTGTTGGTGTTAATGTAAATTGGTATAACCTTTCTGAAAAGCAAATCATTACAACAGGAGGAAGGTTTAAAAGCAGTTTAATCATTGACCTAATAATCTCACATTTAGGAATTTATTCTAAGAAAAATATTAGAAGCACTCTAAATGTACAAAAATATGTAAATAGTTCAATAATGTAAGCTTTATATATATGAAGCATTATTATGCAGTCATTGAAAATATTTCAAAAATGTTATTACCCAAGGAAATTTGCAATCAAATATTGGGAAAAAATATGGAGAGATATGCAAAACTTTCCTTTCTTCTATGTAGGTTTTATACATGTGGATCTAGAATAAACACTGGAAGGGAATTTACCAAAATGTTAATGATAGACAACTCTAGGTTGTGATTTTTTAAATGCTTTCTGTCAATTCCAAATCTTACTACAGTGAACTAGTGTTAGTTTTGTAATTATAAAATAAAATTTAATATAGTTTCTGTATTTCTGAATTACAATAAACCCATCATATGAAAATTTTTACTAAGGGATTATCGAAGAATCACTAATTTTATTAACAGTCAGAGAATTATCTCTTTCATTCTTCCTCTGCTTGCCTTAGAATTCATTTACTCTTTTTTTTTTTCTAGTTCTTTAAAGCAAGACACTAATTATTGAATTGAGGTATTTCTTCTTTTAAAATACAGTTCTTCAGAGCTGTAAATTTCCCTTTAAGTGCTGAGTTAGCTCCATCCCATAATTTTTCTAATTTCCCTTGTGATTTCTTCTTTAGCCCATTGAATATTTAGGAGCATTTTTTTTTTTCAATTCCCACACCCATGAATTTCCCAAGTTCTTCTCCAGTATTTTTTTTCTAATATAATTCCATTGCAATCAGTTTTTAGTCTTAAGTTTTTAGTTCTCTTAGACTTGTTTTATGGCTAAAATATGCTCTATCCCACAGATTGTTCATGTAAATTTGAGAAGACTGTGTATTTTGTCACTGTTTATTGGAGTGTTTAATAGATGCCTATCATATCTAATGGCTTGTATTTTTATCAAGCTTTCTCTTTCCATTTTGATCTCCTGCCTATTCTATCCTTTATTGAAAGTGAGACCTTGAGATCTCTATTACTGTTGAATTGTCTCTTTCTCTCTTGAATTCTGTAGATTTTTCTTCATGTACTTAGGAGTTCTATTGTCTAGTACATATACATTATAATCATTATGTCTTCTTGACAGATTGACCCTTGTGTCATTATAAAATGAACTTGTGGGGCTGGGGTTGTGGCTCAGTGGTAGAGTGCTTGCCTACTATGTGTGAGGCATTGGGGTCAATCCTCAGCACCCACCACATAAATAAACAAATAAATAAATAAATAAGCAAAATGAAAGGCATTGTGTCCATCTACAACTAAAAAATAAAAAAATAAGTGAATTTTGCTTCTACCAATAATTTTTGCGTTGAATATTTTTTCTGATATTAGTATATGATCCCACCTTTCTTTTGGTTATGTCTTGCATGGTAAAGTTTTTTCTACCCTTTAATCTCAATATATTTGTATTTTTTAAATATAAAACATATCTTTTATAGATAGGAAACAATCAGATCATTTAAAAACTGTCTTGCCAATATCTTGCTTTGATTTGAAGTGTTTAATCCATTTACATTTATTTTATTGCTAATAAAGTAGGATTTATAGCTGCTATTTTCTAATTTTTATGTCTTTTTTATTCCTTAATTATTTCATTACTTCCCTTCTTTGTATTAAATAGATATTTTCTGTGTCCATTTTAAATCCTGTTTAGTTTTATGATTTTTTTAGAATTATTTTCTTAGTAGTTGTATTTGAAATTAGCATTGATATCTTAGCTTAAAACAATCTATGTTGGATTAATACTAACTTAAATATTGAATAAAAGCTTTGTCTAATATGGCACTGATCCAACTCGCACCCCTTCCTAGGTTATTGTCTCAGGGCGACAATTAAGCACTCATATCTCACTTTAATTAATGCGCATGTCCTGAAGAATTCCTAATTTCTACTTGGGAATCAGATTCAAGATTGGGAATCAGCAATCAAGATTGCTATTTAAACAGAGGATGTGGCAACCTTATTTCACAAGGGAAGTTTTGTAGGAGGCACCACCCCAATCACCCAGGTTTCCCAGTTTTCATTTGGCAGCTCATAAGGTGATTTTAGCTGTAGCTGAAAAAAATGTACAACTGCTTCCTACAGAGCTTTAAACAAGCTATAAAGCATTTTCAGATTCAACAAATTATGGGGAGATTTCCTGTCAAGCTTTAATTAAGGAGGAAATCTCAATTTTTTTATGAGATTCTTCAAGCACAGACTTTAAGGTGGCATCAGTTGGCTCGCTGTTCCTGGCTGAGTACACTGTAAACCCGAGCATGGGAATTGTGCAGACAGGTAAATGAGCATGTCAGCATGTGCAGAATGAAAAAGGATGCATGCGGCTTGCATGTCACTAAAATAATGATCAAGTTTTAACATTAGGGAGTGAGAAAGGTAAATTACTCTGTAGATATATGCATACACAAGATGAAGTGTACAACACATCAATTTGCATGTCAATGATTTATTTGGCCATGGTCTTAAATAGGAAGTATGACTAAAATAAAGTCATATATATGGAGTTCTTAAATGTGCATGTCAGTTCAATTAAAAATAACATAGTGTTGGTTCTAGGCAGATCTGTGCTTGAGTCTTGGTGCTGCCACTTGCTCCCAGTATGACTTGGTACTTAATCTCTTAATCATTTAATCTTTCTAAGTCTCAGTTTCCTTAGAGAAAAAACAGGCATAAATTTGAAGCCAACTGCGTGGTGCAGTTGAGATAATGAACCAATCTGATTAGCTATTACTAACATAGCTACTGCTAATCATATAGCTATTAATTAAAAATAATAACTATTTTGAGCATACAAATCAATGTAGTATGGCTGAAAGGCAATGGAAGATGGACACATTGAACCCATTTGATTCAAATGTGCTTCAAAGATTGGCCTGAGAAATGAGGAATAATGACATACAGAATCTGATGGAGATTAAAGCAAATCTCAGGGAATTTTTAGGGGTACTGGGAGCTATAGGATTAAGGTAGGCATAGAACAGGGTGGGAATGTGTCTGCTCACCAGTTTTCAAAATACCAGTGAAAAGAAAATAGCTGGGATATTTTTGTTTGTTTTGTTTTTTGCAAAACTCCACTACAATGATACTTTTTTCAATACCTTGAAAAAAATAGTTAGTATTCATTGGTATTTGCTTCATCATAGATACCTTTAATTTTTTTCCCCAGTAGATGTTTCTTTAAAATCATATGTAAAACTATTTGTAAAGTAAATGATGTTTAAAATGGTTCTGCATGAGTTTTGTGCTTTCCAGTTCTTACATTTTACTTATTTCACTGCCTCCTTAAAAATACTTTCACATCTCTTCTCTGTCCACTCTGATCCTATCCAATCTTTCAGGGTCACCATCAGTACCACTTCTCCAAAGCCTCTCTAAGGTCATCGCAGTCCTCAGGTTTCTCCTATTCAAGTGAATTACTACAGGACCTGTATATAGTTATAAAGAAACTCAACAAACAACTTTTGACCAACCACAGATCCAGACATGGGATTTGCTGCTGGAGACACAAAGATAAATAAGATGCTGTCCATGCCAGTTCTTAGGGGACACGGGGTCCATGGCAAGAGTCAGCATACTAAGAGGGTCATTATCACAAGCAATATTTTTATAGAGGAAAGGCATTTTATAGAGAAATACTTCATCAGAGAAAACCACTCACTCACTTGTATTTTTGATCAGTCCAAGTTTTTATATGGAGCAAAACGCTCTGTTAGACTTTAATTCTTATTTTTCAGTGATGGAAACATGGCCATTTGAAAATAGTTCTTTGTTTTCTGTCTTCTCAAAATAAAATTTCACCTTTCAAAGAAAACTTCTCTCACTGTAAGTATTCTAACATGCATTTTTATTACGCAAAGATGGAGCCATTACTCTTGGAATGAGCACAATTGGGACAATAAGTAGCTAAACTATTTTACATAAAGATGTAAACATTTGACTCTGCTATGGAAAGAGTCACATCTTGTATCAATTAGCTTTGACCACAATAACAGTGTATTAACAAACAACCTCAAAATTCAGCAACAGAAAAAAATATTTTATTCTCACAGATCCATGAGCGAGCTGGGCTGGTATCACTTTACATTGCAGGACTGCAGGCCCGTTCTTCCCCACATGTCTTTCATCCCCTTGGTCCCGCCAGGCTATTCAGGGCACATTCTTCTCATGATGATGGCAAAGGCACACCAAGGGGCAAACCCAGACACCTAAGTACATTTCAAGCTGCTTTTTGCATCACTCCTGCTAACATCCTATCAACCAAAGTCAAGAGGCAGGGGACCTAGGAGAAAATGCAAAACCACATGGCAAAGCTTATGGATAGAGAAAGCGAAAAAGAAATGGGCACAATAACTCAATATGCCACACCCTATAACGTTATTGATTGAAATGTGTTTGAAACTGAGTGAAAGATCTGAGGCTTGCAGACCCTCTTGATGGACCAAAGAAAGGAGAAACTTGAAAGATGGAAAAGACATGCCTTTAATAGAAGATAAGTATTCCTACAGGAAGGAACAGGCAGGAATGAACCAGTTCACCATGGCTGTTTTGTTTTACCCAAGTTCCTTGGTAGAATTCATTAAACACTGCTGCTTTGCTCAATAGTAGCTGAGTTTGGGAAAGTTAAGAAAGGTCCATAAGCAAATAAAGTCAGAAACATTGCATAAGCAAGCTATTTTTGGAATTATTTCAGTATTACCTTCAAAAACATGCCTGGCCAAGAAGACAAAAAAAAAAAAAAAAAAAAAAAGGTGGATTATGGAACACATGAATGTTCCACTAGGGTTTTGAGGAAGATTTGAAGTGAGCAACACTAGAGAACGCTGGTTCTTTTGCTAGTAGGGAAGGAATGGGTCTCTCATTGGGCTCTCACAGTTGAGTAACATTTATTCTATAAGCTGGTGAAGTGAGGCATAATAAGATTTGCTTAATTCAGGCAGTTTTGCCAGTGATAAAATAATTCGAACTTCTCTGTTTGAGATTAAGTTTTACTCACTTCCTGAGCTGCAGCCCAATCTCATTCATCTGGATATAAGAGTAACATCTCCCTGGAGGTTTAAGTCACATAATCCATGGCCACTTGCATATCTTATCACTTAATTGGTCCATAAAATATGGGACTTAAACTATACACAAGATAAATAGCTCTGTACAACAGTTTCTAATTTCAAATTATCAGTCCAAATAAGGTAAACAAAGTGCTGAGTACCAGCAAAGTCAATAAGTGCTTTGAAGAGACAGAGGCACTAAAAATCTTGACCTATAAAATTCTAAAATAAACCTGATCTTAGAAATAAACCCCATAATGTTTTTAAATGAACCATGACAATCAGTAAGTAGTTAGTGGAGCATTCAGAATGCTTAAGCACCTAAGCCAAGCATAAATCATCTAAGCGTTGGAATCCATCATGGGACTCCTGAGTAAGACCATAACACAGAAGGCTGAAGTAACTAAATGCACCTGTTCACTTATACATTCATTTAAAATCGAGTCATAGGGGTCTTACCAACGCACAGGAAGGACAGAATAGTGAATAAGGTA
Source organism: Glaucomys volans (assembly GCA_020662805.1). Taxonomy (NCBI): domain Eukaryota; kingdom Metazoa; phylum Chordata; class Mammalia; order Rodentia; family Sciuridae; genus Glaucomys; species Glaucomys volans. The sequence goes on from JAJEJO010003486.1 coordinate 8,179, forward strand.
GGCAAGAGCTCAGCTGTCCCGCCAGCTGGAGAAGGGAGGAGACAGGAAAATCAACAAAGGAACAAATTAATTTGAAAATGGCATCATTGCTAGAGAGTTACTGAAAAAGAGGGCTGTGATGGAGCATGCTGCACAGAGCTTCTTTCTCTCTGGTTTTCAGGGATGACCTCTGTGAAGAGGACCTTTTCATTACGACCTGCCTGGAGCTAATCAAGCCCCACAGGCAAAGACAACAGCAACTGAAAAGGCTTTTCAGTGGGTGTGATGTGGGCAGTAGGCAATATTGACTCTTAAAATAGCTTTCCTTTCACTTCTTGCTTAGTTTAACAAAACCAGTTTTTAATCACTCCTACTAACAGAAAGAGTTAATGATGCTCTTAGCCCAAGACTCATAATATTTATTAGTATGTTTAGATGGTAGATTTTGTAGATACTAGAAAAAGATTATGCCTGAAAGTTTGGAAATTTAATACAGTCTTTATGTTTTAATATGAGACTGCCCAATGTTGTATCAGCTCCCAAAACAATGGAGAATGTGTCCAGCACCCTCACCCAGTTGACTCTTTCCCTTCAGAGTTCCTCATTTCACACCCCTTCACCCAGAAAAAGGAGCAGCAACCTTCCCTTTCATGTTCTTTCTCTACACTACCTTTCAGAGCAACTTCCTTAAAGATCCCCAGGTCGACCAGGAAGAAGGTGAGTAGAGGAAAGTAGAGGCAATCTTTGGGAATGCTAACTTGTTACCCCAGTGGTGAAGATGCATACCCAATCTCCTTCTGCTTTAGCTCTTTCAGGAATAGAAGCTGCTAGAAGAGTTGCAACCAGAAGAGGAGATGTTTGTCTCCTTTCAAGGTAGAAAATGCCCTCAGCTTAGAAGTTTCTTGTCCTAGTCCTGCTGCTGGAGAGCTAAACAATCTGCACTGTACCATAAGCAGACATTATATTCTAGATAATTGATTTTAGATTCTTTTTATAGCCGTAGTATATTTAACTGTTTTTCCATCTGTAGCACCACATCTTGCACTAAGCAGGCATTCTATAAATACTCATTAAAGTAATGAGGAAGTAAATGAATAATTCTGTAGCCAATGAAGAAATATTAAAATAAAACATAGGTTAATAATAAATATTCTCCATGTTATTATTGTTCAAACTCTAGTTTTGCATCCTTAAAGTATGGCCTTGCTACTTTCTTATTCCAAATTTCCTGATTCCATCCCACTCTATTTACAGCCAGCTCCAATAAGCTGAGAGGAGAGGTTTAAAATACTAAAGCATGTTGAAAGAAAATTCATATCCCTTTAAAGAAATGAAGAAAAAAACAACAATTCTTCCAGCAGGCAAACATTTTAAGAATGTTAATTGGAACAGATTTTATAATGTAATCTTTTGTCACATTGTAAAATAATCCCTACCCAACTACAGGGATTCTGTTACTCAGAAAGCATTGTTGGCAAAATTTAGGTACAAGGAGGATACTTGTGTTCTGTTGTTTCAGGGATTTAAATTGACTCTTGCACTTGCAAATTTCACTCCCCTCCCCCCCAAAAATGTGCCATTTTAAACTCAATGATTTTCAAAACTAAAGATGGCAAAATGATAGTCTAAGAGATTCTTTTATCTATATAATATACCTAGAACATCAGCTATGTAAAGAAAATGCATATTCCTGATGTATTAGATTTTGAAGACATGGCATTACACTGTGTTCTCTGATTTCAGTTCACTTACCGGAATGCTACAGCCAGTTTGCTCCAACTCTCGAGAGTCTGTTGTTCAATTTTCAGAAATTTTGTTGAACTGGTTGTGAATACAGTCATTAGTATAACAAAATTATACAAATTAACAATTAAGTTTAAAAGATAACACAAGTAAGACTCAGAACTCTTCACTTCCTAATTATTTTACTATTATTTATGCTCTTGATACTATTTGCATCTGTGTAGAGGAAATGACATAATAGTGTGCTATTGAGCAGCTCTTTCTATCCCTATGTTAGTGATGTCACATCGTTAGCTTAAAACTGGCCATAGTGGGAGTACTTACCCCATGAAAATTGGAGAACACTAAACCTGGACTTGATTCTTTGTTCTCTGAGTTGTTTATATAAAGAGAGTGATGAAGAAAATAACAGCATGGAATAAGTTTAAAAGTGTATTCAACAAATATAGTGGAGAGCTGACTTTAAGCATGCCGCAGATTACCACTGTATTTAAGGATTTGAGATTTCCAAGTGCATTAACCTAGAAGTCCCCACCCCTTGTCTCAGAGTCCATTCTCTAAAAATAAAGGTCCTGACATTGGTTCCAAGTTTAATATTCTTTGGAGCTTGTCTTCTCTTATTATTAAGTGATAGTCCTATTCCTTAGTTTTCTGTGTCTTCCCACTACAAGAAATAGAAGTCTCTTTGCCTGTAATCCCAGCTACTCAGAAGGCTAAGGCGAGAGGATTGCCAGCATGGGCAACATAGTGAGATGCTGTCTCAAAGTAAAGCCTAAACACAAAAGAAATAGGAGGCTCTTCATATGCTCCCAGGGAGGCCTCTTAGCTTACAAACTTTAAATTGTTGAGTAATTCACAATTTTCCAGAGTGAAATTGAATTTAGCTATTGTCATTCATTCCCAAGTCCTTATAGTACCACTTCTCTGATAATTGTCAAAGGCCTATACAACATACTAAACAAGATAACTATTTTCATTAGTATATTATCTTGGTTTACCACCAATACAATTTTAGCAATTACACGGCCACCTCAAGTGAGGGACAAATTATACACTACTAGTGTTGCCAGCCACTTGGCAGATGGCCCACCTCCCAAACCCCATTTAAGTATCTATTTTCTCAGTGCCACTCTGGACATCAACTCAGTTAGGGGTCCTTGGGAAGGAGACTTGAGACAGAGCACATTAAATAGGGAGGACCCCTGAAATCAGTATCTGTGAATAGGAGTGGAAGGAAGCAAAATCGAGCAAGGGGAAAAGGTGAGCTCTGATGTATTCTCAATAAAATGTTCAGCCAATCCCAGGTGAAGTTTCAGAAGTTGAGTGGTCCTTTAGATTTGTTCCATGTTGGTGCATGTCATCTAGGCTTTTATACTCCTGCATGATCAGCCCTTGACAGGAAGCAGGGTAACCCTGGGCAATTTTCTTGGTTGTAGGTGTTTTCCAAGGAGGGTTGATAGGGGGAACTGTCTTTTGTCAGTGCTCCCAGAAGCTGTCACTCCTGAAAGGTGGCAAAGCACAGTTCCCACCACAGTGCCTACCATGTGCCAAGCACTATTCTAGTTGCTGGAAATATGAACAATAAACATGTCTGGTGGTACTGAGTGCTATAAGGAGAAATGAAGCCGGGACTCTCAACTCTAGCCATATTCTTCAAAACTGTGGATATTCCCATTCCAGGGCTTTGCTACCTACCACCTATCTGCCAAGCCTCACTCTCTTCAGCTGTTAGCTCAAATGTCTCCTTAATCAAACATTGTCTGACTATTCTGCTATAAATGACAGTGTCTCCCACAAACCACACCCTTCCCTCATCAGCCAGCTCTTCTCTGTTCTCTTACTCCCCTGGCTATCTACTGCTCCTGAGCATCCTTGGTGGGACTTTGGAGAAGTACTTCTTTTACTTTCCTTTTATTTCTCCCAAATAGATAAAATGTGGCCATATTAAGGAAATAAAGTGATTACTTAATTCATTCACCCAGTACCCTCACTGTTAACTGATGATTTTTCTCAACATTGGGAGTCAACTTGGGAAAAAACATAATAGGAAACCTGATTTAAGTAGATTAGGATGAAATGACTGAAAATGGCTACAGAACAGTGTGCACGCACGTGGCTGATTTTCTACAAGGTGACTTTTCCTTCCCTCCTCTGCAGAAATGGGCTTTCCTTAGTAAAATCCTCCCCTTGGGCAGGTCGAGCCCTACTTCTGAGTGCTCCTCGACTAACGCAGGTGTTTGCTTAGTTCTTGCCCCTCCTGTCTCCCTGATTGGATTCCAATGCTTTCATGCTGGAAAGGAATGGCTTTAAAACCACCCTTGGTTTTCCCCAACAGATGAGTATGTTTGGAGAAGCAGCAAAAGCTCAGGCTTTAGAACGTTGAGTTGGGGAAAAGTTAAGTAAACTTCTTACAATCCAGTTTTTGGTGTAACAAAAATGAACCAACCTAGGGATGGAGCTATACTTCAGATTGAGTAAAGGACACATATCACCTTGCACCTATATTGTGCAATGAATGCATATTAACATTTTCTCATCCAAAAAGCACAGACATTTCCAACACATGACATGGCATGGCCATTTACGCAAGTTCAGTACTCGACGCCTTTTCTGGCACAGCCATTTGCCTACCATCTTACTTTCCACTTCCTTTTCACTGCCGGCCCCCTCCATGCACATTTGCAACCCACCACCTCCACGCTGCAATTCCCAAATTAAAGCCTTTCTGCTGGGAGTTATATATTCCGATGGATGACAGGCGTTCCCTGCAGGAATTCTTGTAGCTGAAATATCCAGATGGTTGTCGTAATTCTTCACTTTGCTTTTCTGTGTGCTTGGCTATTCTATTTCACTTTATCCATCATCAACACCTTTTTGAATGTCATCTTCTCCAAGGGATGGAAAGGTGAAGCTTCAAGTAAGGTGAGCCAAGCCAAAATTAGAAATTGCACTTGAATTAAGAAAGCCGGTTTTTCAAAAGAAATATTGACAGAAGAAAGAAGATTAACATGCCTTTAAAATGTTTGCCTTTTCACATGAGTAGGCTTATTTATTAAAGCCATTTAGATGCACATTTTTGAACACCTACTATGTGCCAGGCATTGTTCCCAGCACTCAGGAGATCTCAGTGAATAAAATGAAGACTCTGACACTGAGACTTACATCTGGGTAGGAAGGATGATGATAAACATAAACATAATAAGCAAGTTAAATTATGTAGCTTTTTAAAGTTCCCATATGATGCACACAGCTTTCACATATGAAATAGAAAAAGAAGAAGAAAGGTAAAAAGGATCAAGAGAATCAGAGATGTTGGAATGCGATTTAATATAGGGTGAACAGAGTAGGATTTGTTGAGATGGTGAGATCTGCATAAAGACTAGAAAGGCTTTTCAGGTTATAGGAACATCCCTGAGTTTTTCTGGCCTGTCTGAGGAATGAGAAGATGCAACGCCACAGAAGTGGGATGAATGAGGCAAGAGGAGAAGGATCAGATGGATAACTGGTCAGAACATACAGGTTTTATAGACCATTGTAAGGACATTGGTCTTACTCTGAATAAATTGGAGAGACATTAGACAATTCTGGGCAGAAAAATGACCTGATAAAATTTAGGCTTAAAAGGATCACTTAGGCATCTGTGCTGAGGGAAGGGAAGAGCATGGAAACAGGGAGACAGGTCAGGAAGGGAGTGGTGCAGACCAATGTGGTACCAGAGACAGTACTGAGAAATAGTCATGTTCTGGATATACGATAAAGGTAGAGTCAGAGATTTCCCAATGAATTGGATGTAGGGTGTGAGAAAAAAAATCAAGGATGCTATCAAATTTGTGACCTGAGTCCTGGAAGAAAGTATTGCCATTAACCAAGATGGTCATGGCTGTCAGGGCCACACCAGGAGTTCAGTTTTTGACACGTTTGATCTGAGAACAACCAAATGAAGACACTGGTAAGTAACTATGTGTGATTCTGGAGGTCAGGTGAGATAAATTAGGGGTCTTAGGCATTTTAGTGGTATGTACAGTTCTGAGATCAAATGAAGTCACCAAGGAAGTAAGTATAGATGAGAAGAGGACCAAGAACTAAGCACTGGGGATCTCCAAACTAAAGAGGTCAAGAAAAAGAGAGAAGTCAGCACGTGAGACTGAGAGGCAGAAACTGAAAGGGAAGAGAAATCCAAGGAGAGTGTTGTCCCAGAAGCCAGATGAAGAGAGGTTGAGTAAAATGAGAAGTAAGAACTGACCATTGGACTTAGCAACATACAGATCATTAACAATCTTCACAAGAGCAGTTTCATTAAAGTAAGGGAGAGAAGCGAATGAATGATTAGGGAGGTTTCAGAAGCAAGTGGAAGGAGAAGAATTAGAAATGGCAAGTAAAGCTCTTTCAACAAATTTTGCTGTAAAGAATCTGAAGAAATGGGGTAATTGTATACAAGGAAAGATGGAAGAATAATAGCATGATTGTATGCAGTGGAAATATCCAGTAGAGAATAAACATTTCAATAATGCACGATAGAAAAGATGATTGCTAGAGCGGCATCCCTGAGTAGGTGGGAAGGGAAGGGATCTAGTGCACAAGTGGAGGTGTTGGCTATGGTTAGGAGCATGAAGACTTCATCTACAATAGCAGGAAGGAAAGCAGCACACAACGGGGCAGATGGGAGGAGTGTGGGGTTGTGATTGTAAGGATCAGTGGAGTTCTCTTCCAATTGCTTCAGTTTTCCCAGTGAAGAAGGATGCAATGTCATCAGCTAAGATGATGGCCATGGCGGGAGGAGATAGCAAACTGAGGAAAAAGAAGAAGTTATCAAGTAAACAAGGAATGAGTGAGTGAATGAACACAATGGAATAGGATTCATGTGAGCACCAATGTTTACTCAAATTTGTGTTTACGAATTTAGAGTGAGAGCAATCTGCATGATTGTGTTCTTCTTTGGCTATGTGAGGTACCCAGCTGCAGATATGGAAGAAGCAGAGTTAGATCTAAACAGCATTGGGCTTTGTCAAACGAACATGTTAAAACAGGAGGGGGAAGGACACTGAAGACACAATTAAGAATAATTTCTGTAGATGGAGTTCAACATCCTTAAGGAATGGAGCAAGATGGGAATGAGGTGAGGAAAAGTGAAAAGGTCCTGGTGGGATCAGAGTAACATGGTCAAGGGTACCAGAGAAGGTGACTGGAACATCAGGAGATGTTGGTCAGAGTGAGATACAGGACATCAGGAGAGTGGAAGTGAGTGGGTGACAGCAGTGGGAAGGACAATAGCATGAGGAGAAAAGAGCCCAGACATAGAGAACACATGGGATCAGAAGGATCATGTTGAAATCACCAAAAAGTTAAGATCCCAGCTGGCAAATTAAGGTGAGAAAAGTTACAGTGTAATAGTGCAATTCAGTACTATGCAGCTATTAAAAATAGCTTTTTGGCAAAATATTTAAAGACACAAGGAAAAGATGAGAGAATACCAAGGGGAGGAATGCAAGTCATACAAATTTATGTTAAGTACCAATCCCATTATCTTAAAATATACCTGCACAGAGAGAAAACACCAGAAGGAAATAAAACAAGATGTCAGTGGGTTTATCGGAAGTTTACTTTTATCTTTGTATCTCTTGTTTTTTCTAAATTTCCTACCCCCCAAAAAAGAGAAAAACTACATTAACAAAATGCAACAAAAGAGAATGAACCTGAAATTATCTCTGGTGCATTAAATTTCCTAAGAGCATCTTTCACAGCTATATGTATGTGTATATAGATATACACACACACATATTTGTATATTCACAGCTGCCAGAGTTTGCACTGTCTTCTGCATGAGTTTACTCAAGTTATGCAAAATGTGACACAATTCATGGCTAAGTTTTGGATTTTCTTTCATCTTCAGAAGATATTTCATATAACACTTTTTTTTCCTGTCAACTGAGACTCTAGGAACTTGCTTTTTTGTCCAAAAGTTCTCTAAATGGATATTCAAGTTTGAAAGATCTTTTACTCTATGAAAACTAACACCTTTTAGCTAAAACATGGGAAAGCAGCAACTATATTTGTAAAGAAGAAGTATCTGGATCTGATGTGGGGAGCCAGAGTGGTCACATCTCTGGTTGGGATACTCTAGAGGGGCTGCCATTCAGGGAGAGGGAGAGGAAACAGACTTCTACTGGGTCATTGTCCCTTGATGAGGTGCATTCTGTACATATGCTTAAAGGGAATGCTAGTTAATTCTAAGTTTGTGATTAAGTCTGGTTCAAAGTAAAAGCAAATACATACACATGTAACTTCCCTCCCCACTAGGAACAAAGAACATATTTGTGTTTGTGAAGCCAGTGGTTGTCTTATGCTGTTTTGCTTTGCCTGGCCTATTAAGGGAAACTCTATGGGAAGAAAAGAAAAACACTCCCTTTCTACTCTCAGTAGAGTAGATTCTACCAGCCCAATCTCTGACACCCTAGATAGCCTCCTGTTGACAATATAGGGCTAGGTTAGGGAAGATAGTATCCTAAAAAGAAGTTTAGGATTGATTCATATGACATTTAATTCAAAATGAAATGACATCACAAAAGAACTAACCTCATAATCTCATATTGACCCACTCTGAAGATAAATTCCATTGATCATTTTAAAGACATATTTCATTTTTAATATGTAAGGTGAGAGAAGGAAAACTTTTACTTTTATTGAAAAGCAATTTACATATATTTGACAAGAGAAAAGTAAAAAAAGAAAATATGATTGAACTTGAATCATTGAAAGCTATGTCTAATCTCTGCAGAAAAGTCTCAGGAGTCTTAGAGGAAAAAAACATTTTCTAAAAACTGAAAATATCACTTATAAGCATGAAATTTCATAGGTCATGAGGGTATAGAAATCCATGGCTATTTTCTTGTGTACTGATTCTAAATCTTTGGCACCCTTGTCTGAAAACCTAGCGCCTACAGCCTGGCTGTAGTGGGAATGCTCATCTATTAAAGTTGAGGTCTCGTTTTGCCATTGCCTCAATCCTCAGCCAGGAATCCAAGCTGAGTGAAAAAGAAAATCCATATTTGTACTCAAGTTTGCATTAGACCTCTAATACAATATGAAGTTTTGAAGTGTTACAGCAATGTGTGGTCCTGTTTTAGTCAGGTGTTTTGCTGCTATGACTCTATGACCCGACCAACACAACTGTAGAGGCAGAAGAGTTTATTTGAGGGCCCACGGTTTCAGAGGTCTTAGTCCATAGAAGGCTGGCTCCATTACTCAGGGCTGAAGGAGAAGCTGAACATCATGGCAGGAGAGTGGGACAGAGAGAAGCAGCTCACATCATATCAAGAAGCACAGTGAAAGAGAGTTCTACACTTGACAGATACAAATATATACCCCATAGCCACGCCCCCAATGCCCCACCTCCTCCAGCCACACCCTACCTCCCTCCAGTTACCACTCAGTTAATCTCTATCAGGGAATTAATTCAGTGATTAGGTTAAGACTCTCTCAATGCAATCATTTCTCCTCTGAACCTTCTTGCATTGTCTCACATGAAATTTTTTCTGGGACATCTCACATCCAAACCATGACAATTCTTATCAGAATCCGAAATTTATTCCATTTTTATGGTAGTATAGTCAGCCCAAAGTATGGAGGAAAGGCCTGAGAAGTAAATCTAAAGTCCAGCCTTGCAAACTAGGAGGGCATGTGATTCAGCTAAGGTCAAATGAAGGTCTCAAAATTAGATTCTGTTCTATGCATTTATCTATAGTAGAGATTCTCTTCTTTACACGCATGCACACACTACACATACACAAACACAAGCCTTCAAAGCCTCAAAGAGCTCTATATTAATGATGTAAAGAAGAAAAAAATTAAAACTTGGCTATAGCTACTGGCTTGATCATTAGCTTACTATAAACTGGAATTCCTTCTTATTTTAATGTAATATTTCAATTGCCTGAATTAAGATCTTTAGTACCCTGAATGATCCTAACTGTACAAATATTTCATCTTTTTTGTTCTTATTAGTTATACATGACAGTGGAATGTATTTTGACGTATTATACATATATGGAGTATAACTCCTCATTCTTCTGCTTGTACTTAATGTAGAATTATATTGGTCATGTAATCATATATGCACATAGGATAGTAATGTCTGATTCATTCTACTATCTTTCCTACTCCCATTCCCCCTTCCTTCCCTTCATTCCTTTGGTCTAATTCAAAGTACTTCAATTCTTCCCTAACCTCCCCACCCCCCTTATTATGAATTAGCATCCACATATCAGAGATAACATTTGGCCTTTGTTTTTTTGGGATTGGCTTATTTCACTTAGCATGATGTTCTCCAGTTCCATCCATTGACCAGCAAATGCCGTAATTTCATCTTTCTTTCAGGCTGAATAATATTCCATTGTGTATATATACCACATTTTCTTTATCCATTCATCTGTTAAAGGGCATCTAGGTTGGCTCCATAGTGTAGCTACTGTGAACTGAGCTGCCATAAACATTAATGTGGCTGTATCACTGTAGTTGCTGATTTTAAGTCCTTTGGGTATAAACTTAGGAGTGGGATAGTTGGGTGGATTCATTCCAAGTTTTCTGAGGAATCTCCCTACTGCTTTTCACAGTGGTTGCACCAATTTGCAGTCCTATCAGCAATGTATGAGTGCTGTAAAAATATTTAAGAATTACATGTCAAATAGAAAAATATGTCTTCAGTTCATTGACAATGGGTTTTTAAATTTTCTTACCATGCCAGTTCATGAAATATCTATTTATTCTAAATGGAATCAAAATGTGGTTGAATGATTAAAAAATGGTGAGAACCTCTGACCTGCATGATCTAAGAAGTTTGTGCCACTAACATGATTTAGCAAAAACATATTTTTTTAATTCAAAGAATTATATAACTGCATAAAGAAGTTGCGTTAAAACTAAATTCAACACTAGTAGAAATAATAACTGATACTTACTGAGTGATTACTATGTGCCAGACACCATACCTAGAATTTCACTGTATTGTCTTATTTAATACTTCCAACAATCTCATGACGATAGCTAACAGTGATTTGACTCATTTTATGGATGCAGGAACTGAGCACTGAAAAAATTATGGAATGTTCCAAAATAACAAGTCTTTGAGTAGCTGAGTTGAGACTGGAACCCAGACAGTCTTCACCACTCCATCAGCCGGATAGCATAGAACAATTATTAGAAGATCAGAAAATTATGCCTTTGTGTGAATTCAGTTCTCATTTAAACAGCTTGTGTGTGTAACCAATGGCTGATGTGATTAGCACCTTATAAGCTCTGGAAATGTTGCTTATCAAGCCTGGAAAATTAAAATATTTGTGCTAGCTCTTCTGTTCCCAAGTCTAATTTTTTAAATTCCACTAATATGTCAAGATAATCATAAAGCAAAAATTAATTCTATAAACAAACCATTAGGTGAAGAGTCTACACAAGCATGACTTACCAATTTTGCAAACTGTTGGTAGAAATTAGTGGGTTAATGGACTTTAACCATCGCAAGAAAACAACCCAACATGCCCTTGTAAATCATTGTTGAACTCATTACTCATTACAGATTGTTCTTCTCATTATCATGCCACATGTAAAATCTTGACAAGATTTGTCTGACATCCAAACCGAATCTTGTAGCTCAAGCAGCACATTTCTCTGGCGTGTCAGCCCCTTGCAGGTGTTCCTCTATCACAATGAATAATTACATCAAACAAAGACAAGAAATATTCTAAAGCTGACAAAACCGCACATCTGAAATCTGTATTTTCGATCTCTTGGGAAATTAAAATCTACAAGTATAGGGGCTTCAGTGCCCATGTCTTGGGGCCATTCCAGGATTATAAAGAAAGATCTTTTCTTTACAAGCCCAAAGATTGCAATAATACAGGAAATTAAACTGTATTTATAGACTGGACGCCAGCACACCAGCATGCTGTCCTCGCTCTTCGAATCTCCCAACAAAAATAAAAACACTAGCAATCAAACGAATGAGCAAGAAATGACAAGTGTTTTGACAGCTCTAGAATACTTTGAGGTATTTTTAGCATATTTCTGAGTCGTATTAGCTTAACCTGTAATAGAATATAAATGAGCCCATATGGCACAGATGTAATTATGTTCCATGCAAGAAATCCCTGTGGTAGGTAGGGGAGGGGGGTCCAGGGAGAAGAATACGCTAGCCTGCACCTCCTTTCTCACCCTCTCCCCCTCACCACATGTGCCTTCTGGAGGGCATAATTTACACATCATTTGCATCCAGAAGAATAGGAAGAAACACAATGCTAACAACACAGTACCAGTAAAGGGCAAGCAAAAGATTGGGGATCCCTAGGGGTGCTGCTCTCTGTGACTGACATCCAGTTAGGAGTAGAGGCAGCCTCCCCTCGGGATCACATTGGATGAAGTGATCTTTGATTATGTGGGCACAGCAATCATAAGGCGTAATTATTATTACTGCAAGAGAATGGGCAACAAGTCTCTGGGGAAAGCCTCTGTCACAGACACTTTGCTGGCGCACGCTGGAAGCAAATGTTCTCCCAAGGATCATTTTCATTCCGACCTGATATTTAGCTGAAGCTTCTTTGACTACCAGTCATGAAACATTAAATATAGATTAGAGCCAGAGAGATGTTGAAAGTTGAAATTCACCGGAGGTGCACGCTTGTGTCCTTGAGAAACAACCTCGAATGCTGTCCAGATGTTGCAGCAGCAAAGCAGAATGGTCCCAAGCTGCAAGGAGGCCACAACAGAGGAGAGGGGAGATGTTTTGCATTCCACTGGCCTTCTGTTTGGTTTATTTGTACTACATTAATTTAGCAGAGAATCCTAACAGGCTGTTAGTGGTAGATGTTGCAAAGCATCCACCATCCCGAAAGAATGAAGAGATGCTTTTGTGCCAGGAAGGGGAGTAATTCAAAGCACGTAATTGATTTTCTACAGTTTCAAACTGTGATAAGACTAAGGTCTAGCAACAGAAACATATGTTAGCAGTTTTGTCTCTGTTTTCAATGAATAAAAAGAAAAAAAAAGAGCACCCCCATAACTGGTAGAAGGTTAACTGGCTTTGAACATCTCACTAGATATTAACAGATAGTTGCAGTGGAATTTGGAATAAATTGACCTGCTTTGGAGCAGTTTGCAGAGGGCGGCCACGCTCTAGAAAGCAACATTTGCCCCCCATGTGTGTGATGGGAACTCCTCTTCAATTTCCTCAAGGAATCCCCCAGGCTGCATTGACATTGGAGACTCTCTCCACTCCCCCACCACACCCTGCACCTCACCCACTTTCGCAGAACATGAATCAAAGGGTCCTTTCTGGTATAAGTGAAAAGTATGAAACATGCTTTATTCAGGGAAGACTCTTGCTCACTAGGGTCCCAGTAAACCAGAGATATAAAGTCAGTCACCCTATAAACAGATGGCCAGTTTTTCTTTCTGTTCATTGGAAATGGAGCCATAAGGATGAGAAGATCAGCAGGCAGGATAGGAGGGAAGACCTAAGAACTTGTTGCCCACCGGTGAGGGTTGGCAAGGGCTGGCTTGGGTGAATGAAGGAATTTTTGTTCCCACAGACCATCAGAAACAGGAGAGCCTGGTGAGTTCTTAAGGTCTTTTTTGGAAGCAAAGAGCTGGATTAGATGACATGTTGACCCACCTTTCTAACTCTAAGATTTACTTTTCTATCAAACTAGCTCGAATTAGAAGTCCCTTCTGCAATGCCAATGTTTACACTGATGGTGGAAATAGATTTGTATGGAATAACCTTCAAATCACATTAAACTAATACAATTCACCAAAAGTGGGAGGAAATTCAGTTTCGGTCAATTTTTATCAGTTTTTTTCCACTTATTAGAAGAGTCCTGGCAACTGGGAGCAAAAATAACCTCCAGACTATTGCAATGCTCCATCAATGGGTAGCCCTCCTTTAATAGGTTTGGGTTGGGTTAAAGGGTAGGATGGGAGCTGTTTTAATAGAGAGGTGGCCCTTGAGTTGGCTCTTAAAGGATAACAGGAATTTGGTGGGTGAATGGAGTTGGGAGAGTGGAGTGCTAAAGAGGACATTCTTGAGGCTAGAGGACACATGCAGAAGTACCAGACATGTAATTACAAGTTGTCAGAAAATTGCAGATAGCATGATAGGACCAGAAGGTGGTAGGTAAGTGGGGAAAGAAAAGGCTCTAGATAGAGGGATGATGGCCATCCCCAGGAGTCCTGCTGGAGTTAAGTATTCTGAATAGGAGTAGAAGTAGGATTGGTAGAGAATGGAGATTTAGTTAGATGTTGTTACAACAGTCCAGGGAAAGAAGAAGGTTCCTCAACTAGGGGGGTGACAGTGGGAATGGAGACTCAAGAATGAGTAAAATGAATTTAAGGTAGTAGAATCTACTGGCCTTTAGAATATGAGGAGTGAGGGAAAGAACTAGTCTGGAGCACTTCACAGGTAGAGTGAGCACAGAGTAAATAATCTAATCATTTGAATTCCATCTTCAAATTGACTGTTGGCTTACTTGAGTGACAAGTTTATGTTTCTATGTTTGATTTGGATTCAATTTTATTGCCCAGGGCTTCACCTGGAATTTCCAGGTATTCCATAAGCAACAATAAAGAGAAGGCACCCAGAGGAAGAAGTGGGAAGAAAGCATTCACACTGGGAACCCCCAGGTTGTGGACAGTGAAGGAATGTTGATGATTGTCACTGACGGAGCCTTACAGAGAAGTAATATGAAAATGTGTGTTAAATGCCCTTATAATTATTATACCTTTGACCTCCAAAATTATACTCATAGGAATCTATCCCAAGGAAATGATCAAACTACTTAAACTCTGTTCAAAGAAATATTCACTGCAGTATTATTAGAATGGAAAAATTCTAAATGATCAATAATTGAGGCACAATTAAATAATTGCTCTAGAAGTAATAATTAATATAGTCATATTAAAGAATATTAAAAGTTGGAAAGAGCCAAAACAGTCATTACTTACAAGTGAGATGGGTGTATCTGTGCAACCCCTAAGAGATCCAACTGCAAGCCAACTATAAACAATAAGAATTCAATAGAATAGCAGATTACATGATTTGTGAAAATGTCAACAGTTGTCTTACATACAATGTGCAGGTAGTTAGAAAACAATCAAATGTAAAAAAAAAAAATCCCATTTGCTAAAGGACTATAAATGACTGAATAAGTGGAAAGATATTTCCTAGTTGAAAAAAATTTAAATATTCTATTTTGATAAAATGTAAATCAGTACAAAAAAAGTCAATTTTTCTTCCTAAATCAACCTATAAGTTTCATGAGTTTCCCAGAAAGACACTAGTAGATTTTTTGCTTGTGACGGTGGTTTTGAAGTTTTGCTTTGCTTTGCTTTTGAATAGGCAAAATGATTGCAAGTTCATAGTGATGCCATTTATTTTTAAAATTTTAAAAGTAATAAATGGGGACTAGTCTAAACTGTCATAATATTTCAGCAAATGCAATCCCAAGGAACTGGTACTTAAATATTTGGCCAAAATAATGGAAGAGAACAGAGTCCTAAAATAGAATCAAATATTCATTGAAATTTAGCATATGATATGTAGCCTAATATTGGTATGGTCTTAATGTTTGAGATGAAAATCCCATTAGATCCAAACTTGTAATATTTTAAGGTTCAATAGATTCTGAGTAATTTTTTGCTTATTGGAAAATATAAAAAGTCTGTCCCATTCTTTACAACAGGCAGGGGTGTTTCAATCCAATTGTTTGTGGCAATCAATGTGTATAACTAAAGAGCTGTAGGTATTGTCCACTTCTGTTATTTATAATGTAACCAGATAGCCAGCAAGTACCATTTCTGTGACATTTTTGCTCAGTGCAGACATTCTTTGTGCCCCCAAAAAACAAAACCATTACATTATCATCTTTAGCAAAATGTTTGATAGGTGAGGCATTTAAAACTTCTGGATAAAATAAGGTTTGGGGATTATTAACGGATTTAATTTCTGCAAGCCAGCCCCATGACACATTGCCATGGCTAGCTAAGCATTAACTGGATTTTCCATCCGTTTCCCATATTGTTGAGCTCAACCTTAACTTGTCAGCTTGGAAAAATCCCTTAACCCCTGTAAGCCTCAGTTTCTTCCCCTGTCAAATGAAGGAGTTAGGCGAATTGATCCCTTCAGGCTCTTCTCACTCAAAGCTTCTGTTATTCTGGATACAGAAGCCTGTTGTCATACTCCATTGCACTGAGCATAAGGTGAAACAAAAGAAGTATGCCTAGCTACAAAAACGCAGGCCTTCGGGGGAAGGAGTTACCAGTTAAGATCAATGGTTTCCAGGCTTTCTAAAGCTTGCAGTCCTGAGTTTAATACAAACACCAACAAAAACCCATGCATCTCTCTATATTTGTAACTGCACCTACTCAAAAATTTTACATGTTTTTTGCTGAATATGTATGAATGTATTAAGGTTCACTGTAGTGATATATTATGTGCATTAACAACATCCAAAACATAAAACCGAAAATCTTGATATTTTCTTCCCACATCCCAATGGATTATCCTGCACATCCTCCAGAATGACTAGGTTAGAAATAAAACTAATTTTCTCTCTAGTTCCTATATTTAATAGGGAGAAAAATGGAAGAACCCAGAAGGGTTTTCAATTAATTTGCGGTTAGAGGGGCAGCCAACCAAGTATGACTTTTTTTTAAAGTCCTTTGAATCTGAAATCAGAAAACCAGGGTTTTAATCCCTGTTCTACCAATGAGTGGAACTCCTACGAAACTGCCATCTCACCATCCCCAGGGGCTTCTACCACTGCCCTCAGCACTTAACGTTCTGTACCTTGTTTTCTTCATATGCTAAATGGAATTAATACTACATGGTTTATATACTAATACCAAAGTCATTTTAACCAAATAAATATTATTATTATATAATCTGTAGAGATTATATAGAGTGACCAAGGAGATTGTATATAGTAATTATCTACATATATTCCATGTAGCTAATCATTATATATACATATTATAGATATTATGTCATAATGTATGTATTATCCATACATAATTGCATATAATATATAATGCATTTTACAAATATAAAATATAAGAATTATCACCAACTGCACAAATAGTATGAATTTCAGCCCAATTTAATCTTCTACAGCTGACCGGATTCTTAGATGCATGTAAATCTAACCCAAAATTACCATGTATGTATCCTAAATGGATAAAGGTTCTAATTAGGGAAAGGAACAGAGCAACTATGATGAAAAGCCTTCTAAGAATAAGGTTGAGCATCTCATCTTTGTAACAATTTATTCCTGG
>JAJEJO010003486.1:25615-135971 GCA_020662805.1 Glaucomys volans
TGGACAACAGAGATTTCATTTACTGGACCCTTCTGCCCATTCTGCTCACACCCTGCTCACAACCTGCTAAGGCCTCAACCTTAGCCATCACAGAGCTTTTCCCTGACAGGATGGGGCAGAGAGACCTCTGCCCCTGCCTTGGTGATCTCTCTGCCTCCTCATCAAAATTTACCTGTTCTAAGACCCATTCTCTGGGAACTCTGCTATCTCCTCACTTAAAGAACAGTTTGCTGTGCAAATGGTATCAATGCCCTTTGCAGAAAAGTTAATGCATGACCTCTCACAGGAAGTACTTGCATTTTAACAGAGACTAGATACCAGAATAGACAATGCATTGTCAAAACAATAGTCAACTATTGGTTCAATTGCAAACAAGCTACTAGGGAGGCAACTGACACTAGCCTTGCCTCTGCTGTGCCCACTTTCCTCAGATCTCATTACACTCCATAGTCAAGTTCAAGGTTGTGCCCACCAAGCAAGGGCTGACTTCAGCATCCTTGACCATTGTGCTTCTCACATTCAAGTGAAACTAAGCGTGCACCAAGGCACTGTAGGTGGCTTCTTGGTCTTGGAGGTGCCCCCTACTGGACTCCTGCACAGTTCCCCAACCACTCTGGGTGTCAACCTCCCTGCTGACATTCGCTAACCCCTTCCTGTTTGTCAGGTTCTCTCCTAAGTGCTTTTATGTTTTTTAATTTATGCAATCCTCCACAATGTCCCTGACACTGAAATTATATATCAGATTGGAAACCAGCTGAACATCAATCCTGGATACAGGTACTATTTAATATCACTGTTTTAAAGATAAATAAATATTCTTTCCTTCAACAAATATTTTCGGAGCTCCCATTATACACCAAGTATTGTTATTAGCACTGAGGATGCTCCTGTAGGCAAACCACAAAAACCCTGCCCTCAAAGAGCTTAGACAACTAGGAAGATTGAAAAAAAAAAAAAAAAAATTTGTAGAAAGACTATTGGCAGAGATCTTAAACCAGATAGTCAGCTACTTCCCCTGCTGGGCTTTGCCTTTTGCTTTTTGCTCAGTTTTTGTAGAGTTATCAAAATCATAGACATCGACTGGCAGCCTATCTGCTCTCATAGATGCCAGCCACTCCAACTTATTTGCACTCCCGTGGGTACTGGGAGCTGAGTTGCCAAATCTCCTCCTTTCATAGAGGCAGTAGCTCAAAGAAGGGGGCTGGGATAATACCCCAAGAGCTCACAATTCTGGCTATACTTGCCCTATGGACGGAGAAAAGTTCCAAAGCTGAAACTTTTAAAAAGTTATAAAATCACTTAGAAATAACTTAAAATGGAACAAGTACACTTTGCAATGGAAATTTCTGGTTATCTTTAAAATTGGCTAAAGACAAAACCTCAACTTCAGTTGAAAAAAAGAAGTCAATTTCTCATTATGAATTAGGAACAAGGTAAATTAAGATCTTGTTCTTGTGGGTATTCTGTAAAGAAATATTCTACCATTGGTGTCTTGACAGGACTGATGTGGCCAGCTCTGATGAGAAAGCATTGTGTTTCTCAACTTTACCCACAGGCGTTCAACATAAACACGTTCGTTTGGACCTTGGAAGGATACTATCTCAGCAAAAAGACAAAATCAAATATCTAGAAGTGCTGGGGAGTATGACCATGCTGAACAAGGTTGGGTGCTTTGGAGTTGCCAGTGCATGGTGAATAATTTACAGACACAATTTTGCAGACTGTAATGTGTGGTTGGAAGAGAGGAGGGACTAAGGTCATCATACCAATGTAAATGTTATGCTTCTACCTCTGCCATGTCACTCATGTGAGACCCATTCCCTTTCTTCATGTAAGTTCCATAATCGTATATATTATTCTACTAAAAAAATAATGCATGCACAGGATAAAACTGCCAGCACTACAAAACTGTTGAAAGTGATAGTACATTTCAATTTGTCCAGGACATAGTTTACAACTGTTGTCTTGTATAATCATTGCTAGAAAAACCTTCATTCTCAAAGTCATCGCTGTTTGGATGATAAATTACGTTTTCCCATTCATAAATCACACACTAGGCTCAACTATTGTTAACTCAGCCTATGTTCAAAATCACCCTCACCCACTAATTTCGAGAGCTCTGATGGGTGCCTCCCCTGCTCAAGAACATGATCTTCATGGCCTTTATTAGATGCCCATCATCTTCCCCCTCCTGAGATTTGCTCCTGATGCTTGCAACTTCTATACAACTACTCTGAAAACACTCACATAAACCCCTCCACTGCTCCCAATGGCCCCACCTGCATCCATCATGCAGGTAACACATAACTCCAGTGAACCAAATGTGCTGGAATTGCTGAGGCTGTCAGTGAGACCAATTTCAGCTTCACAGAATCACAATGAATTCTCCAATGAAGTAGGACACCTCTCTTTGTGGTGTGCTTTGTCAATCCAGTGGGGCAGCATGCCACCAGTGTCTGCAGATATTCATGAAAGTGGTACTTTTAGTGTTCATTCTCAGGCTACCTTCTTATAGGTTTTAGGCATGATTCCATGGGGACAGATGCATGTACTTTGAACTTAGAATAAATCCTACTTCTGAAACTGGGTGCTAATCTTCCACCAAGTTAGGAGGATTCGACTCTGGCCTAAAGTGAGTTGTTTCCCAAGTGATGTCTTGGTCTTCATTAAAAGAGAATTCTGGCTATGCTCTAGATAGGCATGTTTGAGTCTCATTGTGATCTCATTGGCCATACACAATCATGTAAAATCCATTCTTGGTCTTCTTTATCTTCAGCTTCATTTGTTCTTGTTTCTGTACCAGGCATGGAACCCAGGAGCACTTAATCACTGAGCAACATCCCCAGCCTTTTTTTAATTTTTAATTTTGAAGCAGGGTCTCATTATGTTGCTTGGGGCCTGAGGTTGTTGGGGGGCTGAGGTTGACTTTAAACTTGTGATCCTCCTGCCTCAGCCTCCTGAGCTGCTGGGATTACAGGCATATGCCACTGCATCTGGCTCCTGTGGTGTTTTATTAATGTAATCTTTGCTCATTTTCTTTCTTTTTCTTTCTTTCTTTCTTTCTTTCTTTCTTTCTTTCTTTCTTTCTTTCTTTCTTTCCTTTCCTTTCCTTTCCTTATGGTGGTGGAAGAAAAGGGGGGAAAACCCCTCTCTTGTTGAATGATGTCCCTTTTCCACTGCGTATTTTTAAAGAACAGGACAATGTGATCGCAAAACTCCATGCCACATACATACGAATCCTTAAAACTTGCTGGGCTCATTCAAAAAGGAAAGCCCTGGACTTACAATAAATCCTTCATATTTTTAACTTTTTGATGGAATACAAATACAAATGTGGAAATTCTTAAAGTGTTGAATGGATTCAGGAAGTAGAGGCATGTTTTTTATTTATTTATTTTATTTTATTTATTTACTTTTTAATTTTTACAGACTTCATTTTGATTCATTGTACACAAATGGGGCACAACTTCTCATTTCTATGGTTATGCATGATGTAGAGACATGTTTTATTATGACATCTCATACCTAACCAATGGGAAATAAGCATATAGGAACTGTGTTTTTGCCTCTTCAGCTTTTGCTAATGGAAAAAACCTATCTTTAAAAAAAAACCCAAAAAACTGCTATGTGACCATGTTCTAAGCAGCATGTCTGAAAGCTTTCGGTGTTGATAATTTTCTAATTCTTACATTTTTCTGTCTTGCTATTCCAGAATTTTCTCTTGCTATTTACCAAGTAGCCAGCTGCCACATCGTGATAATATAGTCAAACATAAGAATTCAATGCCAGGTCAACAAAAAGGCTCCCTCAGATCCTCTTGGATGGATCTCCCAAACCTGCTGGCATTCCTGCACACTACAACTCCCTATTTCCTAAGACCTGGCTTCGTTTGCCAAATGGGACGAGTTAAGACAATTTTAAACAGCCTTAAATTACACTGCAGCGTTTTGTATGAAGGAACTGAACTTCTGTGCTAATTAGGAATATTTATATCATAGGGCTGTCTTGCAGAGTAGAATTTTTAAAAACCAAATTATACTGAATTCTTAGCATAACTCTCTCCCTAGACTCCCTGCTGTGGGACCTCCTTCGGGGTGTGAGTGTCTTCTAATAAGATCCTTTTAGTACTTCAGGAATGAAACCTCTTCAATAGTGTCTAAGGTAACCCCAAGTGATTTCGCATTGCAGACTAGAAGCATATGGAAGTTTCAGGACAACAATAATAAACCTTGGAAGGATTACATCGATATTTTGTTCATTGAAGGCAATTATATGATAGTCCGTGTTTGGGGAGATTTTAAATTTTGCTGACTCTAAGTCATTATTTGATTACTTCATTATGTGACTAGACCAGAATTGGCCCCATCAGATAACTAATTTGCTCCACTGACTGCTTTGATTTTTCCTAAAAAATGACTCTTGCTACTTTGAGGGTGCCCATCAGGACTCTTTTTGGTTACTGACCCAATATTGGAACCACACAAAAGAATATAATATTTACCGATATTCTATGATTGGTCTAAAGTAGATATGGCTCAAATAAAATTTCCACCAGGCAATGTATTAGTCTTGAGATATTGAGTAAAACAGGGATTGAAGACTGGTAAGAAAGAGAGACAATTATTCAAGTTATTACATCAAGCGTGGCAGGCTTTATGACAAAGAACAATGTTCCAGGAGTGCACAGAAAGGGCTCAAAAACACCTCTGTTGCCGGAGTACAAAGGGTTATCATATATTCTGGAAAGTCCCAGAGACATGGTACTAATAGATAGAAGTGAGAGGCTGATTTCAGCTCTTCAATCATCTGGAATTGTTAACATTGCAAAGAAGAGCATCAAGATTAAGGGTCCCCTAGACTGGCGGCTGGTGACACCTGCCTATAACCCCAGCAACTCAGGAGGGGGAGATAGGAGGATAGCAAGTTCAAGGCCAGTCTGAGCAATTTATTGAGAGTCTTGCAACTAGTGAGACCCTGTCCCAAAATAAAACATAAAAAGGACTAGGGACATAGTACAGTGGTAAAGTGCCCCTGTTTTCAATCCCCAGTACCAAAGAAAACAGATTTGAGGTCCCCTTGGTGTTGGAGAGATCATTCAGGGAATAAAAAATGACTCTTCAATGGTAAATAAAAGATTCCAACTTTTTTTTTCCTCTTTCTTTTCCTCACTGGGATTACAGACATATGCCACCAAGGCTGGCTCTAACTAGTTTTTAATCTTATGAGCATTACAATGGATTTTGCAACTGGTCACTTTACCTTGACTCGTAGGAAGTTCAGAGACAAAATTTTAACCCACATTTGACTGGTGTACAAGATCTTACATTGGGACCATTGCACATAATAAGCTACTTACCTGTGTCTCCCACTCATCAAACACTCATTTT
Source organism: Glaucomys volans (assembly GCA_020662805.1). Lineage (NCBI taxonomy): Eukaryota > Metazoa > Chordata > Mammalia > Rodentia > Sciuridae > Glaucomys > Glaucomys volans. Next base: position 31,003 of record JAJEJO010003486.1, read on the forward strand.
TCTACAATTATGTTATACTACAAATTTTGACAAACCATATGCATTCTTTTTATTAATGGAGTGATATATAAGCCAGGCGCAGTGGTGCACATCTGTAATCCCAGTGACTCAGGAGGCTGAGGCAGGAGGATTGCGAGTTCAAAGCCAGCCTTAGCAAATTGGTGAGGCATTAAGCAATTCAGTGAGACCCTGTTTATAAATAAAATATGGAAAAGGGCTGGGGATGTGTCTCAGTAGTTGAGTTCCCTGGGTTCAATCCCCACCACCAAAAGAACAAAATAAATAGGTAAGCTTTGGAGCTAATTCTAAAGTTACCTTCCTTTTTCAGTTTATTTAGAGCTATAAAAACTATCATGCACTTCCTTTTCCACCACTGAATCAACTCCAAAATATTGAAAATAAATGAAATGCAAATAAAAACCATAGAGAAATACTATTTTATACTCATTAAAATGGCTCTAATAGAAATAGGATCCATGGAGTAGAGGAAAGGGATTGAGGAGGATGGAGGAGGATGGGAAGAGAGGAACTGAGGCATGAAATTCTGCTATGGTCATATATGAGTATATCACAGTGAATTCCACTTTGATGTATATTTATAAAGCACCAATAAAACCAAAAAAACAATAGAAGAAAGACTAGTAGAGTAGAGGAAAAGAAATGGAGAGAGAAGAAGAAGGAAAGCACTAGAGATTGAAAAGGAGCAAATTATATTCCAGGCATGTATAAATAGGTCAAAATGAACCCCACTATTATGCATAACTATAATGCATTTTCAAATGGTTATAATAAAAAAGATGGACAATAATAGGTGTTGGCAAGGATATGGAAAAACTGAAATCATCATACATTGTTGGTAGGAACATAAAATGATTAAAGTAACTTCATGAAACAGTTTAGCAGTTTCTCAAAAAATTAAAGTCACTATATAAGCTAGCACCACACCTTAGAAATTAAGCAAAAGAATCAAGAATATATATCCTTACAAAACTTGAACACAAATGTTCATAGCAACATTATTAATAAATTGCCCAAAGTGATAATGACCCAACTACCCATTCACTGATGAATAGATAAGCAAAATGTGGCAAATCTATCTACAAAGGAGTATTATTTGGTCATAAAAAATGAAGAACAAAAGGGAAAAAAATATGTTATACACATTATGAATATCTCAAAATGAGCCCCACTATTATGCATAACTAAAATGCACTAATAAATTTTTAAAAGGAATAACATTAACATATGCTAAAACATGAATAAACCTAGAAAACATTAAGTGAAAGAAGTGAGACACAAAAGCCATATGTATGATCCTCTTTAAATGATAAAGACAGAATAGGCACATCTGTATAGATAGAAAGCAAATCAGTAGTTGCTAGGGGATTGGGAAGGAGAAGTGTTTTCTAGAGGGTCAGGGCTTCCTATTGATGTGATAAAATATTCTGAAATTAGGTAGTTATGAGGATTGTATGATTTTATGAAATACTAAAAATTGCTGAAATTTAATATTTAAAGGATGAATTTCGTGGCATATGAATTATGTGCCAATAAAAATAAATATAACTCCAGAAGAAAACACTGAAAGAATTAGTTGGGGCAGGTGGAACGTGCAGAGGATAGATCAACCTTGCTACAAAGGATTCAGAGGATGATCACGTCCACCACCTCTACTGAATGCAGATGATTTCCATTGTAACTTTCTTCAAAGTCCTCATTAAAAATGCACTGACCTGAGCCTTGAAGTTCACACAATCTGTTATTTGGAAGGAAAGGCTACTAAATAATCATCTAATAACTGACTTCCTCTTTTTATTAATCATGAACCGTCCTGTGAGTTAAGCATTAAAACTATGTACAGGAAATTAATTAGAACTAATAAATATTTATTTTTTAAATTCAGCATCTACCTTTTACATAGACTATTCAATTTACATATTATTATTAAAATGTTTATGTAAATAATGTGTAAAATATTTGTTTACATAAGCATTTTAATAATAAAAACTGTGAAGAATTGTTTTCCCTATTCCCTGGCTAGATGGTAACAGGGCACCCCACACACCTGGAGGAGGTATTTCTTCTCAGAATATTCCGCAGTACAGAGGAGGAGGCTGCTTGATACTTCCCATGCCACAGTAAATTCTTTGGAATAAAACTACTTCATTCTAAAAAGATTTGACGATCTTCACAGTGATTCTTTTCCTGCAAAGAATTTGTGTTCTTAAGAAGCCTGAGACAACACGAGTTTAAATGTCTTAGGTTTGGATTTTGTTTTTTATCTTGTAGAATCAGTTGGGATGTATTTCCGTCCTGTCTCCCTCACATTTCCCAGTTACCTGGATTAATTGATGTGAACAACAACAATGGTGCTTTGAAGCTCTCAGGTACAACAGGGGAAGTGATCACATTTCTTAGTTAATGAATGAATTGCTCTTTTATAACGATTTGTTTATGGAAATAAATAAAGTAGTACCTTGATTAGCGAATTCCCTGGGAAGGAAGGGCCTTCCAAGAAGCCAGTTGTATTAATAACCTAAGACAAACAAAACGCTGGAAAGGATGAAAAAAAGCTGAGGTGCCTGAGAAGTCTCCCTGCACAGCTCTGCCAATAGCAGCTCCAGTAAAAGCAGAGGCCCCACCACACGAGGGAGGGGGAGGGGGACAGGGAGCCTTTTGAAGTCCTTCCTCTGTCAGCCTATCAAGCCCACACCTGCTGCACCCACTCCCTCTCTGAGGCCACTATCAGAAGCCCCAAATAAGCAAGAGAGATCTGTATTCTTCCCTCTTCCTTACTTAGACATCAGTTAACTGATTCTACTCCACAAGTCTTCTAATTCAAGAAAGAATTCTAAGTTAAATCTCTACTCGTGGAATTAAACCTCCCTCTTTAAAAACAAAACAAAATGAATAAATAAAGGTAAAATAATTTCAGTCCTGGGCAAACCACTTACTGGCCTTGGAGAGGGGCACAGCACACTAGAACTTTGCTGTTTCTGAATTGTTCCCTTAGGGACAAATGGGACAGGCAGGCAGGTCTGCTCCCTTCTGAACTAAAACACTGGTTCTCATAGTCTTAAGGTTCTGCATGCAGCATCTTTATAAGGGGTAGCAGGTGGGAGGCATCACTAGGGATTTGTCTTGAAGTTGTGTTTTATCCCAGTGTTTCAGAGAAGCTCAAGAACATGAATCCCTCCCCTGGCCAACAAAATCAGAATCTCTGAAAATGAGGCCAGAAATCTTCTTCATATTTAACAAGCTCCCTGGGTGATTCTTATGCACATCCAATTTTAAGAATTCCTAGTAATCCATTGCCATCTCTGATAAATACTGTATATCTTGAGGATCATCTGGTTTTATTTTAGTAGCATTGAATGAGGATTCATTATAACCTGTCTTATCTGAGATCTTCAAATGTACCTTATGCCTCCTTCATTAATTCAACTTGGTCCTAATAAAGTTGTATATTATTAAAACACGTCTTCTTTATTTATAGAGCCATTACTGCATTCCAGTGACCTCTGGTCTGTTCCTGAATTATCCCCACTTGGGAAAAAAGCCACAAAGAAGATAAATTATATAAAATTTTAAAAGAAGATAAATGGTAGAAATATTGGAAGATAACTTTGTATATGCTAACTTTGTATATGAGTTATAGAAATTCTGCTATATCTCTATAATCCTTATGAATTCATATGCTTGAAAATAATGCATTTGGGTGATAGCTATGAACATTTGAAATCCTTCTTCTTAAAAAGTTGCTGAAAAAGGCATATTTTACAGCCAAATTTATATGTACATGGGAGGAGAACATATACTTTTAACCATAAGGGTCTACATAGAAAATTTTTTTGCAGTTGGAGTCTAGTGTAGATTAAAAATTACACTTTAGAGAACATTTTAATGATGCATTTGTAATGCTAGAAAAATTTCTTCTCCAAAAATGTCAACATAACATTTTAAACTAGGGCAGGCGTATTCATTATCTGAATTTGTATAAAATGCGACCCAGGCAGTTGGAATTTTTTTCTTTTTTGACAAAATGTTTAAAGATTGTGAGAGAAAAAATTTTCCTCTATAAACATCATGTTAATTTAATAAAAATTGAAACAAATAATCACAGCTAGAAACACATATTGGATTAATCAGAAGTGAGATGAGCTATGTTGTCTCTTATTTGCAGTCCCTCATAACAGGGCAAAAATGCAATCACCTGACAGATGCATTTCTGATGAACACCACACAGATATATTACCTGTAGTTAAAAGAAAAAAAAGAGTGAAAGAGTGATTACATTGGGAGAAGAGTACTGATGTTAGTTAATCACCATCTTTTCTGACCTATTTCTGGGACACACACAAAACGTGAATCTAGAAAGATATTTATTGAAAAGACTATGGGCAGCAAAAAGGATGGGAACAAGAGAATACAAAGCAAAGAAGCAAAAAAGAAAGATGACATCTGGAATATGAACAAATCCTTTAGAGTTAGAATGTTGGGGCTACTCTGCAAACCTCTTATAAGAAAATAGGGTAAAGGCAGAGGGGAAACTGATGAGGAATTGACCATTGACCAAAACCTACTTTGAGAGAAATTCAGGAAGACAGTTTTCCTTAAGTGGAATTATAAAGAATGTGGTAGGGGTAATTCTAAAAGAAAAATCTTTTAACTTTTCAACAGCTAACTATAGATGTGGAGAGTGGAATGATGATTTCCCCAAAGATGTCTAGACTACAGATAATCCTTGAAACTTGGGACATGTTAAATGGCAAGAGGGATATTGCAGATGGGATTAAGTTTAAGGAATTTGAAAAAGGAAGATTACCCCATTGATCTAATTACATGAGTCCTTAAAGGTGGGGAACTACTAGAAATAGTTACGAAAAGGAAAGACTGGACCCAACATTCCTGGCTTTGAAGATGGAGGCGGTGTGATGAGCCATGGGTTGGGCATGGAAAAGAAAATGAAATGGACCTGCCCTATATCCTCCAGAAAGAAGCAACAATCCAACACCTTGATGAGTGTAAGGCTTCAGGTGTATAGAACTATAACATGATAAACGTGTGCTTTTAAGTTTGTGGCAATTTATCACAGCAGCAATAGAAAACTAATACACTGGGCCATGGGGGTGACCAAGGAATCAAAATGGCTAGCTACTCTTTCTATATGAGAAAATAATGAAATTACCAAACAACTCCTTCGATGAAAACCCTCAATCCTGCTCAACTTCATGCACCAAATATATTCAGTCTGTACTGAATATATCAGTATATTCAGCAGTATCAAAGGAATGTTTTATAACTGCTACTGAATAAGTTCCATTTAGCAATATAGTCAACAAGGACTAACAAAGGACTCCTGAAGTGGTTCAGTTAGTTATCAAACTACTAGAGAAGATATTTCTAAAAGGAAAGAATGATTCTCTTCTTGGTCGTGATGTAGAGTCACCTCAAAGAGCTTTTGCCTTGTTACCCTGGTGTGTAACCTGCCAATTAGTTCAGAATTTTTAGCAGCCATGAAGAAATTGAATTGAAATAGTATATCCCAAAGAATGCATGAATGCATAGAAATTCACTTATGCTTTAAGAACAATGTCACTAGTTGATTAATAGAGGACGTTATTTGTGTCATTTAACTTTAAGGTGGTTGTCCATTAACTTAATCCTTATGTGACTAAGTCATATAAAACATACTTAGCCTGAAAAGAGGATGCAGGAAAAAAATACGGCATTAGTTTGTCTCATGCATTTTCAATTTCCATCAGTGATAACAGTGGACTATAGAAGGAGGGGAAGAGAGGAGAGAGAAAAGAGAGGGAAGGGTTTGGGAGAAGAAAGATAGACAAGGAAGAGGCAAAACAATTTTGCAGGGTGGAGAAGAAGAATAAGATTTGTTGATGATTCTTTTGTACTAAAAATGGCATTATATACTCTGTTTCTTTAACCCTCCCAACAGCCATGTGAATTAGTAAAAAAATTGTTATTCTCATTTTAGATAAATAGATCTAAGGCTAAGAACTGGTTGGGATTCAGTCCAGGTCTTGTAGGTCCAACATTCTTTCTAAGATGATATTCAACTCCTCTGTACAGTTCTTTATTATCTTGAAACTGATTTCTTTTTTTAAAAAGGAGTAGGAGGAAAGTTAAATTTCTGATCTGGGGTTATGACCCTATTTGAGAGATGTTTCCATTCCACTTGTCTGCTCACCCCTGCCAGGGCCAGCCCCAGGAAAGAGTAGCTGACTTTGGTTTTCATTTTGCCTCTCTTTTTTCCCCCTTTCAATGCGAAATGACCCCAAACTACCTGCCTTTAGGATAAAAACCACCCCCATGCTGCTCTTCATATCTACTCCTACTCATCAATGAGCAAATGGACCAACCGTTCCTGGGACACACTTACCATCGGTGAGGGCCCTCAATCCAAATATCTGCCTGTGAATTTGCCACTTTTGGACCTAGGTCCTCTGACCTCATACCTGGAACAGATTTCTTGCCTCACACCAGCATTAGAAGAATTCTTTCTTCTAAGTAGGACTTAGCTTCACTCAAGCTATGTAGCAGCTACATCACTGATTCAGTTTAACCAGAATCTGGGAAAATAAAAGCTGAAGAATATCCTGGGTATGTCCAGGTATGACTTTACTAATGGTAAAGTCAGAGGACAGGTGGCCCAGAAAAGCAAAGTAATTGCATTACTGCGTGTTTTAAAAACTCATTTACATTGAGTTTAATTAAAAATTGTAAGAATAGTGTTGTGATTTCAACAACAAGGGCAGTGAAATTTGCGTGCATTTTCAAGAGGGATGACCTTGAACTAGAAAGCAGGGGCAGTTCTGATTAAAGAGCTTCGTGTAGAAATGAGAAGGCTGTGGACTGCATGGCTCATACTCTGCATTTTGCAGTTTTCAATAATCACAGTGAATTTTAAGACTCAATTTACTTCTGTTTCTTCTTATAAATACCACTTTTCATTTTGGGGAAAAGAATTGGGAAAAAGAACTCTCTGAGAAAGAGTTTGACTATAAAAATCAGTGTTGATGTCAAAAGCAAGGTGCTAAGCAACTCAGTGAGACCCTGTCTCTAAATAAAATACAAAATAGGGCTGGGGATGTGGCTCAGTGATTGAGTGCCCCAACACCAGTACAAAAAAAAAAAAATCTAATCATTCTTTATTTACCAGTTAGTCTGGTAAGTGTTAAAATCAATTAAAAAACAAAAATAAAAACTATTAATTTCAAGGGAATACTTTTGAGGACTCTTTTCTGAAAATAGCCATTTAACCCAATTTCATGAGTAGCAAGAAGAGAGTTCAGTGGCCAGTTAGACATACCTGCATCAATGCCCCTTATCTTCAAAAGGCAAAGGCTAAAGACACAGTGGCCAAGATATTCAGTGTGTCTTATTCTATTATAACTTCATGTTCTACTCCACTGCTGTTGATTGGTATTCACTGTGAAGACCAGTTACAAAGGGCTGTGATCATTGATTTCCCATCTGGTCATGAAAAAACACTACTTTAAATACTTTAAATACTGGACCAATGTGTAGGCTTTTATTTTATGGGAGCACAGTTTAATTCATGTGATAGTGTCCAACCGTCCCTGTTCACTAGCGACTTTTGTGGTTTTATCACTGAAAAGTCTTACATCCCAAGAAACCCCTCCATCCTGGAAAAACCTGGAGGGTTGGTCACCCTACCTGAGAAATTATGTTTCTGACACAGTATTTGTTGTTTTAACCTTTAAAAATGCTTTCCAAGTGTTCAAAAGATAAGGTGAAAAATAGTCCCTACATCTTTTTAAGAAAAAAAAAAAAAATCCCTACAACAATCAAGTAGCACATGGCATTTGGACTATGCGTCTAACTAGCCTGTATGACTTCCAGGTATTTGCTGCTGCAATCATGAAGACAAGCACTTCCAAGGGCAAGCGAACAGTCTGTCGCAGAGTGCTTCATTTAAGCAAGGACACACTGCTGACTTGAAAGGAAATAAAGGCTACACTTTGTCTATGGGGGGATCTTGCAGTTATTCCCCTGCAAATTTAATTCAAACAGGTATTGAGATCTGAAACATGGAGATATCCACAAATTAGAGGATACTTGGTTTTCAAAAAGGAAAGAAAAGAAATCCGGGCCATAGAAACTATCTCTAAGCAGCAATAACAATTCTTTTGATGTTAATCACTGTATTGCTATGAACATGTTTTGAAAGTTTATCCTAGAAATGAAATTTCTGGATATCCTTATATGAAATATGCATAATTTAAAACTTAAAATTATTGTTTTAAAATGTCAATTTTACTTTTAAGAAAATAACATGCATGCATAAAATGTGTAAATCAGTACTATTGTAATACTTTGCTTTTAGAATATTATACAAATATTCCATTCAACTAATCAGTGATACCTGAAGATATTGCAGTGTTGTTTGAATTTTATCCTTCAAAACTACACCTCTTTAGAGTACTACCATCTTAAAATAAAAAGGATTCATTTAAAGAAATTGCTATAGAAAAATAGCATCTTATTTTTTAAACAACTTAAGAATATGCTTGATTCATAAAATTGTATGTGACCCACAGAATACTTATTATATATTTATTTTTGCACTTACTTTTAGATTGCACTTGAGCCTATTCATTACATTGCATGAGAAAGATTTCTATGAGAAATCATTTTATTTGACCTATTTAGGGTTCTAAATCAACCTATTAGCAAACATCCCCAAACAAGTGCTAAATAGTAATTTGATTCTGTTTTTTTGTTTTGGTTTCGTTTTTCTCCAGAACTGGGGATAAACCAGGTCCTTGCTCATGCTAGGGAAGCTCTCTACCGCTAAACCACATCCCAGCCCTTTTAATTTTATTTTGAGACGTGGTCTTGCTAAATGCCCCAGACTGGTCTTGAACTTGAGATCCTGATCCTCCTGCCTCAGCCTCCAGTTGCTGAGATTATACTCATGAGCCATGCTTGTAACTTGATTCTGTAATGGTACAGAAACACTGGTCACCCCAGATGATAAAACTTGGGAAAATTTGAGATTGCTTTAATTGCCTGATTCTAAGCAAGTTGTTTGTCACTATAATCTCTATGGTTTAACATATCCTTTATAAATAGGTATAAACAAATAAAAATTTTAAGCCCCCCAATTTTTTATTTTTAAATTTTTGGTATTGGAGATTTAACTCAGGGGTGCTTTACCACTGAGCTACATCCCCAGTTCTTTTTTTGTAATTTTGTGACAGAGTCTCACTAAGTTGCTTAGGGCCTCACTAAGTTGTTGAGGCCGGCCTTGAACTTGCGATCCTCCTGTCTCAGCCTCTCAAGTCATTAAGCCCCAAATTTTAAGGTATTTTTAAGTTATGATCAAAACTCAAATACTGTTTTTCTATTTTTAATAGCTTTTGGCATGGCATCTGCCAGCAGTTCAATATATAGATATATATCTTGGAAGTCATCAAAATATATTTTACCTTGTTTGGCACTTCCTTTGTAAGACCCCATTTTAAATGTAAAGGCCTTAAAATAAAAGCCTTGAACTTAAGGTAGTATTGCAATCTCTTTTTAGTCATGTAACTAGAGAATTCTCATAATCCATGTCTTATTTTGGCTCCTATAGGTTAACTGTGCAAGACTTTGAGATTAATTTATTTTGTGAAAAATTCAGTGACAACATCACTGGTGCCCACCTCTAGACACATATGTAATGACCACCTTTTATCTCTAATCTCTTGGATCCTCATTAATAGAATACTGTAATCAGAACTTTAATAAGGGTATTCAATGTCATACCACTGGTTTCAATTAATTGCATACATATTACATAAAATTTGACCTGTAGCCCATAGATGGATTAGAAAGCAATAAAAGCAAAAGTAGCTGAAGTTGAACATAAACACACAGTAAATAAGAAGCCTTAGAGAAAAAAATGTGTATCAAGATTGAAAAATGGCATTGAGAAAGTGATCTGAAGCCACCCCAGTCCTGAAATGATGTGTGATTTAGTTTATTTTTTTCTTAATTGGCCACTAACACTTCATCATGGTTTCCTTTCCTTGTTAAACCTGGACTTCAGGAATAATCCAACCACAGAGGCTTTGGTCCTCACAGTGGAGACAAAAGGACCTAGACTGTAAACTCAGGCTGACAAATGGCTATGCAGGACAAGCTGAAAAACCCCGGTCAATCCAGCTCTCTTGCATGTTTGACACTGAATGCCTCTGAGATAAAAAATTATGATTCTTTGTCTCCACAAAATTTAAGTGAAAAAGAAATGAAGTAGCTTTCATAATATACATACATTTGCTCCAAAAGCTAACTAAAGTATACTGTGAGGGGGAAATTTGACTCCAGTGGATAGCTGGTTTAAAAAAATAGGCAAATAAATAATCTGAAAATACTGTTTGTTATGGGAACAGCATGCTAATGGAACAATATCTCCAGCAGCTTTATGATTTCCAGGCAAGCCCTATTTTGCCATTAGTATTGAAAGAAATGACAACATGAATAAATAAATATTACTGGTTTCTATATTCCATAAAACTTTAAAATAAATTGTTTTCTAAAAGACAAAGCCTGGTGGTGACTTAAAAATGTCTTCTGAAACTATTTAAATACAGCATATAAAATCTTTATGCATCAAATTTATAGTAACATCATTTTAAGGACATTTACAGTAAGATTGCTTGACATGTATTCCTTGGCTAAAGACAAATAGTCTTAAAATTTTGTTTTTCCTAGAAATTGTCTAATTTAACTATCTAGTAAGGAGATATTTTACAATTTGGCCAAAGAATTACTATTTTTTTGTGTGTGTACATCTATACCATAAAACCTCTCAGATATCTACTATATCACATTAACATCACAGAAAAAGATCAAAATTGCAACTTGCTACTTAAAATCAGATGTCACATTTTCAATTAAGTTTTTTAAAAATTTGTCTTAAAATGAAAGATGTGATAACATCTAGATAATTGCCTTATAATCATAAGAATAACTCTATTGTTTCAATGATCATCATTTTAGTGCCTTGTTATTTTATAAAAAAAAATTTCATTGGAAAATGTAATAAAGATCATTTTATCTAAAGGTATTTGAAGAATTCCATCTGTGATTTTCTTTTTCTCATAATACAATTTCTGTATTATGAAATGACAAGTAAATTGTGTATTTTTATTTTAAAAAATTAATGTGTATACTTATGTGCATGTGTATATATAGATATATGTACTTATGCACAATATATAAATCCTAAGAGTAGATCAAGTATAAAATTCCTCAGAAGAAGGTTCCTTGAACAATATAAAAATGGAGTCTTCAGAAGCAAACAAAACAGACTTAATAAACCCAACTGCTGTTTTAAAATGCTTATAAACATATAGTCAGTAACCATTTATTGATTGCCTGTTTATGGTTTCAGAATATCCAAAATCATGAAAGAGATAAGAAAATACCTCATAAAATTCATGGCAAAGTGGTGATTTAAAAATTAACCTCTGTATTATAAAAGGTTATGTCAATTTACCCCTTGGAAAAAAACTTTAATATTAGTTATCTTTTAATAATTTTCTTTGAATAAAGAAGTAATTTGCAGACTTCTATTTCTATTCTTAGTAAAACAGAGCTTTTCTTGGGACTTCACAAATGTCAATCACAATAATGCAAATAGTGTTATTCACTGGAAGGACTCATTGAAGGTTTAAAGGTACGCTTTTTCATTGTATTCCTAAATATTTATAATGTTGGATTGGTTATGAAACACTATAAAATGTAAAGACAGTTCAGACAGTTCAAGTTCTATTATTTTCAGGCACAAAAACCATATAATTTTGTACAAAACTTTGATTTTTTTTATTTGCGAAATTAAAAATATGGTATTTTATATATATAAACTTCTATTCCTCTATAAATATAGATGATTTTGTGATAGTGAACAGAATAAATGCATACCAAATTCAAAGAGCAATGTCATTTTAGGTTATGACAGACATAGATAAATTCAGGTCCTAAGTACCGGCATTTTGATAAACTCTTAAAGTTTAAAATAATACAATCAGAGGACTGCTTTTTCTCCTCTTCTTCACAGAGAACTAAAGTGAATATTTTTAAATGGCTTTGAAAGATTTACATTTGACACATTTTTGTAAATCCAAAAAGGAGCGCACAAGACCTGCACCAGGTTTCCCTTTAGCATGCATGCCCATATTTTTGTTTGTTTTCAGGAGCTAAGCCCCTCAATTATTCCACCTCTTTTACCCCCTGAAATATTACTAGGTTATTATTAGTGGTGCAGATTGCTCCTCCCTCAGAATAATAATAATAATATGTTGAAAGTGTACAACTTTTACATTTTAAAGTTTCTGATATAAGTCTAATTATTATTTGATCAAAAATAAGAAAATAGTACTTCATTTTGAGGAAGTCCATTACACTGAAATCTCCTTCAAGTTTTCATATTCTGCTTATGCTACTGTCCTGTTAAGGAAAGCAAAGATCCACTCCTTCACAAAGCTTTCCAGGTGACCTCAACGTTTCCATTTTACCAAAGGGTAAAAATCTAAAGGCAGGCTGTCTCACTCTCAAAGGCAGGTTGCCAGGCATCAGTATGCAATTAGAATTAACATTTTGTAACCACCACCCCACTTTCAGTCGCTCCCAACCCACACAAAGCTTCATGCCTCTTCCCAAATCTCAGTAACCACATCTTTCCATGACGCTGGCCAAACCCATACCAGGTTTTAGACACTAGAGAATGAAATGAGCTCATCCATCAAAAATTAGACTTAAAAAAGTTTGGCATTGGTTATCTTACTCATCCTTTAACCAACTTAGGTGGAAGGAGGGAGTGTCTGGACTTTGGAGCGGAGTGTGGAGGGAGGCTGGGACTGCCAGCGCCCACACCCGTGGGTCCCCATGAAGTTGGGGGAAGGTCTTCAAAAACTGAGCTTCAGAAAGTCAAAGGGACTTTGAAATCCATCACTGAACAAGGGAGGAATTGGAACCGGCGGGGGCCCACCTCCGGATTTGGAAGTTTTGTGAAGTTCTGTACCTTAAGAGCCCCCACCCCAAGCAAGGAAAGGAAGGGAAAGGCAGAAAGAGGCAGCAGGAAGTGACCCCAGCCTTGCAACCTCGGCCGCACCCCGCAGTGCGCCCCAGCAGGACAGTGCACTAGCCACACTGAGGGGCGCAGGAGGATGAGCAGGAGCACTCGGCCGGTGGGCTTCCGTTTTACCTCCTCTGAGGTCCTCAGAAAAGGGAAGAGATAAAAGCCTCAAATGGTTAAACCGCCCTAAATGATTAAAATTTTTAAAAAGAAAAACGCGTGATCGGTAGTCTTTAAATACAAATATACTTACAAAAATCTTACACAGGCTATTTACAATCATAAAAGCGTTACAGTCCTGGTACCAGAGTGTGAGGGCGCGAGGGGTCGATCCACACCCCTCTGGCAGTCGGGCCCTCCTGTCCGTTTGCCCCAAGGACAGAAGCTTTTGCAGGAGCTGCGTTGTGAAAAGGAGGCTGAGAAAGTGTCTAGTGAGGAAGCCTCTAGCAACCAGGCTTGGCATGAATTCCATGGGACCGGCTTTTTTAGGGGGAAGGGCTGGAGTCCCTGGGTCTCAGACCGTGGTCTCCCCCTGTTTGCTGTTGGTGAGCCTCGTGTAGAACTTCCTCCAGGAGTTGAGTGTCTTGCCTGACCAGATCCAGAAGCCCGACGTGATGCCCACGATCAGAGTCATAAGATACTTGATCATGAAGACTGTGAAGTCGGGGCTCATGGGTGGGTGTGGGGGGACGCCTCCACCTCCCTGGAGATGAGGGCAGGGGATGGCATAGGTCTTGCAGCTCTGGGCCACCCAGCTGCGTTCCCACTGGTCCCGGAAGGCCTGCTCGTAGAAATAGCAGGCGATGACAATGGTGGCGGGCACAGTGTACAGCACGCTGAACACACCAATGCGTACCATGAGCTTCTCCAGCTTCTCGGTCTTGGTGCCGTCGTGCTTCATGATGGTGCGGATGCGGAAAAGCGACACGAAGCCGGCCAGCAGGAAAGACGTGCCGATGAACAGGTATACGAAGAGGGGTGCCAGCACGAAGCCACGCAGCGCGTCCACGTTGTTGAGCCCCACAAAGCACACTCCGCTCAGCACATCGCCGTCCACCTGGCCCAGCGCCAGGATGGTGATGGTCTTGATGGCTGGCACAGCCCAGGCGGCCAGGTGAAAATACTGCGAATTGGCCTCAATGGCTTCGTGGCCCCACTTCATGCCGGCCGCGAGGAACCAGGTGAGGGACAGGATCACCCACCAGATGGAGCTGGCCATGCTGAAGAAGTAGAGCATCATAAAGAGGATGGTGCAGCCCTCCTTCTTAGTGCCCTGCGCCACCGTTCGCGCTCCGTCCTCGGCGAACTTGTCGTTACACACCACCCGGTCCTCCAGCAGGAAACCGGCGATGTAGGCCACCGCAACCGCGGTGTAACAGCCGGACAAGAAGATGATGGGCCGTTCAGGATAGCTGAAGCGCCTCATGTCCACCAGGTACGTGAGCACCGTGAAGAGGGTGGAGGCACAGCACAGCACCGACCAGATTCCGATCCAGGTGCGCGAGAAGCGCAGCTCCTCGGGCCCAAAGTACATGAGCCCGTACACCTTGGTCGGCTCACAAGGCGCGCCACAGTCCTTCTCCCCCAGAAAGTGGTAGTTGAGGTAGGAGGGCACCTTGAGGGCGCGCGGGCAAGAGAACTTGCCTCGCTCGGACGAGCCGGCGCCTCCCGAGAAGCCGCCGCGGTGCCCTCCGCCGCCGTGCTGGGGGTTGCTGGTCCAGAACTCTGGCAGTAGCGAGGGCGTCGGGGTACCTTTGTCCGACGTGTTCTGGCCCACGCATAGCTCCCCAGCGCCGTGCACCGGGAACTTCTCGCACTTGAGCGTGTCTGGCCACTGGAAGCCGAACTTGTTCATGAGCGCCTCACAACCCTGGCGCGCGCGCTCGCACAGGGAGCGGCAGGGCGGCAGCGCTTGCTCCAGCACTGTGCACACGGGCGCATACATGGAGCACAGGAAGAACTTGAGCTCGGCGGAACACTGCACCTTCACCAGTGGGTAGAACTGGTGCACCTCGAGGCCGGCGTCCTCCTGGTTCGTGTGGCCCAGCAGGTTGGGCATGATGGTCTGGTTGTACGCGATGTCCGTGCACAGCGGGATGGAGATAGGCTGGCAGTAGCCATGGTCCGGGATGGAGATACCCCGCTCGCCGTTGTACTGCTGTCCGCCCTGCTGCTGCTGAGGCGGCGGCGGAGGCGGCGGGGGTTGCTGCCCGGGCCCGGGCCCCTGGCCGGGCCCCTGGCCGGCCGCCTGCGCTCGGACCCCCAGTAGCAGCGGAGCCTCCAGCAGCCAAAGCAGCAGTAACAGCCGGCGCACGAAGCGCCCAGGGTCAGCTAGGGGACGGCGGTGGCTGCCCGAGATCCCGCTCCCCTCCTGAGCCGGCCGGGCCGAGAGCGCCCCGGCACAAAGTTCCCAGCTCCAGCTGCCGCCGGCGGCCGGGGACTTCTTAGGCGCCTCCTCCTCAGCCATACTTTCTCGGCTGCTTTCTTGGCGCCGCTCGGCAGGGGCTGGCAGTGGCACGGCCAGCGGCGGCTACTCCCGCGACCAAGGAGATCTCCTTGCCGGTGCCCTCCGTCGAGCCCGAGCCGCGATCTGCCCGCTCCCCGGGCTGCTTCTCTGCTTCCCGCAGCCGTCGCCGCCGCCGCAGAAACTTGCGGTTCATGAAGCGCGGGCCGCCGGGAGAGCCCGGGTGGCACGGGCGCGCGGGGGTCGCGTCCCGCCTTCCTGGCCCTTGGCTCGCTAGCTCCCGGCTGGCGGCGCCGCGTTAGTGGCCGCGGCCCCGTTGAGCGCGCAACTCTCCGCAGCGCAGCGGCCCTGGCTCCCCCCTGCGCCTCCGCCTCCTTCTCCGCCGCCGCCGCCTGACCATTTGTGTCAATCCCTCAACTCGCTCCCTCTCCTCTCCCTCGCGCGCCCTCCGACCGGTTTCCAGGCGCCCCGCAGTCTGTCTTTCACCAGGAGGGAGGAGCCTTGAAACCGACGCTGAGCTGAAGGCTCAGGGATCGTCGCCCAATCGCGGCACCCGTTTTCCGGCGCAAAGGGAGCCAGCAGCCTCCTTGCCAGTGCAAAAGCCGGCGGCAGGCCGGAGGAGGAGGGGGAGGAGGTGGCGGGAGGAGAAGGAAGTGGTGGTGGTGGTACAGGCACCGCTCAGGCACAAAGAGTGGGTTTGCTATGAAGCGGGACAGGCTTGGTTGCTTTTGCTTTTGCGGAAGAAAAGGCGAGGACAAGTAGGAGAATGGTTCCATATGCTGCTAGAGATAATGAATAGGAGTCGGCGGACGGCGGGATTTAGCTTTTCTTTTCTTTTATCCATTTTCATGTTTTAAAATCCTGCTTTTAACAGTGGTTAAAAACAGCCAAACCCAGCACTGAGATCAGAACACATGCCTCTGACTTAGGGAGAGTACGGTTTCTTTTGAGTTTGTGTCTGTCGGGGTTTTGTTTAAAATATTGCTCCAATAAATCGTAGAGCTCTCCGGCTGGGTTTGGCGGGCTTTGGACGCGCCATTTCCCGGGAGGAGAAGTTCACGGGATCGCTGTCAAATGAAGAAAAACAACAACAAAACAAACTTTGATGGAATTTAAAAAGTAAAGCCAGAAGCGCCTTCTGCTACTATCATTCCTCTTGAAGTCAAACTTTCTTTTTTCTTCTTTAATCAAGTCAGAAACAGAAGCAAAGGAAAACTATCCGTGACATTTTTAGAGAGAAAAACTTGAGAACTCAATGACCGAGACGGTGGGGGAGGCTTTAGAGACCCTCAGAGGTGGTGTGGGCCAGAGCTTCGCTGGCGTGCAGCCAGAGCCCCTGGAGAGCTACTAGAAGCCTCCATAAACCCTGCCGGGTGGGAGAGGGGATGCCCTAGGCTCCGGTGGGAACTCCTGGGACCTGAATCATTTAGGTTTCACAGGCTGAGCTGCGGCATGATCTTCCACCGGTACACATAACTGAAGACTCCGTTTAAAGCAAGCAAGCAAGCAAACAAACAAACAAAAAACAGAGTGTGGAACCAAAAAGCAAACCTCACAGCCCCTTTCGAATTCCCAAACAACACTGTTCATCACAGCAGACACATTCTTCTTGTTTTCCTTATAAGATTATTGTAAACGATGGTTTGTGTGACTTAGTTTTATCAATAAAGTGCCATTGTATTATTAATTCTACTAAGAATTTTCGACCTTCGATTAGACTTTATCTCAGGATACTGTAGTGTAATTATTTTCTGTCCCTCTTTTACCTATTCATTTGTTTAGAGTACTTACCAAGCACCTATCATGCTGTATGCACTGTCTTAGGTGACAGGGTACAAAGATCAAAAAGGCACGGTCCCACCTTAGGGGAGGGCGAGTACAGAAATTTTAATCCATGATCATAACATGCACCCCAAAGCTGAAAGAGCACAAGGGAAGCAACTAGCTCAGGTGACAAGGGATGGGAGGGTTCTGAGGTGAGGCAGGTAGATGTGAGGTGCAAAAGACAGGTGCTCCAAAGCACTTAAATTGCTGGAGGGGACAGGCAAGGTGAGTGTGCCTGGGGCAAGATAAGGAGAGGAAGGTTTTTAGACCCACTGAAAAGTCTGAGTCAAATTATGCAGCCAATAGGGAGCTAGTGAAGGTCATCTTTCTCTCATAAGCAGGGAGTGGCTTCAGGATGACTGTGAAAGAGGGGCAGGCTGTCCTTGAGAGGATAACATTCCTGTACACATGAAGGTCATCACTTAAAATGAGGATTACTTGTGCACATACAAACAGGGCAACCAATTTCATCACCATGAATATTGGTGTCTCTGAGGTGCAGCCATATCTATCTGTCCGTTAAAGAAAAATGACATCTATTTATCTCAGATATGCATGTTATTATTTTTCAAGTATTCATAGTAAATTCATAAATCGTGTTTTTCTTTTAAAATACTTCTGATTCTTAGTTTTTTTTTTAAAGGTACTAAGTGCACAATAGGTATCATATGTGAATGTACATGGGCATGCCCTTATGTGTACCTAGACTATAAATCATGATGTCTTAATATTGAAAAGGAGGTTGGGAAGCACAGGTGCTCTCTGAGGACCTTTGAGCAATCACAGTCAATAATTGTTCATTTTACCCTCCAGCATCCTCCACAGGCTCCCTGCAACTTTTTCTCTCATATCCACTCTGATGCTGAAAGTGTCCCATTCTTAAGAATCTGAACCAAGTTATCTCTCTTCTATCTCTCTTCCCTCTTGTAAAGATTTATCTGTCCTGTGTTCCATTCTCTCAAGGTCATTCTAGGTGACTAGGTACGGTGAAGGGTGAATTCATTCTAACGCAGTAATTACCAAGAAGCATACATGTATCAGGCACCACCATGACTGTCATTCTAAATCCCTCCTCTTCTCCACCAA
This sequence comes from Glaucomys volans, assembly GCA_020662805.1. Classification (NCBI taxonomy): domain Eukaryota; kingdom Metazoa; phylum Chordata; class Mammalia; order Rodentia; family Sciuridae; genus Glaucomys; species Glaucomys volans. The sequence goes on from JAJEJO010003486.1 coordinate 49,482, forward strand.
AGCACAGCCAACATGACAGAATACTCAGTTCTTTTCTCAGAGTAGGTGACACTGTACTGCTTCAAAAGATGTTCTAATGGAACATCTTCAATTAGAAGTTTTATCTTCTAATGTTTGTTTTGTCTTCCACCGGATGGTGAAGTTTTTTAGAGGAGGTTCAGAAGTGCATCCAGAGTCAGAAAAAAGAAATGGGGAAAATGTCATTTTCATCAGATTACAGAACTGGAACGAACCAAAGAGATCATCTAGGAACTAGCTTTTTCTCCAGTTTACACTTAAGAACATTAGGCTAGAAATATTGAGATGTGCCTCAGGTTATATGTCCTCGTTTGGCTTGATTTCATTGGATGCTTATTTTAATCCCCTCTCTATATTATTTTTAGGAACAACAGTCCACTTTATTTTTGACAACTCTTTGTAATGTTCTCCCTCAATAGATTGTACCAAAAAGATGTTGTAAAAATTTTTTTAAAGTTTTCTGAGAGGTATCTTCCAAGTTTAAAAAAAAAACACTGTCAAACTCAATTTTCTATTTATTTGTTATATCGATATAATATTTCATTCATTAAGCCTGTGTGATACAGAGGAAACTATTAAAATCAAAACCAGTTCAGAGTTGCAAACAAGAAGAGCCTATGTTTTGGAAGGAAGTCTTTGGGGAGGTGATGAAGGCAGTGGGTAGCAATCTATTAGAAGAGAGACGTTGAGTAGCATATTTTAACTTTAGTTTAGAACATGTCATTTTCTTAGGATGTGGATGGGCCTGAGATCCACAGATAAAATTTACTAAATACATATGAACTCTTTTGAACTTGGTAATAACAATATTTCCATTGACCATAACCTGATTCTCCTTGACATTGGTTTTTAAAGCATTACACCCAAACTGTTTTCTTATATCAATGATCTCCTTTTATCAGGTATTTCTCAAATCTTCTAAAGTTTCTCCAGACTGCTTTTGTGAGTTGAATATGGATAACTATTGGATCTAGTTCCAATGATATATGATCAAGTATATGCAGACATACAAACAGCCAGGTGAATGCTCCACATGCAGCCTGAGGGACCTGAAGGTTTTAAGTGAGTTGTTTTGTGGCTGGCTGGTGGATGACAGGCTTGAATTGTCTGGTGAATAACCGTAATCATAACAAAGATTAAGACCATATTTTTGAGACCCTACCACGCATGCTTGGCATTGTTTTACACTATGGGTACATACATTGTGTCACTTAAACTATATTCTGAGGTGGTTATTAATTATTACCCCTTTTTAATAGATGAAGAATCTAAGCCTCAAGCAGTTAAAAAATTTAATCAAGTTCCCAAAAGTCAGTAAGTGCCAGAGTAGGTCTTAGATCTAACCCAAAATCCCTAGACTTCCACTGAGTAACACCATGTGTACATTTATACTCCTAAAAATTATAAAAGAAAATGTGGTTTCTGGGTGCCTATCATGTTGATTCCCATGCCTGACATGACTTCCTATACCAGAGTATATATGGTAGGGGTATAAACACTTGGATTCACTGATGACTGAGATCAGCATTTTCCAAATTCTTTTTTTGTAAAATACAGTATCTTCCCTAAGGGTGATTTATAAAATAAATCTGTTCACAAAAGTTTGGGAAAAGACCACACTCTATGTCTTTAGTGGATATTCTTGTTTAGACTAATAAATCTCGACAAGTTCTAAGGTAAAGAACCTTTCTCTCTCTCTCTCTCTCTCTCTCTCTCTCTCTCACACACACACACACACACACACACACAATTACATCAACATTTTGCTTGATATTTTGCTTTTGAGAAATGCTGGATTAAACTGCATATATTTTATTAGGGTAGAGTCTCACCATTGCATCACTTTTGCTATATCAAGAGCAGAAAGGAAAACTTGACCTAATGCAACTGGAGTTCCTGACTTCTCTCTCTGAAGTCCCAGGAAGGTATGTTGATTGGTAAAGGAGATAGTGATAGAGAAAGATCAAATTATTTTATTCCCTCCTAGGCAGCATCACCTTGGGTGTCTATTATATTGTCTTTCTAGAGACAAAATAGGTCTAACTGCCTAAATTTTCAACACAGATCTCTACCTCATTTGTTCTCAAATTTCCAGCCCAGAAATCTCTGCAGAAGCTAATTCTTATCTACCAAAACATCTGTATTCTTGTGCAACAATTCTAAAATTAAATCTTTTCTTTCTTTATAGTTTTCTTCATTCTTACATGAATTGGTTCTTGACATTGATGAGATACTTCTTTTATTCATTCACACTTAGAGCTCCAATTTATATCTCTCTTTGAAAGATCCTCTTTTTATATTTAACTTTCTCTAAAACAACTAATCAAGAGATTGTCATGTACCACATATTCTCTCTCCTATGTGGAAGTTGAAAAAAAAGTCAACCTGAATGTGGAATGGTAATGACTCCAGGTTGGGAAGTGAGGGGAAGGGTAGATAGAGGGAGGCTGAATTTGTTCACTGTAAGCAATATCACACTGAACCCCATAAATATGTACAATTAATTCATGTCAATGAAAAATAAAAGGGATTGCCAGCGTGACTATCTTGATTTTTATCTTACAGGATACTCATACCTGATTTGTGTTAAGGTCACAAACTAACATCTCTCTTCAGAGTCAGCCATAATTTGGTACAATTTACATTTTAAACATGATAAGATATAAAGATTGAATATAAATGGTTGTGTTTCATAATATGAATCATAGATTACTTGTACACAAAACTCAAGAAACAATTTGAAAAAAAAAAAAAAAAAGATGCACCAAAGGGAAAAACAATCACCATCATTGAATTTTCACCAGTGAGGTAGGGAAATAATTACCCCCAACTTTTTGTAATTCAAAAATTAAAATATAAAAGGTGACGCATTATTCTCTTTCTCTGAAAGATCATCTATAAGGAGCTATTCATGACTCTGCCTTAATTAGTTTTGTTGTCACTGTGCAATTGGAATAGTGTGTACTGTCTGGAAAACTTTTGCAGAACTTACATGCATTTGTATTGGATTTAGAATGTTGTCCTGCAAGGCTCCGGCAAAAAAATATAGATGAGCCCTTGTAAATTAAAACCTTATGCCTCATGGGCTTAAAGGGGCCTCTCTGAGTGCTAAGATGTGGGGAGCTGAGTTTGCAATCATTTTGATGCATAAAGAAATTTTTAGGAGAACAAGCAAAACTTGTGCTTCTGTAACTGAGCATTTCTGCTCCCCATTCTAGATGGCTTGATGTGTGTGTGTGTGTGTGTGTGTGTGTGTGTGTGTGTGTGTCTGGGGTAAATATGTCATTTATCTTTTAAAATCATAATCTTATCAAATTGTCATACTTTTCTTTAGTTCTTTCTTGCTTTAACCTGAAATTCCCTGGCTGAAAGTAAACAGGAAGTCAATCCAGTGTCTAAAGTGTTGGTACAAATTCTTAAAATAACATTCTTTGGAATTATGATTAAGAGCAAATGGAGCATACACCTAGGCATTTTCATTCCTAAGGCGGGGGTTTAAAAAAAAAAAAAAAGCACTGTGCTTTATTAGAAATCAAAGGCTGAAGATACCCTAGTACAAAGAGAGAGAGAGAGAGAGAGAGAGAGAGAGAGAGAGAGAGAGAGACCATGTTCTCCATGAAAATTGGCATAGAACCATATAGTACCTGATTTAACTGTCACAACTCTGATGCAGGTAACAGGGTGATGGCCCTCATTCAACAGAAATGGAACTTTAAGAAGTTGATTTGCATGTCAGTGGGGAAGCAAATATTTTAATGTAGTTACCACATGCATTACTATAGCTGCATGCCAAAGAAAACAAATACATTCCATGGCTTTTGAGGCCTAATTAAAGAAAGTTCATTGGGAAACAAGAAATTCTTCCAAGAACCTAACTCTAAGACAGTCATGTGGATCTTTTGGCATCAAAGATATCAAGCACCATAAGGCCATTTCTTACGTTTAACGACAATAAAAGTCAGGTTACAATGGCAAATCAATTTTACATCTGAAAGTGTGTCTACAGCGAGGTAAAACAATGTATAGCTTTCCTGTGATCTGAATTGAATCACTTATTTCTGCATCTGAAGAAAGGCAAGGACATTGCACTCTTCTCCAGTGCTGGGTAAAAGGCATTGTGGTTTCTTTTGTAATGAGGAATCTGTCTTCTTTTACTGAACCTCAGTTTCCTCATTTGAAAATCAGGATGTTAATCTAATGGATATTGCTTATCTTGCTGACTTTAATATACTGTAATCATGATTGCAACAAAGAGGTATGTGTGTTTACATTTGAAAGGGTATTAATCAATAGGTAAGTGCATTTGTTAAAACCTAGCTTATTGATTTTAGGAATCTCTGCCTTATTGATGAGATAAGATGGGATGCAATCGCAGTCCATTTAAACCAAGGGCTTTAATTTCAGCTTTCAGTTCCCCTCACAGTTCTCTCAAGCACAGAAGTAAGAGAAATCTCTGTTATATTGGCTAATTTGTATTTCCCCTTGGAGCCTTTCAGTCTGTGGAGGTCATGTGGCATTCTGTTTGCTTCAGGCCCTTTAGATTAACACAAAACTTTTAACTTAGAAAGAAAATAAATTTTGAAATCATTAGAAACTACATATACATTTGAAAAATATGCACACAGATCAAGATTGGATCTGATGATTTTGATATGGTTCAGTTCCCTTGTATCACTTTATCACCCCCAGATTCAATATTTCCTAAGTGTTTTATATACATATTGCCATGTATCAAAATGTTCCAAATTTAGTGACATAACATTATATCCATTACATTATTGTCATGACTCCTGGGGCTAGGAACATGGACAGGGACAACAGGAATGACTTTGTACTCTACAAAGTCTGCCAACTCAGCTAAGAGGACTCCAGCAGGTAGGCAGCAACTCAGGCAGTCAGGGTTGAAACAATTTGGACTAGAGTTTCCCTTCCAAACTGCCCAGCCCATTGGTGGGGATGACTGGACTCTGATGAGACTGTCAGCCAGAGAGCTTACAAGTGGACTCCCTAGCATGGAGGTCTTAGGATAGTCACAGACTTCTCATCTGGTGGCTCAGGGTTCCAGCAAACAAGGGGGAAGCTACAAGTTCTTTTACCATCTGAGCATGGAAATCACAGAGTGCCATTTTTAAAGTATTCTAATGGTTAAAGAAGTCACAACCTTGGCCAGAAGCAGGTGCAGAGGACACCCTACCACCTCAATGGAAACAATGTCAAAGAATGTATAGTAATTTTTCAAAAAAAAATCTGCCATGCTAAGAAATTTGAATTTATAGTATAGGATGTGGTTATATTATGAGGTTAAAGATAGCTGAAAAAATAACTTTTACTGAGTACTTGTCAGTACTAGTTCAGTCCCACATCAGTTCTTCAAGGGATATCCTATGTTATCTGCCAAGGAGGTGGTCATACCCTAACGAAAATGAAAATGGAGATTTGAACCAAGACTGGCTACAGTAGAAAGAAGCTTAACTAAAGGGCTGTATAATTCAACTAACCAGAGTAAAACCTTTGAAGAACTGTTAAAAAATGTTAAAGATATGGCCTCTCACAAGCATGAAAAAATGTTTTGATAAAATTCTTACTAAAAAGGTCTGTTGGCTTCAGATCTACTGCAATTGAACAAAACATCTCACCTCTACATAGACACCTATACCTAGGCAGAGTATTTTCCTGACAGGATTGTACAAGATCCAACTAGCAGAGCTGAAACCTTTCCCAAGAAGAATGAAGTGAGTCACAAGGCCTGAGGCTGACTGTATTGTGACTGCTGGGAAATCAGGCTTTTGTCCTTGACTCTTAGTTAGATATCACTCCATAATTCAGAAATGGTCTCACGTCTAGAATTTGGCTGTTATCGTGACATGCTGCAATGTAGAATTGTTTCATCTTTCAGGACGATTGGAAAGTAGATAGCTGAAGCTCAGAAATACAAAACTCCCATTTCTTAAACTCAGTTTTTACACATCAGATCAAATTATCTAATAGGTTCATGTCTACAAAAAATATAAAATTACAAATAGACTCACCTCTGTGATAAATTAAAAACCTTTGTCCCACAGGAGCTCTGCTTCTTACTAAAATACTTCAACATGCAGATAGAAGAATGTAACCCTTGTGATGCCAACCATGGAAGTTGGAGGGTAGATGGCAACCCCAGAGCGTTGATGCTTTAGAACTAATTTAGAGACTGAAATTTTAACTCTGCCAGTCCTGTTTCCAATTTACCTCATATGTGGGGATTAGTATACACAGGAAATGGGATTTTCCCCATCCCCTCATTTCCATTCAACCCCAGCAGCTCTGCCTGCTGCGAATGTCTGTCATGGCTGATCTGTTCTCACATACTGGCCACCAGAAACTCTGTTAGCATTGCTTCTACTGTATGACTGCCCTTTCTCCAGCCAGTCTACTGTGGACCTCAGAGCCCAGCAGTGTGCACTGCTTCCCAGAGTTGCCATCCTTTTTTTCACTGCCCAAGTTTAGAAAGATTTTTCCTGACTATGGGTAAGAAATACCCTTCAGTCAGTCTTGGCATCCAAAGGTACATGGGGTCTCTATTCTTTCTGCCATCATATAGCATATTTTCCAATAGTTGAGGTAAGTAACTACCCGAGCAATTCAATCAAAGTTTCAATTCAGTTTTCCTCACCCACATGAAATCCAAACCTACATTGATCCCTTAACCCTCCCATTCAGCCAAAATGAAGTTTCATTATTTCCCAGGAACTTCCCAAAGAACTATATCAGTCTTGTATTTCCATCTATTCATTCATTCAACTAACATTTATAGAGTACTGACCATGTGCCAGGCACCCTGCTTGATGCCCAAGAAACAAAACCAAACAGGGCAGACATCTTTGCTGTCTTCACGGAGATTTCTCTCTAGCACCTACAGAGGACACAGAGCACCATTCATTCATATCTGCATGCCTGAGATCATTCCATTTGGTTTAGATTGTTAAGTCTTTTGGTTGGGACTTGTAGATAGGTTCATCAAAGAAAGGCATGCATGGGAAAGGGAATGCAGGGGAAAGACAAGATCATGTTTAGCAGGATCCAAAGAAGAAATAAACAAGTGCAAGAACAAAATGAGCTGTACCTCTTTGGCAGAAATTTATGAATCTCCCTTCGGATATGCTTCATTAATGTGACTTAGTTATCAACAACTCCAAGTCAGTTAATTGGTCCAACTTGAGGGTAATGTCTGCCCCGAAACTAATTGGTCTGAGCCAGGGATACTGGTCTTAAAGGACAATCATAGTTGTTGGGGGTCATCACTGGGTTAAGACCCCCGAGAAGAAGTCAAGGAGCCTTTGCAAAATTGTTTATACAACAGAAGAAGGAATTGCCCCAAGAGCATCTGACTTTATTTTGTGAAGGGGGTGAGATCAAAGAAAGTTTCATTATGGATGAGAAATATAGTCCTGTCACCCAAAGGATGAGGAGGAGTTAGCTAAGTCAAAGGGGAAAATGTGGGAAGGAGAAAGAGTGGAACATCATGATAAACAAAAAAGGCGTCTGCAAACACTCAGAGGCAAGAAAGAATAAGGCACATTTGAGAACTGATAAGAAGGTTGATTATAGACAAGGACATAGCTTTTCTCTGGTGGACTGGAGGTCTTTCTTCAGACTTTACACCCTTGTCATCTGCTCTTCCAGGAAGCCAACAGGAGTCCTGGTGGCCATAAAGTCCATTTCTGAGTTCCTGGGCAGGGCCATCTCCAGTTGGTCCTTCTCTGCAATCGGTAATAAAGTTAGTTGACACCTCTGATTTATGGTTGTTTTTGCCTCTCAGGAATGCTCATTTTCTTTGCAGAAATATATTGACTTTTCTTTTTTGGAAAAAAAAAAAGATTGATGAAAATTTACTTCACCTACTTTCTCTAGATCTTATAGATATGCCACTTGATCTTTGTATCTATAAAACAGACCCATATAAATTCCAATCAAATTTTAAATAGTTTTTAAAGCAGCTCTTGAATTCTAAGTCTGTAAAATTAATATTCTATTAACCAAAGACCAGAAATTGAGCTGTCTTGCTCTTTTGGAGAAATAGTAACTATTAGGAGTTGCATAAGATGAGGTTTTGACCTGCATTTATTAACACTCCAGTGAATAATTCTAAACTGATATTGTGATAACTGTGGTGGAGGTTTGTGGTGGACTAAGATGATTAAAATTGGGGCTGGGGTTGTGGCTCAGTAGTAGAGTGCTTGCCTGGCCTGTGTGTGAGGCCCTGGATTCAATACTTGGCACCACATATACATAAATAAAATAAAACATCCATTGATAACTAAAGATATATTTTAAAAAATGATCAAAATTCTTTGGAGTTTTGATGGAATTTGATCCATCTTCCCACTGGAGATGGGTTTATTTTCCCTTCCCTGAGTCTGTGTTGAACTTGATCATCATTTTAAGCACTAGTAGAAGGAGGAGGGAGTGATCCTATGTTGGTTCCAGGCCTAAGCTCTCAAAAGATAGAAGCTTCCATGTTTGTGCTCTTGGAAGCCAGGTGCCATGCTGCCAAGAAGCTCCAGTGGACTGCTGGACAATGTGGGTGCGTGGGAAGTCCTGCAGTTGCAGATGCCATCTTATGAGTATCAGCGCCAAACAAGCTTCCAGCTGAGTGGGCTCTGAGTGCCCTCAGCCACCTGCTATGGACACTCTGCCAGCTCAGCACTGCCCTTTGGGCTACTTTGTTATGCAGCAATAGATACCAAAGCAGGTTCCATGGGGTTCTTCTCCCTTTTTTTTAGCAGAAAAATTTTGTTGTTGTTGTTGTTTTCTTTGCTTTTTGGAAATGTTTTTATTTTATTAATTCTTATAACTTGTTTTACTAATAATTGATGCAAATAGCATATAGTAAAATAGAACTCTTCCTTCCTTTCTCTTAGTTACCCAGTTCCACTCACAGAGTCAACTACTTCTGGCAGTTCCTTAGGTGTTTAAATATAAACACAAACATATGTATTATCTTTTTTTCCCAATTTTTTAACATTAGGTCAAAATGTAAATTTTTTTTACTTTTAATACTACTTTATACCATCCTCTCATTACTTGCCAATGTATTTTGGAGGTGGTTCCATATTCAACATACATAAAACTGTCTCATTCTTTTTAATGACTGCACAATATTCTACTGCATGATGTATCTTAATTTATCTTTAAAGAGCTCCATTCATTGGTGTTTGCTTCTAATCACTTATTGAAAATAAAGTTGCAATAAATATTTTTGTATATATTATTTCATACATCTGCAGGCCCTTGAATATATTCTTTGAAATAAAATTGTTACACGAAACAGTATATCCATTTTTAATTTGGTAGCTATTACCAAATTATCCTCCATACAAATTGTAGCAAAATAAAACTCTCACCAGCCATGAGAATGCCTGTATCTCTGCACCTTGACTAATACATAGAAAACAAATTCTTACATAGTTAGTTGTGGTTTTACAATTGATTCTCTAAGATTTTCTGATAATTTCAACTCTTTTCCTTTGTTATTTTGTATTTCATTCTCTCTCTTATCAAATTGTCTTGGTTAAAACTTTCAGAGGAATATTAATTAACACCGGTGGTTTTGAACATAAATGTCCTATACTTTATCTAAAGAGGCTATGTCTGGTTTTTTTTTTCCATTAAAAGTAAAGCTGAAAAATAAGTCTGATGAGAAGCAGGTATTTTGTTGTCTTCAAGACATAGTGTCCATCTAGTCCCATTATTGAGAGTGATACCAAGAAAGGATGTTAAATTTTATCAACTTATAACATCTATGGAGTAGTCAGATGAATTTTGTCTCCTTCAATCTGTGAATATGGTGAATTAAATTAACAGGTTTGCTCATTTTCAGTTATATTTCTATCTTTAGGGTAAACATCATATCCATGATAACCTTTTGATTTTTGCTGCTTTCTTGTTGTTAATATTTTTATTGAAAGCACTGCCCCCTTTTATTTATAAATGGAACTGATCTGTTGTTTCACAGGAAACCTGGTAAGAAAATATTCCATGAGATGCAAAAGTAATAACAGTGTGAGTGGATAATCACAAATGAGAAATTCTAGTAAATGGAGAGAATGCTGAGGATTAGGGTGGCCACCTCTCCAGTGAAAGAGGAATGGGGGTGAACATTCAGGAAATCCTAAGTGGTCAGGAGAAAAAAACAAAAAGGCTCCTATCAGACAGCTGGATCCTAGTCAAGGAGAGGTGAAGATCTTCTGCAGAGGAGAAGTTAGTGTTTATAATAACCTATTGGAGAAATATCAGATTCCATGTATAATAAATACATAGGTCTAATATAAAAATATCTTAAGTCACAAACAACAACTTACTGCAATTTTCCCAATACCTATAAGAGAAAGAATTTTCTTTGCGATGGAAAACATTTAGTAGAAAAAACAAAAGTTAACAGGTTAGACTTCCAGGGTCTAACCACCACCCCCATGTACCATTCTTCATCCAAGTGAATCGCGTTTTCATCTCTTCTTTGGTGGCACAGTTTCTCCAGTACAGTGTTTATAACCAGGGAGGAAGAGACACACTCTTAATTCAAGGGAGATAGCTCTACTTGGAACCTAGGGCTTCCCCTCTCTCAAGTGATGGGCAGTGTCTAGGCAAGCAGGCAAGTGGACATCCCTGGTGTGGTAGATGTGGCATCTGGAAGCCCTTCTCCTCTCCATGACCCTGGGAAGCTCATTTGGTGTTCTCTCACAGCAGAGGAGAGCTGAACCTGAAAATCATTAAATGTTCTCAAGTGTTCTGAAAGTTTGCAACCCTGGGGAGGACTCACTTTGACTTTTATTTGTTTAAATGTTTGAGTTTAGCAATGATATCACCAGAAGCTATTAAGCTTAATATGAGATGAGATAATTTACAAGGTTTATTAACACATGTCACTGGACATTCCCTGCTTCTGCAGCTCATTATGTGGGTGACTTTGGCTATGTTTATTTAATGATGTGAGCCTCAGTTTTCTCATCTGCAAAATGGCTGTTATAAACATAGCTTCCCTGATTACCTCACTGGGGAGTTGTGTAAGGATCAAATGACATAATGTGTATGTGTGTGTGTGTGTGTGTGTGTGTGTGTGTGTGTGTGTATATACTCCACACATATGAAAAGTGGTTTCAATGTGATATACATATATATATATATATATATACCTATATATCACATTGAAACCACTCTCCAAACATAAAGTACATTGCATAAGTCACTTGTAAAAAATATCCTCATTTACTGTAACAATTCATCACAATTCTAGGACAAACTCAGATTGTTTGCTAAATAGAAAGATTCCACCTGCAATAGGGTTACCAGGCCAACTACTGACATAGGAAAAAGCTCTTGACCAGCATGAGAAAGAAAGTATATTTTCAACAAGTAACTATTAAAAGTTTAATGACTACAAAGCGTTCATTAAAGATATGAACTCAGGAACCGTACTATGTAGACTCAAATCCCAGCTCTGCCACTTAACACCTCAGGATCTTAGGCAAGTTACTTGGTTTCTCTGTGCTTTAGTTTCTTTACTTATACTATGAGGAATGTGGCCATTATGAGGATTTAATGTGTTAGTATTTATAAAATACTTGAAATTGTGCCTGACACGTGTGAGTGCTACATAAAGATTTATTTTAAAAGTTATATGGCAATCTAGAGTGAGGGGAGGGGGTGGCGTTTGAAAAATGATGGAACAAGACAGACATCATTACCCTATGTACATGTGTAATTACATGAATGGTATGAGTCTACATAGTGCACAACCATAGAAATGAAAAGTTGTACCCCATTTGTGTACAATGAATCAAAATGAAGTCTGTAAAAATTACAAAATAAAAAGTAATGTGGCAGATGGTAGGTAGTATGTCAGATTCTGGAACAAAACCTCTATTCTTGCTAATTGGAGAAGGTGAGTGCCATTGATTCCACACCAAATACAAGTTTGAAAGAGTCTTTGGGTTTACAGACCTACATGGAAATACATTCAAAGACATTTTCAGCATTTAGTATAAAACTCACATGTAAGTCCATTACAAGTACTTCCTTTAAACAACATCAAGCCAATTTTTAGGTCTGTGATCATAGATTTGATCTCAGACTGGGCAATCCACTTAACCTCTTCTTCTTTCAGCTGCTCTCTGCAGAAGTGCAATAAAAAATGCTGGCTTCACAAGGGTGTCTTAAGATGAAAACAAGATAAAATTTGTAAAACTCTGACTGCTTGCTGGGAGAGGCGCCACCTAAATGCAGATTGTAATTATTAACATCATCTCATATCCTACTGGAGACTGGTTCAAATGCCATTATCCTATTAAATGACTAAAGCCAATCTTAGAAATTACAATGTTGGGGGCTTGAAGAGTTAGGAAGATGGTGCCAGACAGCTTCCTGTGTGAAAGCAGTTGAGATGGTGCCACCAGATGCTGCTGCGTTTAAACTCACTACAAGTGAGCACTACCCAGGTTCCCCTTGGGTGGAGCCTAAGAGGGGCACTTAAGCACTTCGCAAAGATGGCTCTCTTGGGGTTCTCCTCTGTGGCTCACAAACTTTAGCAAGTCCACAGGAATCTGGAGCAGAAAGATTTGGAGCGTGAGTTTCCTACCTGAAGTTCATTAGCAGCTTACAAAGCTCTTTAGAGAGGTTTAAATTTTGTGGAACTCAATGACTTTAATTTTCTCTTGCCTATCCCCAGGTTTCCATGGGAGAGACGGTAGCTGACATGTTCAAAGAGTAAATGAATCAACTGAAAGAGGTAGAAATCTTCCTATAAATTCTAGTACGTCTAAGGGGCAGAATACACCAAAGTGGGGCACACATAAAATTGGTGATAAGCAAAGTGACTTTAGGTGGTACATAGATGAATATTTCATGTACACACATGTATTTATAGACACAGTATTGTATGTATGTGTGCATTTATAAAAGTTAATATAAAATACGAATGCTGTGCATTCACGGATATTATTGCTTAGGACAAAGACAAAGTTGATATCTGAAAAAGATGACTGATAGTAAAGAAAAAATATATTTAACTTAAAGAGAAAAATTAAGTAATTAATAGTAATAGAAAATAATAATGTAGTTTTTAAAGCAAAAATCACAAGGAAAGTTAAGGAAACATCTGAGAAGAATGATGAGAATGTTTGTTTCTTGTTTTCAAATTTCCAAGTATGTGATTTAGATCCCAGGGCAGAAGTTAGAGAAAAATGATTTCTTACATCTGGATTGATCACCACTGTTTGTAAAGCATTTTTACATGCTTTTAGTCATTTTCAGGTCAAGCATGATTGTTTCTGTTTAATGGATGAAGAAACAGATTTAGTATCCTTGAAAAGTTGTGCAATACCAAGCTGGCAAGTGAATAAAAATCTGCATATGTTGTAATACTGTTTAGGGAAGGGAATCATATGCTAAGTGCTTTTTTAAAAAATAGAGAACTGTTTACTAAACTAGCGGAAATCCATTTAACTCCTTGGAAACCACAAATACAATGTTGTTCCCATTTATCACAGGTCTCTCATCTACCCTATTGCTGACTACTGTGCTGGATAAGGGGGTCCTCGTGGAGTCACCTGGTCTGTTCTTTCTTAAATCTTGACAGAGGTAATGCATAGCCAGTCCACTCAGGCTCCCAGTCACATTTTGCTTGAATAATGGGGTATTAAAGTTGTTTAAAAATGTTGTTATCATTTAAGTATCTGAAGTTTTCACCTAAAAATCAGATGCTTGGTTTTTCTTAAAATTAGGCATGACCAAGTCTGAATTCCTGCCTAACTAGACTTCAGCTGGGGCTGTGTGCTCTCTCTCCACTCTGACATAGCCCTTCCCTGCTCTCACATCTCCTTTACTTATTTGCTTTGAAGGCCCAGTTGCCAAAAGCCTGCCGACAACTCTCACCAGTCAGCTTTCCCTGCGGAATGATCAAATGAACCCAGTAGGCAGTCCCCTCACATGTGGGAAACCCAAGTTGGGGGAAGTCAACCATACAACTTAAGGTTAAATATTAAAATCAATATAATTTCATATGCCACCTGCAAAATATTTTTACTTCTTCCACTGTTAACAAAATTCTTGCACATTATTTGCCATTCATACCACAACTTTGAGAAGTAGAAGAGTCAGGAATCATCATCCACATTGTAACTGATTAGGAGATTGAACATCCAAAATGGAAAGAAGTTTCCTGGATGCCTAGGATAGGACCAGAGATTTCTTAAGAAATTGCTCTACAGGAAAATCCTGGCAGGGCAGAGAACAGCAGGAGAGGAGAGGCAAGGATGTAGCCTCAGGGAAAGGCAACTCTGGCCTGGACCCTGGAGGGGGCTCTGAAGCATAACTGCACCACAAAATTGCCCTGGTTGAGGCCGAGTGCCAGCTTTCTGTACCTATTATCAATCATTTGCTGGCTGTAGCCTCCCTTCACTAACTTCCTGGGTGAGATGGCTCTTCTGTTAGCCCAAGGCAATTTTCCCAGAAATGGGAGCATCCCTGGGCTTTCAGCAGCCCATACTGGAAGCAACTGCAGAAGGGTTCTCCAGCCCAGTTAAAAGGATCTGGGAGGGAGCACCGCCACAGCATCATCCACAAACACTGAACACGCAGAGTGAGATCCAACCAATAGCATTCTCCAGCCTGGTGTGCTATACACAGTGTGCTTCAGGAGGTGAAAGTTCAGAAAACAAACAAGGGTTTCTTTCTAAACAAGCAAGGTCTCATTCTACACTTTGAGCATTCAAGAGGAGATGGTCTGGGATTTACACATTTTTCATAGCGAGTTCTATGCAACCTATTAAAAATTAAAATCCAAGACCTTATAGAGCAGTAGATAACAATATGCATCTAGATACACATGTGTATTTCATATGTATTTTGCTGTAAATATAGATACAAGATATGATTGTTCATGTTTGTCTGGAAAAAATATTTTGCCCCAGAAATGGAAAAGTTTCGTGTTCAAAGTGTTTAGAAAGTAAATCTTCTTCAACAGAGCCTACCCCCCTGGGCTTTGTCATAAGAAGGAGGAAAGAATTTCCAAGAAGTATCAGGTTGTCCTTCTGGCATATTCCTACTTTGTTCTGAGCTCTGAAGTACATTTCATCAAGTAGAGAAGTATAGGTTTTGCTAAGTGTGAACAGAAGAGAAAAAAGGGGAAATGAATCTAAGGTGGTAATAAAACAGAGTTGTATTTTTAACCTTTAACATTTTTTTAGATATTTTACATAATTCCCCTTATTGAAGGATGCTAATTGTATGTATATCTCTCATGATGGGAGACTGTCAATATTAGCAATTGTGTCAAACTAAGGAGAAAATAAACAGGCACTAGTTCAAGGTAAGATGGTTTATTTTATTTCTTCCCTGATTTCTGTCCATAACACCTTCAAGATACCATTCCGAAGCTATTATCATAACTGAATATTTTATATAATGGAAAGCACAGGCACCTCAGATCTCCTTTTGCATGACAAATGTTTAATTAGAAAAATAATAGGATGGAAATGAAATTGGTATTTACTATGACTGGAACAGAGAATTGTCCTAGAGAAGAAAATTCAGTTTCAATTCACCAAAGGCAAAAAGAAAAGGGGGTGGAGGGGGGAAGAAAGTAAGAAAGAAAAGAATCTTAAGTGAAAGCTAGAGAGAAACCAGAGACTAAAGTGCATGGCTTATGCCTGTCATTGGGATGGAATCAATCTTTCAGTGTCTCTGTGTCTTTGTCTCGCTCTCTGTTAAACACACACACACACACAACACACACACACAACACACACACACACACAAACACACACCAACCCAACACAATCATAATAGTAATTAAAAAGAATGTGGTAGTTGAAGAAGTCCTTTTAATTGCTTTTTTAAAAAAATATTCAGGCCCTCTAAATGTTGTATCTCCATCAGATTAGATAAACTGTACACCAAATTAGCATATGGTCCAATTCTGCACCGCATTAGCAACCTAATTATAACTGTGAAATAATTCAGTGTGGAACCATATGCTAAAATATGGTAATTGCTATTGTATGGTTTGGGAAGAACTAGTTGTGTTTTCCCCTGTCTTTTTGAGTCATTGTTAATAACTGTTGCCTTTGGTCAGTGAGTCAGAGGCCAGGAGACTCTTCCTTGTCACAGAACACCAATGAACGGCTACAGCAATCCCACCTTTTGGCATTTATTTATAGTTTTCCATTTCTTTAACAGGAATAATCTTGTCATGGTAAAAGTGAATAAGGCTCTGCACAAACTGGGTCCCTGAATCCTTTATCTCAGTCCTACTCTCTTGGGTGCTGGGTATCCAGGTGGGCTTCTCTTTACTTCATGTGCAGTAATTACCAAGGTGCTCTGTGTTAAAGGGCTGTACCCAAGTAGGCACAGTTGTCTTTAGGGGTGGGTATCCCATAATGGGTGTTCTGTGGTAGGTCTGGTGGCTGGTACAAGAAAGGGAAACTGGGAGGAAGGAGTAATAAAAAGGCAGGTTAGATGTGGCTGGAACAGGGAGGTCTCTGGGAGCATGCCTTGGGGGCCTATATTTTGTCCCTAATTGCTATGTCTTCAGCCACTTTCCTCTACCATATCCTTCTACCAAGATGTTCTGCCTCATCTCAGGCCCAGAACAATGAAGTCAGACATCTATGGACTGAGACCTCAGAAATTATGAGCCCCAAATAAACTTTCCCACCTCTATGTTGTTCTTGTCAAGTCTTTTGGTCACAGTGATGAAAAAGTTGACTAAAATATCAGATAACAGTGGAAAGTGTGGGAGAGTAGGTAATCCTAGATAGACTAGAAAATACAAGATCAGCAGGAGCCATTACTTGGGAAACATGAGTATCAAAGCATGAACCTGGAGCCTGAAGTGCAGGTCCCGTGATGGTAGGAGCTGTCTGGCAGACGTCAGACATCATAGGAGGTCTCCTTGTCTCATTCAAGCCAATATCACTTCACGCCAGGACTATTAACTGCAAGGGGCTTTTAACTGATCTCCTTGCCTCCAGTTGTAGCCCCTCAAAACCACTCTCCTCACAATTACCAGAAAGATCTTTCCAAATGCAAATCAGACAATTTCGGTGCTTAAAATCCCTCTGTGGCACCCCTTCATGCTAAGAACCAAAGTCAAGCTCATCAGAAAGACTTTCATGAACTAGCCCTGCCTACCTTTTTCCATGCTCCACCCCACATCTCATGCCCTGGCAAGAGCTGACTGCTTGTGTGTCTATCACACCAGAGTGCTTTGGATGCCTCATTGTCACTGAGTTGGGGTCTAAAATCCTAGACTCTGTCAGTCAGTGCTGTGTTTGACTGCTGATCCTGCCACCTCCTGGCTTTCTCACTGTGTGTGACTAAGTTTGTGTCATGAGCCTCAGATGTGGAGTGAGGATGATCCACTTCACAGGACTGTTGTGGGTATTAAATAGCAACTTTACAACATACGTCATAGTTCCCAGTGTATAGTGTATAGTAAATGTGTAATATATTTTACCTTCCTCCTGCTATTATTTAAGTTTTAAGACTGAGCATAGGTTTAGTCTTCTCCTGGAAGTTTTCCCCGTTCTGCCTTCAATTTCATAGGTAGTGTTAGACATTCCTCTTACGTGCTTCTTATTACTTGGGCTTAACTCCTACTGTACAATCCTGTGATTATTATCTTGTCCTCAAATAATTGTTTCCAACTGTGAATCTCCTGAAGGCAAAGACTGTGTTGTCATAGTCATTCCCAGATCCTGGGTGTCTGGCCTCATGCCCATCACCAAGCAGGTGCTCTGTTTGTTTTTGTACTCTGGGTGGACACAGCTGAGTCAGGAAGGTGTAGGCTTATTCTTTCCATATGAAAAGAATACATTTATAGACCCTAGAATTAATGTAGGAGAAGAGAGAGAGTTACAGAGGGTCACACACCCTGGTCTGTGCCCAGGTGGTCAGATGGCAAAATCCATTGAAGGAATCTGGGCAACAGGTTCAGGGTGCAAGGGCAGGACAGTGAGCCTATGATTCCCAAGGAAGTATGTCCTTTATCTCCCTCTGGGAAGGGAGGTCCCTTGGATTCCTCCTGACTAGGGTTGAGAAGAAAGGCAGGAAGCAATTCACAATCGCCAAACCACAGAACCAACCTAGGTACCTGAATTAATCAGGGTTCTCTAGAGGAACAGAATCAACAGGAAGAATGATTATAAAAAGGGGATTTATTAGATTGGCTTACACAATCAGAAACTGGATAGTCCACAGTGTTCGTCTGCAGGTTGGAGAGCTGGGAGAACCAGCAGCTGTGCAGTCCAAGAGGTGGAAGCCGCAGAAGAGGGATCAACAATGCTTCCCTAGTCCAATACCAAGGCTTCTGGAAACTCCTTGGAGAATCACTGGCAGAGTCCACTTTGGAAGAGTGAAGAAGTGAGAGTCCCATATTCTCAGACTATGGAAGTGGCAATCAAGAACCAGTCCAAAAACAGCTGAGTTTGCATCTGCATCTGCTTCCTTGTTCTTCCAACTTTTATTCCATCCTATCGAGTGGTGCTGCCCACACATAGGGAGCACTTCAGTTCCTATCCCACATTTCAATCATTCCTAGTCAGGGCCTCATTGACACACCCAGAAGTCTCTTAATCACCAGCATCTCTTAATCCAATCAAGTTGACAATTCAAATTAATCATTACAGTGCCCTTCAACAGATGAATGGATAAAGAAAATGTGGCATAAATACACAATGGAATATTACTCAACCTTAAATAAGAATGAAATGATGGCATTTGCTGGTAAATGGATGGAGCTGAAGAATATCATGCTAAGCAAAAGAAGACAATCCTTACAAACCAAAGGCCAAATGTTTTCTCTGATATGCAGATGCTACTTCATAATAACAGTGGGGAGGGCCTAGGGAAAAATAGAGGTACTTTGGATTAGGCAGAGGGAAGTGAAGAAAGGGGAAGGGCCTGGGGGTAGGAAGGAGAGTAGAATGAATTGGACATTATTACCATATGTAAATATATGATTACACAATCAATGTGATTTTACACGATGTACCATCAGAAGAATGAAACGTTATACTCCCTTTGTGTATGAAAAAGAAAGGCAGGAAGTGGGGCAATTTCTTATAACAAAAAGATAGTAATTTTTTAAAAAATCTGGAAAATCAGCCAATTATTCTCAATACTTTCTTTTCCTAATTTGAAATGTTGTGGAAATGATGTAATTTTTTTTTTTTTTTTTTGAAATTCCACCTCAGTGGTCCTCAGTGAAAGAGACATCTCCTTGATGTGTTCTACATTATAGCTTTGTCACTTTGGATTTTGACTCCAAAGAAAGAAAACAAGTCTGAGATGCCCTGTGGACCTCGGAAGTTGCCTCGGCTTAGTCCTAACCACACAGAACAGAGCTGCATGTTGAGAAGAAAAATATAAAATCAGCAGAGATAAGCCTCCTTTCTGCTTGTGGGTCACAAGATTTATGTGCATTCTTTATGGGAAAGCTTGGTTTGGGCATTTTTCCATGTGACCAAAAGAAAGAAAACAAAGTCGGATGGACAGGAAGGCAGGAAGTTCTGAGAGCTGCTTCATGGTTATTGTTACTAGGGAAACCAATTCTTTAGTATTCATGTGTTCAGCAGACGGCCATACTGTGTCTCTGAGACTGAGGCAGGCAGCACAGAATGGCAGGAGGGAGAGGAAGGGATGAAAACAGCCAGACAGACACATACAGAAGCTGTGTATAAGTATGTTGGTGATTTAGCCATCAACTGTGGTTTCTAGTGACTTTAAAAATGAGATCATTGCCAGCATCAAATAATTCAAAGAGCGATCAGGGGTTTGTGTTCCTACTGCCTTTCTATTATCATATTCACATACTGTCCACTCACTGGAAAGAAAAGCTTTTCCAGAGGAGACAAAGATTCCTGAAATCTAGTTGCATGTTGAGAAAATCATGATTGCATGAAAAGAGCTTCTAAAATTTATCTCTGTGTTCCCTATTCCCAAAAGCTTTTCCTTTAGTTTATAAAGATGGTAGGGGTAAATGTATTGTTAATAACTTAAAAGATGACATTCCCTTTCGCAGAGAATGAGAGCATTTAACCAATTTGCTGAGTATCAGTCCTAAAATATAAAAGAAATCAATCCCACAGAAATCAGAATCCCACAAAGATGCCCATAACCCCATTGACTGGTTTGTGGGTGGTGATCAAATAATGGGTAGCAAAGTTCTTCAGAATATGAAAGAGCAAGTTGAGGAATATGAAGCCTGAGTCACTGATCACATACTAGGAGTGAGAGTAAACTGGAAGGAGCTGGAGCAAAGGACCTAATCTATTTCTCACATCCTCCCTCCTACCCACCCTGCAACCCAGGCCAATCATTAGCACAGGGCTCAAGAAATTGCAATTGAGATTGTAGCTGCCAAATGATTCTCCTAGTGAGAATCTGGACAAAGGGATAGGTAAGAACTCTCTCTTCCAGAAATGTTATCTGAACTAGAATGTTTCTTAAGTGAAAATCAGAGTGGGCACCTCGCCCACCTCACTCACTGGGGCTTCTGGGGGTGGCTCCTCCTGGTCTGGAGCTACTAGTATCCAGCCAATTGGATTGCTCACTGTTAACAACCCATTGTGTGTTCATGTCCCTGACATCCTTTCTCATGATCAGTCAGTATTAATTGGACACCAACTGTATTCAAAGCCCTCTGTTGGATATGGTGAGAGAGGTAAAAATGAGTAACAATGTAACCACAAAACTCAAAGAACCCACAATTTAGTGGATGGTAAACAGTTAAAAAAGGTAAATCTAAGCAGATCACATCCTTCTTTGGCATTCTTTAAAATTGGTAATATGACCTGAATTTCCTTGGCTCCTGGCCAGCTCTCCAGCCTCATCACCATGGACCTCTAGCCCAATCCCGTGTGCCTGCACCTTCTCCTCTCAACCTCCAGATCTCAGTTTGAAAATCACTTCTTAAGGAAGCTTTTTCTAATCCCCAGGTCAGGCCCCCTGCTGTCTCTGCTCATTGCACCCTCTTTTTTTCCATTGTTGCAGTAATGGCAGTTTGATCACATGTTTGAGGGACTGTTTAATACCACTTTTCTTCCCCTCTAGACTCCAAGTTTCATGGAAACAGAGACTGAGAAAGTTTTGACTCATCCCTGCATCCTCTGCTCATTGCAGGTCTTGGTATAGAGCTGACTCTTGGTGTATATTTCTTAAATAATTAAATATATTTCCATAATGACATGTTAGAAGGAAGAGGAGCAAGGTCCTGAAGTAGAGAGCAATTAAACAGCCAGGCTGCAAGGCAGTGGCTTCTCTCCCAACATTTGCTATACATACAAGGCCTTATGAGAATGTTTCTGGATGAATAAGAGAAAAGAATGAATGAGTGAATGGATGGATGGATAATGAATTGGGCAAAATCATCTCCCATGGTCTTTTTTGTTTGTTTACATGATTATACATTACATAAATAGTAATGTTCAAAGTCTATTTTTGTATGTTCCACAACCTGTGAAAGATGAGCAAAAAAATAAATAAATAAACAACAGATGGTTGCCAGTCAAAAACCCAAGATGCAGCTGAGGGACTCATCTTTGTCATTTACAGGAAAAATAAATTCTGGCCTATATGCTTCTATAATAAAATACTGGAAAATTTCAATTTTCTGAAAAAGAGCTCTTGGTGGCTTTGGCTATACATGCTGACCTGATAAGCTTCTGTCTCAGGTGTCTTTAGAACTGCAGCCTTAGCCCACTGATTGAGTGATTCATTCATTCATTGATTCATTCGACCTATATCTATTGAATATCCACCATGTACCAGTTACTGAAAGGCCTCTCCCAGTTTACTTGGGAATCTACATCTATACAAGATGATCCCAATCTCGCATGACAGTTGGAAAACAGACACCTTTAGCACTTAGTATTTTAGGACTTGTAGTGCCTGTCAGAGTCCTTCTTGAACTTTCAGTGGCTGTGAGCTTGGAGAGAGCAAGTCTACTCTTATTTTATCCACCATTCTTTCTTCAGTAACCAGCACTATGCCTGGCAAGTGTAGGCGCTTGGTAAATATTTACCTATTGACTAACTGCAACTAACATTTATTACATGAGCTAAGCCTTGTGTTCTGCATTGCAACATGGATTGCTTCACTGAATCCTCACACAACCTCTATGATGTAGTTGCTATTATTATTTCCATTTTACACACAAGGAAACCAAGGCATAGAGAAGCCAAGGAGCTTGACAAGGTCACAGAAAGTGAAACAATAGAACCAGGTCTATCTAATGCACACTCTCTATGTTCTCCTGCTTTCCTAAGGTTGAAGCACATGAAATGGATGATATGTAGGTTCTTTTGACAAATGTATAAGTAGTTAAGTAACAAAAGTACTTATAATGTAATCAGAAAAAATACAATAAATAAAAAATTATGCATGAGGTGCTAGGACAGCAGAGCAGGACAACAGTTATGGGGGGCAGCTTGCTGCGGCACCTTGCAGGCTGGTCAGGAGTTAAGTGGTATTACTGACAGACTCCCCGCTTCACGTTTGCAATAGGCTCACTCTGTGCCAGACTTCGTGCCCATGCAGTAGCAAGCAGAATTCAGAACTATGCCTAGGGGACAATTCTAATAAAATAGGGGTATTTGTTATGGTCTAGTAAAGTGCCCTGGACCCCATGTGAGAGAGACTAAGAAAAGGCCAGTGATCCTTTACCTGGTAGTAGGAATACAGTGGTTCTTACTCAAGGGCTGGTGGGAATATGGGGTTGCAGGCTGGGGAGCAAGGTGAGAGGAAGTGGGCAACATCAGGAAAGGGCCGGGGTAGTTGCTATGGATGATCCTGAATGCAGAAGAGACTAGAGCAGAGAATGCAGCAGGAGAGGACCTCCAAAGATTCCCTTGTTTACATTATGGCAGGATTTGGAGAGGGATGAATGGGAGACAGGAAGAATCACTTGAAGTTATTTAGATGGGAATGTTGAAAGCTGGAGTCTCACAGTGGTAGTGGAAATGCCAGTGCTCATGCCCAATCCAGTTTAGAGCCGACAAAACTGTGAGAATCATCAGTTACTCCAGGTGTTCTGTGAGACACAGGCATTTCGATTTAATTGGTTTAATCTCTAGAAAGCTTCAATTATTTTTCTTTACAAAGGATTCTGTATGCAGGTACCTGTCTGTTTGAGGGTCCCTCCTTAAAACCCCTCTTTGGA
This sequence comes from Glaucomys volans, assembly GCA_020662805.1. Classification (NCBI taxonomy): domain Eukaryota; kingdom Metazoa; phylum Chordata; class Mammalia; order Rodentia; family Sciuridae; genus Glaucomys; species Glaucomys volans. Next base: position 72,694 of record JAJEJO010003486.1, read on the forward strand.
TATGTCTAACTTCTACAAGGGTCCCCCAGCTGTTAGCAGTTGCTTGTTTTAACATTTATTTTCATGGAGGAAGAGATTTTAATCAAAGATTGTGGCACTCCATCTCTTCTTCTGAATCAAAATCTTTGTTTCTCAGTTCCACGTGTTTCCCTCAAGTGTCAGGTGTCCACTCTGGCCCTTAATGTGCGCCATGATTCTTAATTTGCCTCTCTCAGGTTTCCTCTGTTCTCTCTCCTAAGACAGACATGGGCTGATGGTGCCCCCATGGCTGTTCAAACAAGATGGAGCATCCCAGTACCAGAGACTATGGGCCCACTTCTGAGTAATGACATAGTTTTGTTAACTTTCCTAACAGGTCCATTGTAGTGAAAGTCATTAATAATTACTGAGGACAAGCAGACTTGGATATCTAAAATTGGTCACAAAAGTATTTTAAATAAAATGGTCTAAATTCTAACTGTATCTTGAAAGGTGTTAATAGTATAATATATTTAGTAAAGCTCAATCAACCCCTGGCCAAAGGTTGTCATAAAACAGAGAAATAGGACATTGATGAACTTAAGGCAAATCAACCAAAGGCCATATTCTGGTTAAGTATATGATCATAGATTCAAAATGTTCTTTGAGATTTTTCTGATCAAAAACAAGGCTTCCTCTTGCTATACTTAAGGCAGTCTCTTAGCCTGCCTACTCTGTATGGACATGAACAAAGTTTTGGAAGAGAAGCAGTTGGCAGCTCTAACAACTTCATCTCTTGTCCTGGGAGGCTGAACGCAAAGGAAGTTATGCAGTTGTTAATTGGTGAGTCTTCTTCAAGTTTTCTCTTGCTGTTGCAATTCCCAGGATCTTGGCTAACAAAAATCCCCCCAATGAAGCATCTTTACTTCCTGAAGGAGAATCTCAACAAGCACCCTTGTGGGCAACGGCTACCAGTTCCTTTTGTCACATAGAGCGACAGTGCTGGCAGTCCTGGAGACAGCAACAAAGGAGATTCATGTGGCCATCTGTCTCGGGTGGACTTAAAATGTTTATGTCACTCTTAGCTGTAGGGTTTTGGCAGTAATATTGTTGATACGCAGGAAGGAAAGATGTGACTAAAATTAAGAGCCCCAGAGCTGGAAGTTGACATGATTCAATAAGAAGCCTTGTCACCCCAGCCTCCTGTCCTGCCTCCCTCCTTCCCGCTGATCCTTCACTCATCTAAAGGAATGATCTCTGGAATCTACCTTGGCTGAGTCTCGACCAAACCTTCACAGACTCCAAACAGCTCTCATCAACAGTGGGGAAGAGAAAGTGAACGTGATGGCGGTGGAGGAGTCTTCTAGAACAACAGATGGTTCTCGGCATCCACAACAAGAACAGCGTTGAGTCCCCCAAATTTGAATGTACATTCCCCTCACAGCTCCCTCCAAAGCTTTGTGTGTTTCAATCATTTCCCTTCTGGACAAAATACAGAACCCTAGGATTATTCGAAGATCTTTCACATTTTCTGCACAATTTATTTTATATAGTATAAATTATTCACTGAATCAAAAATGTATACAAAATCTCTCCTATTTTCCTCTTGAGTAACATTCTCCCTAAGGATGAAAACAATGGGATTTGTGTTTGAGCAAGTTGTGAAGAATAAGTCTTAAGCTTTAGGAATGAACCACATGTGACTCAGTTATTTTTAAACATAAATAAGTAAAGCCTGGAGAAAGGGGGGCAGAGAGAGAATGGTTTAAGGGGAGAAGAACAAGCCATGCATTTTCATGAGCCGTAAGACATAGTCTAAATATAGAAAAGGAGACGCCAGTCATCTTTGAGGGCTGAATATCTCATTCTTCTGCATCACCCCCATATCCACATATGCACTTTCATTTGTCAGTCTGCACATAAAATCATTGCACACCTAGAGTTCCTTTACACATGGAAAATTGATTGCATACTGTCCTAGCTACAGCCACAATAAGGCATTCCACAGAATCAAAACCTGGTAGGGAAGAGATTTTACTGCCTTCAATGAAGTGGGGTTGAAAACTTGATTGTCTGTCCCCAAACATGCTATTTTAGTTCCCTGTGAAACATTTAAAGCTAGATGATTTCTTACTTAATTCTTTGGCACAGCAGGGCTTTTGAAAATTACTATTAAAACGCTACTTACCTAGGCTAAGTCAAATCCAAGCATTAGCAGGTCTTAGAGACTAGAGGTGGGGAGAGTGCTGCTTGTTGGCTTCCTGATGAGGATTACTTCTCCTCTGGGATAGTGGCTGCCTGGCTTTAGGAAGCAGGAAGCTAATGACAGAGTGTCAAAGTCTCCTGTATTGCATGCAGTTTCCTGTGAGGCAAATGGGACTCTGGGCAGTTATCACCTCAGGATTCAAAAGCAATAGGCTAGGCAGTTTCCCAAGTGGTTATGGGGGATGACATTTAGTTGCAGATAATCATAAAAACAGAAAACCTAACTCCCAGAATTCCAAGCTCATCCTGATGAGCAAGCAAACACATACTAGGATGGGGCCTCTGTGTTGTTCCTCTGCAGAAGGGCGGTGTTCTAAACATGTCTACAGATTCTTCAAAATGCCTCCTATCAAGAAGTGGCCTTTAATTGCCCTCCCATTAAATATTGGACTGGGCTTAGTGATTTGATCCTGATTTAGGGAAGGAGCAGGAGTGCTTCTGCTGGGCTCTCTCTCTCTCTCTCTCTTTCTCTCTTGTCCTACTCGTTTGTGTAGAAACCACATACTAGAGAAATCACAGACTGAGGAGCCGTGTAGACAAACTGCCTAAAGAGACCCAGCAGTTTCAGTCCCAGCCCATGCGCCAGATAAGGGAACAAAGGTGCTTTTGAATCAACCCCAGAATCATCTGCCTGCAAGAGATCTGGAGCCAGAACCACCCAGACAAGCTGATCCATAATGTTGGATCCATAGGAATCATGGAAGACTAGAAGAAAAAAGAATAAATGTTGGGATTTTTAGGTTACCAGTTTTTGAGGGTGATGTTTCACAATGACAGATCATTGGAAATTTTTTTGTTTCCTAGAAGTGGGGTATTTCCATAATAAAACTTACAACATAGGTCATGTGTCCACACAGCCCTCTTGACCCAAGGTGACCTGGATGGAGGGTGGAGATAGAAATGGTTTCGAAGAGTCTGTTCATGTGGAATTAAAGGAAAGTGAACAACATGTATCAGGAGCTAGAGGAAAGGAGACCCTAGTTAAGAAAGTCAAGCAATCTTGTGATCTGTGTTAGCATGGAAGATAGAAAATGTTCTTAAGGAACTAAAAAGGAGATTGCCAGGCAGAATATTGAAGATGTTGCCCAGTTCTCTCTGCCCTAGGAAAATAGGAGACAGATGAACTGAAGACAGAACAGGCAAATATAAAACAGCCAAGGTTGTAGAGATTCAAAAAATAGAAGTATTTCATAAACTGATCCTCTCCGGGTTGCAAATGAGGCTAAAACTACAATATGTAATTTCCACTGGAAGAAGGAGGCAACAGCAAGAGTCCAGAGTCCTTTGTTAAGATCTCAGACAGATTTAACCTAGTGTTGCATAAGTTCTTTCAGAGTCAAAAGTCTTTCTAAAGATCTTAAGGGCGTGCCTCTTAGATATCTGTGTCCATTAAATAAAAATGACTCTAAGAATCTTAAGGACACAGTCCCACAGTAGCCTTCAAGGAAGCTAAGGTACAGAAAAACAGCCCTGAATGAGATTTGTGGATATGGCTTTTATCCAGGGGAGGGAGTCCCAACAAGATTGATAGGAAACACACAAAGTTTTAAAGAGACTTTTACTCATGAAAACATTGCCAATTAGTACTAAAAAGAACAGAAATTGTGCAACATGAAAAGATGCATCAGGACCCCTGCAATTCCGTGAGAAGAAGCAGACTGAGAAAAATCACTCAATCATAAAAATGGGGTACATTTAAGTGGAGAGGAAGGATAATCCAGAGGGAAAAACCAAGAGCCCAGAGAATAGAGCTAAGAGCCATGGGAATCATCCCTAGGGATTGCACTAACTCTAACCAAGCAACTGACAATATGTGCCTGGCTGGATTTCAGAATTGCTAGATTTCTCATTACTGTCCTAGTTTTGAAACATCTATGCGGGCTGTCCTGTGCCTACTCCATTAAAGGATGTTGGATGGGGGTGTGGGGAGGCAAATATGAGAATCTGAACCAGAGAAGCCTCATCTGCAGTACCTGAACTTGATTTAGATGATGAGACACAGGACCTTGCACTAGAAACTGATTCTATAATAGGTGATGATATTTTAAAGTCTTGGGAGTGAGTGAGAGTATTTTGCATGTGAGATCAATATAAACAACTTATGCCAGGGGGCAGACTACCATAGCTTTAGAATATGATCACAGTTCTTTTAGATTTCTTCCATTGAAAGGGGGAATCTACTTCCCTTCCCCTTAGTGACTTACTTATAACAAACAATGCTAGATCATAAAAAGCAACAGAGCTTTCACCTGACAGTCTTGTTCTCTTGGTGCAGGACTTTGGATCCCTGAGCCACCTTAAACAATGTACAGCTAACCTGAAACCATTAAGGGACCTTGTGGAGAACCATAGTAAGTTAGAAGTGCTCTGCTCCAGCTGTATCAGCTCCCAAAGCACTGAACCTTCTTCCCTAGTCTGGCACCAGATATATGAGTGACAAAGCTTTAAAGTTGACCCCAGCCTAGCCATCATCTGATTGCAACCTGGTGAAAAATTCCAAGACACGATCACCTAGCTGAATGGCTCCTGAACTCTTGCCTCAGAAAAAGTGTGATAGATAATCAATGATTGTTGTTTCAAGACTCTAAATGTTGGAGGTGATTTGTCATATGGCAATAGGTAATCACAACAAGGGAACATCACTCACATTGTGTTCTGTGTGAGTGGAGAACCTTGGAGTTCCTCAGCAAGATGGTGTCATAGGAGCCTGTGTAAAACCAGTGTAGGGGTCGTCATCCCAGCCACTGTTTCCTCCTCTCTTCCCTGGTTTACTAAGTCCATGTCATGACTTCCTTTGACACAAAGCTTTAGGCTAGACCCTAGTAACTTGGTACTTCCCAATATCTTAATCTCTTTTGGATGATTGAGTCTATTTCACTGGGATTTTTCTCTAATACTGCCCTTATATCCATTCTGGCACATTGTGTCTCAAAAGACCAAAGAGGTCCTTCTCTGCCCATCACAGATCCTCTCTGCACTGTGGGGATGCCCCAGTCTCTGTGTTCAAGTTTTCTCTTCAACTTATACAAACAGCTGCCCCTCATTATTCCTCAGGCTTTGGGCTGCACACAATGGCAGCAGACACTGCCTGCCATCAGGAAAACAGAGAAAAGGCCATAGAGAGTCTACCACCAATTTTGGAAGAACTCATATTCTTACCCTGCAGACTATACTGTCATGGGTGAGGAACGCCAGAGGAGGACTAGCTCAGGGCCCTTTTATGTGCAGGGCCCAGGCAGGGTTACTGACAGTCCTGATTAAAATAGTGCTAACTGGATACCACTGGGCTTCTGGGGGGGTTACATGTCCAGTGCTCCCTACTTCTCTCCCCAAGACTTAGCAGGATTGCTGACCTATAACCATCCTGTCCTCACGAGGGAGAATGTATAGACACTTGCTTTGAATGTGATGGATAATCTTACATGGCTTTTCATTATCACAATGACTTCTGGAAACTGATGCTCATTCTCTACAATTTCTTTGTAGTTGTTAAGTTTGCTTGTGTTTCAAACATTTGGTGTTCTAAACATTGCAATCTTAATATGGCCTAGAGACTTGAAGTGACCCACGTAAGGGCAGATAATTTCCTGAGTTAGTTTTGAGCACAAAAGTGCCCATTCATAGTCTCTGTCACAGAGTTTAAATATGGTGCTGAAGTCTCATAAACAGGGGAGGCATTAACTCAAAGATTTACTTTGTGGTTATTGTAGTATAGGGCAACTGCATTACACTTCTAGGGTTCAGCCTAACTCCCTAAATGGCCAGACTTCATCACTCGTGGATGTGTGACCTCGAAAATACTACTTCATCTTTCAGGTCTATGTGTGAGCTGGAAGGGTGGAGCATGCCACCAGGCTTCCCAACCAAGCTGCTAGTGGCACTCAGAACCTCAGAGAACCGTCAATGACCTGAATGGAAAGGGGGCAATATTTTACCCAAGATGTGACTGTACTTACAGTGTCTACTTACTGATCCACAAAAGAAGACCAAAATATTGTAATCAATTTATGAATAAAACTTCAGCATTAAATGATAGGAGGAGCAGTAATGAGGATTTTTTTTTTCCAGGACGGGGAGTACCACGGAATAAACTCAGGGACACTAGACCCCTGAGCCACATTTCCAGCCCTATTTTGCATTTTATTTAGAGGCAGGGTCTCACTGAGTTGCCGAGTGCCTTTCTTTTGCTGAGGCTGGCTTTGAACTTGCGATCCTACTGCCTCAGCCTCCCAAGCCACTGGGATTACAGGTGTGCCCCAGGCTAGTAATGAGGATTCTTACATGACATTTATAAAGCATTGTGTTTGTTCTCAATTTTGGTGGCAATTAAAAGCAAAGTCACCTGGATGTTAAGAAGCAGCAGCAGAAACACACACACACACACACACACACACACACACACACACATACACACACACACACACACAGAGTTTTCTTCAGTCTACTATGAATTCTCTTGTATACTTGGCAGATAATTGACAGAGACTGAAGGACAATTCAGTCCATCTCCCTCAGGGTGTGGCTTTCCTCTGGGGCCTCAGTAAGATAAGACTATTAGAACGCTTTCATAGTGTTCATAGCAGAGATACATCGTCTCAGTAGTGCTCCCACTATTTCACAGAAAATGGAAAGGAAAAGGGAAATTTTTGTTTTGCTTTGTGAAGACACTTGCCAAAATGTGCCTCTCTATTTGCTTTCTTTGTGCCTAAAGCAAATCTCTCTGTGCTGCATCTATCTGGGGAATGCTGAATGATGCTAGGTACAATCTACAGAAATGATGAGTAAAACAGGTGTCCTTCCTTGGGGAGCTCAGCATCCTGAGAAGCATCCTCAGAGAGGTACTGCCCTGAGGAGCGACAGGAGGAGGTCAAGCTCTGAGGAAAGAGTGTGCAGAATTCCCTGGGGGTGGGGGGATGTGTATTTGAAAAGTTGAGAGATGCCTTGAATTATACCACTTAGCTTTGATAGAGAAAATGAGAAACTGGATGTTTTTATTGATCTGGGAATTGGGGTTGGATTAACAGGAGGGGAGCACATGGTACCCATCCTACTTCGTATTTACATTTGCTTTTCTGTCTTTTAGGAAAATGTACCCATTTTTGTTACATGAAGATTGTGTCTACACAGTTGTCTCTCCCAATGGGACTGTGAGGAAGGGCAGATTCTCACTGGTTCTTTACCTGCCATGCCCCCTTCAGAGGCTGGCACCTGGAAGGCATTAACAGATATTTGGTGAAACAAGCAATGGTAAGCAACCTGGGCCAGGTTGATTGCTCCCAAAGCAGAGTCCACATCATGCCATCTCTTTGTTTAATCAATCTGAGATGAGGTTCAGGTTTTTGAGGGTCTGGACTCTAGGGTGTCCACAGCCCAGGTTTTTTCTTCTCTTAATCCCTCCTGCCTAAGTGAAGCTCCTTGATGTCTCCCCAGACACCCTAATGTCTCACATGGACATCTTTATTCATGTGCTTCCCTTAATGTAGTGTGACTTTCTGCCCTACCTCAGAGATATGTACCAAATCATAATCCATTTTCTAAGTTCACTTTGGATGCACTGCCCCTTCCTCCCAGTCCTGTTGGGAGAAACAACTGCATAGACATATTTTCAAGTGAGTAAATGCTGCAGAAGTGGCATAGAAGGTCTGGAATTTTGCCTTGGTTCTAGATCAAGGAGTGGGATGAGCATGGGGGAGCTGTCTTGGGAGAGACACAGGAGAGTTTCCCAGAAAACATGGGTAGGTTTTCCTGGCAGATGGACACACCAAGCAAATGCAAACACCAAGTAGGAAGAGACACTGAGCATTGCCCTCGAGTTAATTCACTCCCTGGGGTTAATTCACTGCCCTGGGGTTAATTCAACCCTTACTCTGAAGCCTTCTCTGCTGGAAGGAATGTCCCCTTTTCTTCTGCCCTTGCATTGTGTTTCATGGTCCCTGCCACCTTAGGCACCTTGTGACTTTTTTTTGTGTGACCAACATTTATTGAAGATCCACACTGGACCAAGTACTGATCTAGGACTAGAGATGGAAAGATGAAGAAAGTCTAGTAGCTACCCTTAAACACTTGGAATCCAGTGTGTAGACACATACAGAGGTAGTTACAATGAAGTGAAAAATGTGTGATGGTAGAGATGCTCAGAACATTTTCACTGTACTTGTCAGTGCTTGAAATTATGTTCTCTAATTTTCACTTTGTATTTTGTGGTGCTGGGAATTGAACCCAGGGTGTCATGCAGCAAGCGTCTGACTGCTGGGCTATATCTTCAGTCCTGTGTTCTGTATTTTTAAACATTCTCTCTCCTTCCCACTATGAGGAAAGGGTTGTTTGTCCCTTTCCACATCTCCCGCACTCTTCATACAGGGTAGGTACTCGATAATTATGTGTCAAATTCTTTGGTATAGAACAACTTATTTAATTTTGTGGTTTATATTTTTTACAATTAATCGACAATAGAAATTTATGTTGTGCTCATATGAAGTCCCTAAAGGACATTCTTGATCATCAAATAGTTCTATTCAAGCAGAGATTGTTCCATACTGTGGCCCCATCTTGGAACACGTGACTTCCACCTGGGCCATATTCACCTGGATGAAGATGATGAGAAAAATAGCATGGGCATTGTCACAGGATGCTTAATCGGCCAGGTCTGGAAGTGGTGCCATCACTTCTGTTCAAATTCCACTGATCAGAACCCAGCCACCTGGCCACATCCACTTGATAAGGGGTGTGGGTTATGGAAACTGGTCTAGTTCAGGAGAAAATCCCTTAGCCAGCCTCTGCCACACTATATGAATGAAAGGAGGGAAGAATAAAGAGAAAATAGAAATGAAAAGAATAAAAAAGCAACCCTACAAGGGGAGATGGCCTTGTTCTACTCCACGGAGGAACAGAAAAGGGGTGTGTACTAGAGGATGAGGAGGACATGGATGCGGGAGGAGATGAGGATAAGCCAAGCAAGGGAGAGAGGAAACACAGGAAACCACTCTGAGGCCAGAAGGTAAAATGAGAGCAGAGGAGGGGAGGAAAGATAAAAATGGTAGCAAGGAAGGGGAGACCATCCCAGTGTGGCAGGAAACTCATGCCACTCTCCAGGGCTTAGACTTCACTCAGGAGAGAGAAGGAGCCACTGAAAAGTTTGAAACAAGAATGTAGCTCAGGTGATTTACAATTTGAGCAGAGTCATCAGGGCGGGGGTTGGGGGCAGAGATTTGAGAGGGAAGCAAGCAGACCAGTAGGAGGTGATGTGTCTGGACCTTACACGGTTCCTACAGGGTGGCTCATAGTCATGACTGATCATTGGATTTAAGGAGATTTCAGAAGGTACCTGGACTGTACCCCAACTACTGTGATTCAGTAGGATTATTTAAAAAGCTTTTCAGGTGATTCTGGTAGTCAGCTGGGTATAGGAGCCACTGCCTCAGAGCACCACCAGTTGCATATGAACAAGCAGAGATCATTCCTCTTCCTCTTTGGTTCTTCCACAGGGCCAGGCAGTGCCTTGCATATAATCCCACATCATAACATACAGGGTGTGAGTGTATATTATAATTGTATTATAATATAATTATATTCACATTGCTTGAAGGCTTCTAAGTAAGCCTTTCCCTCTCAGAAAGGAAAATGATGTCCCCATTTAACTCTTGATTAATCTTATCTTCTAATAATTAATTTGCTTTAAACTATTAAACATCTACTATACCTTGGGCACCATTGCCAGGTTCACACAGAGATTAAAATAATAAAACCTATTTGTTACTATTTTTAAAATGATGTGGGAACCTAGAAGAGGGAGAAACTTTCAAGGGGGGAGTTCTGGAATGTTTTGCAATAGATATGGTTTTTAGGTCTTGAGAGGATGAATAGGAACCTGTCTGCTAGAGAAATGGGAAAGAACATTCCAACCAGAGAGAACAGTGTGTGCAAAAGAACACTAACGTGAGAATGTCTGGAATATCCAGGATCACTGAAGAGTTCAGGGTGGCGCAGGTGGAGGGTGTGCTCACAGAGAGATGGGAGATGAGGTGGGAAAGGGAGGGGTCTAGAGTAGTGGCATGCAAAACTGGTTCTCAAACAGAAGATAACAACACCCTCTCCTGCAAACAAATAAACAAGACAAACAAAAACAAACTGATTATAAAATTTACCAATTTCTGGTTGTAAACACCCCCATCTGATTTCAAATTATCAATGATTTAAGAATTGACGAAAGTTTCTAAATATTTAACAACTTATTCTTCTGAACCTGTACCAGCTAGTTTCAACACTCTACTGACAAATGGCTAGACCTTTTATTAATTACAAGAAATAGTCGAAAAAGAGTTTTTCTCTTCCCTCAGTTGGGTCTGCCTCACATTGTGATGAGGGCTGTTTCTGTAAGTTTTGAGTGGAGTGGGCCAGAGGAACTCACAAGGGTCCTCAAAACTCATTGGAGCTAATTCTCAGACTCCTACCACCCATCAGTATTTCCCTTCTACCAAGGCCAAGGGGAGGCACCTGTTTTGATTTTCTTAAAGGACAGGTCTCTGATCACCTACAGGCATAGCCCCCCTTGCAGAATGACCAATTCATGATGCTGTAGCCCAAAGAAGCATATCTCCCCCCAGTCTACTCGATACACTCCAGATGTATGAGGCCCAGGAATTCTCTCTTGTAATGGAGTCCTGCCAGACCCAACCTCCCTGAGGGCATGCACCTCATCACCAAGGGCTGATCCAGGAGGGGCTGTTTGCTGAAGGTATGGATGAAGTGGGTGCAGAGGCTGGGATATTCTCCCCCTACTACCCACATGTAGGGCCTCTCATATTGGGGATGTTGCTAGGGTTGGAAAGCAAAAAGAAAAGAATAGGTCTCAAGCCTAACTGACTCTATGCTGCCATTTTTTGGTGAAAAACTCTGAGTCCAAGAACTCCAAGCCCAAACCTGGTCATCTTGGTATTGGTCATTATGAGGTCATTACATACACATAATACACATTATTATGTGTACACACACACACACACACACTCACAGAGAGAGAGAGAGTATATTTTATATATATATATATGTGAATTATACACTCCTACTCTAGTCCTAGCAGATGTTAGGGGTGGTCCTTGCCTACCCATTACCGGGGCTGGATTCTAAACCAAGATATACAAACTACAGCCCCAGGTTAGTTCCTGTCCATGGCATTTTATATGTGGTCTGGGTTAGAATTTTTTTTTATATTTTAAAATATTTTTTAAACAGCAAAAGAGAGACAATATTTTATGTCATGTGAAAATTCTATGACACCAGTTTCACTGTTCACAAATCATTTTATTGGAACACATCTGTGCTCATTTGTCTATGGGTTGTGCTTGTTCATCTATGGACTGCCATCCTTTTCATACTAGAACAGCAAAGTGTGTAGTTGTGACAGAGATCATATGGGCCTGGAGAGGGAGAAGTGTTCACTACCTGTCTCTTACAGAGAACCTGGCAGCTGTCACTGAAGTAGGAGGCAGGCAGGAGGAAGGAAAGAGTAGCTGTTCCCACACTGGCTACATCAGAGAATCACCTGGGGAGTTCCCAAAACAGACCAGTACCAGGTCCCCTCCCTTGGTATTTTTACAATGAATTGGTCTGGGGTGCAGGTGTTTTGAAAACTTCCCAGTAATTCAAATAAAAGGCTGAGAGCCATTGGGCTAATGGAACGGATGCAGGGGAGTCTGAATTCCCTTAATATTAAGCAAGATAATTATAGGACTTTCTCCAAGGATCCTCTTGTCCCCAAGAATCTCAGTGGGTCACATCCTTTCTTTGGGGAAGCAAGGTACCCATTCCTATATTTGGTTGAGGGAGAGGGAAGAAGAGTTTGTTTCTCACTGCTGTATGGTTTATAAAGATGGGTTTTATTTTAACCTCTCTAAACCCTCAAACTGCTGCTTCAAACCCTGGACTTCCTTGGTATTGTCTGTATCTGTCCAGCAGGTATACCTTGGGTTGCGTATCACAGGCCTTTTCAGGAACCCCTGCTGGTTCATTTCTCAGGATACACCCCAACAGGGAACCCTTACCCCATCTTTGCTATATGCCCTCCAATAATTATTGGTGGTCTTGCAGGGAAGGAGAAAAAAGACAACTCTATCAGAATCCCATTCTCTACTAGCACAGTCAGCACCATTGGCAGAGGATGCTCCAGGGCTGCAAGTGTGCTCTGAGCTATTATTGTGCCTGGCTCTCTCTCAGCATGACTCAACGCAGACAATATAGCACACGGAGAGCATGGGGGATGAACAGTAAATACGAGGCCTTGGATTTTTTTAATCTTGTCAGTTTTTCCCTGATTTGTGTCCTTTATCCTAGCCCCCTCTGCTATATAAGCTTCTCAAAGCTAATGCCCATAACGCCACCACCCACTGGTAGCAGCAGGCTGCTGGGCCACTGTGGGGTTCTCATTGCAGAGACTTACAATGCCCACCATTATGCAGCGACTGTATGTGTTAACCCAGTGGCACAAGGTTGCTCCAACACCTTCCCCTCTGGTTTCTCTTTACTCTGGGGGCCAACAGCAACTACAGGAGTGCCGCCCTCCTGACTCTAACTTCTTGCCTCAGCCGGCACACATCACACCCTCCAACAGAGCTGGAATAGCCCCTGCAGGAAAAGACAGGAATGTCCAGCGGTTATGGGGCTTAAAGGATGCGTGATACCTCTACTGCTACATTTAAAAAGTTAAAAATATAAAGGTATCTCTTTGGCCTCATATAGATACCAATCCACCACCCCCTTTCTCTTATTAAGAGTTCATGTGATTAGACTCCCAGTAAAGCTCTAAAATGCAATTCAGTCACTGAGGCTGCAGGAGTGACCTCGAGAGTGGGCATATGGCTGCTTGGAAGTGAAACAGCCATGCATTTCATTCCCTTGAAAAGCCTCCCTGGAACAAGTTACTCTTTCTATACCTGCATAATTCTAGTCATTTCCAGGGTAATTTATGGCTCCCATTTAACTAAATTTGCATATTATCTCTACCTTGTACTTCGGTGCAGTCTCTGGCTGTGGAATTCAGAGGTGGTGGCAGGATCTGAAAGTGCACTAGACTTTGACACAGAGGACTTATGCCTTGGGGGGGAAACAGCAGCAGTCGCAGCAGCTGGGGTCTGAACAAGTGGTATCTCTCATGAGCTGCTTAGGAGTAGAATAAGCTTTGGCTGAGAACACTGTTTGACTTTGAGGGAACGTTAATTTGTGAAGGGCTTACCAACAGAAAATTTTGGAGATTGTAGAACAGCAAGAAAAGGGAACCAGCTGCTCCTGATGGGCTGCCCAGGGGAAAGTCAGGATTTTTGGGTCTTCTGAGCATGGAATGTGGACGTATAAGCACTTTCAAATCCCCAAATAGCCAATCTACAAATCGACTATATTTGGCATGACCCTATTAGCAATTGTCAGATCATGGGGATTTGTTTGGAGTTGTGACAGATGAGACAAGAAGGTGATGATAGAAAAGGTACCAGTCAACTGATTTGTCCCTGTCAATCCACATATGGGCTCCCAACATTGCCCTGCACACTCAGGTGCAGACACCCTAGGGGGTGTTCAGGAAAGTATGCTCAACTCAGTAAGAGAACATTGATGCTTCTGGCTGAGTATCTTCTTGTTGAAGCTTTGATTTGGATTCAGTGGAGGGTAACCTACTCACCTTATCTTAGGATATTTCCCAAAAAATTGAGAAAAGCCAATAAAAGATAAATAGGATTTGTCATTAAACAAAACCAGATAGGCTCCAGATGCATCGGAGATGGGTAGAACATATGGCAAACATCAGCAAGGGGCCAGGGGAATTCCTGCAGCTCACAATTTGTTCTGCACTATCCCTAGTCTTCTACCTAAATTTGGCATAGCAAATCAAGGAAAGGGGAGGATTTGCAAGAATCCTGGAACATTCTGGTAACTCGTTCTTTCCCACATACTTTGTGTTTGGGCTTTTATTTCATTCTTTGAGAATGGCTGTTTCCAAGAGTTTTAAGACAATGTTTCTTTGATACTGTCTTTTGTCTTATTGGGTACTCATGAAGAAGATGTACCAAGGAGAAGTATGAACATTTTGCTATACTTTATTCCATATCATGTTACAAGGAAACAACAGTGACAGCTGACAAACCATTACATCCTTCATAATACAGACAAATTACAATTGGTAACAAATATGCAACATGTATTATTCCATTCTCCTTACTATGTGTCATTTTGAAGCATAATAGATTTCTGAATGATGCTAGCACATTTCTTAGGTACCAACTTCATTAGAAAATACACATCTCAGTGCATCATACAAAAAAAAAAAAGAGATAAAAACAAAAATTTTAAAGTCCATTTCCAAACAGAGAATTTAGATTTTGTATATCCCTCTAAAATATACTGCTGTGGGAAGGGGAATGAGAATAGGAAATTGCCTATGTTATTTGAGATTCTTAAATTTTTCTTTTGGTGTATGAGAAAATTGCAAGGCAGTAACATAAGTAACATACATAGTTTCTTCTGCCTACAAGCCAGTAAAGGAGATGGAAGTTATGCGCAATTATGCAGCATATTCCTATGTATAGGGGGCAGGCAATAATCTGCCCCAGTATGTACAGCCTAAACATCCTCTTATATAACAAAGATTACAAACCCAGTAATATTCACAGATGAGTATCTTATATAGATGCATACCTAGGGTACACTGATTACACTGGCTGTCACATACACACAGAGGAAAGGATACTAAGAGGCTTTGCTTTTTTTGCAAGCCTGGAGGCTCCCCTGGAAACTTTTCTAATCACTCTTGGGAGGTAGAATTAGCTTCTCATCCTTGCTTTGTGGATGGACAGCCACTCTGCCTTGGACCCTCTATTTTTATTTTTTGCTGAGTATTCAAATAGGTTTTTTCATGTCCTATGTATCTTGTATTTTAAAGTTAATCAAACTGTACCTTTAAGAAAATGGAAATTAAGACCCCAACCTCCTTTCAGAATACTGTGTGTGCAGTGATGTCATGGTGATACCATCACCAAGCTAAGGTATTCATAACTATTCTTACCAGCTCTCAAATTCAAGCTATCCTTCATATAAAAATAATCTCACAAAACATTCCAGTGCTTTCTCAATAGTATAAGAAATCTGTTAATGAACAGTCTGTATTAATTTTCATGACTGCCCTCAGAGAAGGCAGGAGAGAAGGGCAGGGCAGGGAGAATGAATCTGCAAACAGGAAAGGAAAGAGAGAGACAGACAGAACTTTGGATTTCCTTTATCAGTGGCAAGGATGGGGAACTTGAAACCTAGCCTCTGAGCATGATGTCTCTGTAATAAGATAGATTCCCCCTACAACTGATACATGTTTTACTTCCCAAGAGAAGTTGACTATGACAAGAGCACAGATCTCTAATTACCCTAACATTCCTAATTTAAGTCTTCCAACAGTGAATATTTTCAAAATTTCAAGTTAGAAACCTTATTAAATACTAAGATTTAATCATCAAATTCTTAATGTAAACTTAGTAAAATACAAAAATCATGCCTCTACTCCAAATGAATGACTTAAATCACAGGGAAGGCTGCTTTTTAAATGTCAAGTTTTCTCCCCATATTTCCTTTAAAAAATCCTAACTTTAAGTATACTTTATATTGAAATACTTCTAAAGACTTCTAGTGAGTTGGAATGAATGAAGAATGAAAAAGATTTCTAGGTAGCAAACAGAAGAACATTCTAGCTTTGGGTGTCTTTTACTCTCTTTCAAACCAACCCATAAATAATTCCTTGCTTGGCATTTGTAAGTTTATGGGGAAGGCTACATTTGGATAGGATGCATTATGACCTTGAAACATCCACTTGCACCTTACTC
This sequence comes from Glaucomys volans, assembly GCA_020662805.1. Classification (NCBI taxonomy): domain Eukaryota; kingdom Metazoa; phylum Chordata; class Mammalia; order Rodentia; family Sciuridae; genus Glaucomys; species Glaucomys volans. The sequence continues at coordinate 88,767 of JAJEJO010003486.1, forward strand.
CAGAGACAATACCATGTTTGAATTTAGGAATGCCGGGTCCACTTCCCTAAGGACCTTGGGTTTGACTGTAGAAATGCTTTTCCCTCACCAAACTCTCGGGAAGCCCTTGTCAATCTGGATCATAATTGCTAATCTTGATTCTAAAAAAGTGTGACACATTTCAAGCTTGTAGTCTCTCCTTCCTTCTGACTAATAGGAAAATGTAAAACAATGTATGTGGAGGTATTTTCATGGGGATTTGCTTAGAGGAGCTAAGATCATGCTTTAGATGAAGTTTAACTGCCCTGTGGCCCCAGTATTTCTGGGATTCAGCGGGGAGGCCCACTCTACTGGAGCTGGCCTGCACCAGGAGATCCCCTCCAGATCAGAGGACATTGCATCCTGAACACTTTTCTCCCAGGCTCCCAGACTCGCCTTCATCCTCCAAGGTCCTCAACTCCTTAAAGAAGAGAAGCTGAGCCTTTCTTTATTCCCATTTCCACCTTTAAAGCAAGAATCCTGCATGGTTTCTAAAACCTGCATTTGAACAATTATTCCAGGAGCCTGTTTAAAGTCAGGTACCCAAGGAAACCTTTCGATCAGCTCGGAATGTTTTTTTAAAAATGTAATTCAAGGTGCTTTGCTGTAACTGAGCAAACTTTCGGCTCTGGATAATTCTGTAATTTGCTTTGCAAGCTTTCCTCAACCAAGACTGTTTTTAGGGCCCATCCAGAAATATACCCTTTTGCATCCAAGTTTTAAACATTCTGTTCTTCATTATTTTCTCCATTTAGAAGATACAAAATATAACAGAATGAATAGGAAAAAAAATGAGATGTTGACAAGACCCAGAACACATGTAAAAAGTCACCTCGATTTCCAGAGGTTGAAAAATAAGCAATTTATCCCTGTCGTTCTTTTTAATGTCTGGTACTTGCTTGTTCATCTCCAACCTACTGAGAAAACAGTCATGCTATGGTGGCTTGAAAATGCTAAGCAGATTCGGTATCCTATACAAATGCACAGTTATTTCCAAGAAAAAAAAAAACACATTTGCAAATATCCTCAAAAGGTGAGCGACAGGTGGGGTCCCACAGTTTGGGACCATGCTGTCTAGTCAGTCAGTGAACAGGGCTTTGCTTTAGCAAAAAATGTCCTTCCTAGTGGTTGCAAAATGTGCACTGCTCTCAAAGAAAACACACATTGTTTTATGCCACTGTGTGGCTTTCAAGTACAGACATTACTGAAGAAGTGTGAACACCAAATGTGTTGTCTTAATGTATTTAAGACATGGCTGGTGAAAGCATAAAAACCTTTACAGAGACGCTGTGCTGCAGAGGGAAATCAAACAAAATCAAACACAAAAGACTGAAAAGAATACATGCCATGTATCAGTAAGCAAAGCTTAATCTTCACATAGTTCTTGGAAATCACAAGGTATCCAAATGCGTGCAAGGTTTTAAATAAATTGCAGAGAAAACAGGGTCTTGCCAGCTTCAATTTTCTTGTAAGTGAAATCCACCGCAGGGAGCGAAAGGAAACCGATCCATGATTCCTTTCACATTATTGGCCACTTCATTAATGTTTTTTTTTTTTCTTCCCAGAATGATGACAACTTAATCCTGGGAGGAGGAAAAGAGAAAATTGTTTTATATATATATAAAAACTTACTTCATTCATTTTTCCTAAATTACACAAGACATCAAAATCGGTCAGGCCAAAGTGAGCTCACTAGTGTTCTCCACAGCCACCCCAAGCACATATATTTGAGGTAGAATAGTTTCCTTAACCAAAACAATTCTTCTAATATGATAAACAAATGTTCTGACTGCATTTTCTTCCCTTAAAATAAATTAACTCCATGAATTCAAATGGTCTAACTTCCTTTGGATTACTTAAGAAAAAGAAATTCAACACATTTCCTTCCCCAAATCATTAAATAGTACCACTGGTCTTAATTAAGGGCCTGTAACATCATATCCCCCATTAAAAGGACATAACTTTATGTTCACTTTTATGAACATGAAATAGAAAAATGAATCACATACATGCTTTTAAAACAAATCAGCTGGATAGAATTCCTTGGCTGCCTATTTATCAGTTATTCCAGTTTCAGCAGAATGAAAAGTGACCAGCGTGACCTGAGCTCGCAGCCCCAACATCCTGAACAGGATGGTACCTTTCTTATGACGTCTGCCTACAACTTGGTTAATTACTTGCAGGTGAGTGGTTCAAGAATCAAGAAGGAATGTTCTCTGAGTTGCTCTCTACCCTACTTTTTAGCCCTTAAGCAACTTTGTGGAATCTCTAGGATGAGAAAAGAACTCTAGCCAGGTAAGGATGAGAATCCTGGGTTCAAGTCACACAGCCTTGAGTTGATTCATCAGCTCCGCTGCATCTCAGAACCCACTCACCAGCTTTAAAAGCTAGTTCTTGGTCACTGGGGCCTGGCCAGGCCTGCCTGTCTCCATCTACGTGGCCATACTGTCATCTTCCCTGAAACAGAGGGAACCTGGGATAGAGTCTAATGTCCCAGGTTTTGGTCTTTTTTGGAGACTCCACAGTGCAGGTGCCCTGCTGTTCCCCTGGTGGCTGTACCAACAAGGTACTGCATGGCAGTGACCAAGCAATATCTTGATGAGAAAGCCAAAAGTATCACTCGGACATTTAAGAATCATCAAAACAGCATGTCCCCACCCTCACTCATTTCTCCTACTTACCATGATGATTTTTCAGAAGATTAATCTTACTTTTTTTATTGAGGTGAAATTCATGCAATATAAAATTAACCATCTCAAAGTATATAATTTAGTGACATTTTCTACATTCTCAATGTTGTACAACCATCATTCTTATCTAGTTCCAAAACATTTTCATCACTCCCAAAGGAGATCCTTACTGTTTAAGCAGTCATTCCCCATTCTTCCGTTACCCCATCTCCTGGAAACCACTAACCATCTTTCTGTCTTTATGGATTTACCTATTCTGGATATTTTATATGAATGGAATCATACAATATGTGACCTGGCTGCTTTCACTTAGCATAACATTTTTGAAGTTCATTCATATTATAGTATGTATCAGTACTGCATTATTTTATACAGCTGACTAACATTGTGTGGATAGATCACATTTTGTTTATTTATTCATCAGTTAATGTACATTGGATTCTATCACTTTTTGGCTATTGTGAATAGTGATGCTATGAACATTCATGTACAAGTGTCTGTTCCAATGCCTGTTTCCAATTCTTTTGGGTATATACCTAGGAGTGGAATTTCTGGGTCATGTGGCAATTCTATTTTAACTTTTTGAGAAACTGCCAAACTGTTTTCTACATTTGCTGCATTATTTTACATTCCTATCAGCAATGCAAAGGGTTCCAATTTCTCCACACCCTTGCCAACACTTGTTTTCTGCTATTTTGTTTTTGAAATTATAGCCATCCCAGTGTCAGTAAACTGGTTTGCATTTCATGTGCATGGATTTACATTTCCCTAATGACTAGTGATGTTGAATATCTTTTATGTGTCTTTTTTCCATATAAGTGAGTATCTGCTTTGAAGAAATAACTATTCAAGTCTTTGCTCTTTTTAAAATCAGGTTGTCTATTTGCTGAGTTGTAGGTGTTCTTTATGCATTTTGGATATTAATCCCTTATCAGGTATTTGATTTGCAAATATTTTCTCCTATTCCATGGCCTGCCTTTTCTCTCTGTTGATTTTGTCCTTTGATGCACAAAAGTTTTTAATTTCAAAGTCCATTTTATACATTTTTTCCTTTGTTGCTTGTACTTTTGGTGCCATATCTAAAAACTCATTGTGAAATTCGAGGTTATAAAGATTTACTCCCATATTTTCTTCTACGAGTCTTATAATTTCAGCCCTTACATTTAGCTCTTTGGTTCATTTTGAGCTAATTTTTGCATATGGTATGAGGTAGGGATAATCTTCTATTCTTGAGAGTTCTATATGTGTGGTGACTGTACCAACTGTAAACAAAAGTCTTTCTCTTAGGTTTCTGGGAGAGGCCTGGGTATGAATGGAAACCACACACGAGCTCTTTGCTATCATTAAGTCCTAGCTCCTCAGTTGCTATCTCAAATACTAGGTGTTTTGTGGACAGTTCTTTATGTGGCTCACTTGTATGTCCCTTAACCCTACCTGGTTGCCCAGATATGCTTTCTTCAAGTCTTTTATTTCTTTCTTTGTTTCTTTTTCTTTTTTCTTTTTCTTTCTTTTTCTTTTCTTTTTTTTTCTTTTCTTTTTTTTTTTTTGAGGGGAGTACCACAAAATGAACCCAGGGGTGCTTATCCACTGATTCACATTCCTGCCTCTTTTTATTTCTTATTTTGAGACAGGGTCTCACCAACTTGCTTAGGGTCTCTTTAAGTTGCTGTGGTTGGCCTCAAACTTGTGATCCTTCTGCCTCAGCCTCCTGAGTTGTTGGGATTACAGGTGTGTGCCACCACACCTGGCTTATCAAGTCTTAAAGAATTCACCACTCCAGAAAATAATTCCATGGAACAACCTTCCTAGACCCCATCTCACTCTTATTCTTCCAGGGAAATGGAGAAAGTTCACCCTTCCAGTACCTGCTGATCTCACAACAGCACATGTTCTGATTTAGGCCCGATCTTTTTTGAGGACTATGACACCAAGTAGAGAGAGCTCCACAGAATTTCAGGTTCACTTGTCTACAGACACTTCATCCAGTCCCAACGCCACTACCAACCTTGACAGTTTTTATTCAGAAGATGACAAAAATGTCCTTTTCCTCCCATGTAACTTAAGCAGAAGGCTGCCTACCCCAGCTAGAGGAGCTATGATTTTTCCTGACATCTACTTTCTAGGTATGGAGTTCCTACAACTACACTCAAATGACAGTCTTTGCTTGGCTCTTCTTCCCTCTAACACTTTAATCAACAGAGATGGACAACTGGTGCCCAACCTCTTGAACCCCAAGACTTGGTTTAGTCCCTCCCAGGACATTTCCTCTCAAGAAGCAATAAAAGGGCAGGTTCTTAAGTTTAGGCTCTTATTGGTTTTGTTGGCCTATGTGTCTCCAGATCACAACTCAGACTTGTCCTAAGAACTTGGTAAATAGTTGTTGAATAAATAGGAAGGGGAAAAGGTAGAATCTGAAAATGTGGAAGTGGAACATGTTCTCAGACATGGTTAGTTCCCTTCTGGTGCATTTATTGAGGGCAAGCACTGTGCTTCTATTCCTGCATGTTGCTGAAATTGCTCATACAAAGCAGCTATTTATTTCAACAACAGTGCCCAGTGACTGCGCTGGGTAGAGAATAGGCCACCCACAGACGATGCAGCATTAGTGCAGAATGAAGGGTGAGATTAACACCTTCCCATAGGCCAAACTTCTTTGTTATTGTTGTTGCTTTTTACTCTGATGTTCTACTTGAAAGGAATGATTAGATTTCCAATATATTTGATTTCATGTAATAGTAAACTATACTGTCACCATAGTGATGCCATGTTATTATCTGCTGGATTCATTTAAGACTTTTTTGATATGGATGGTATTTACGCTCACCTGCATCCTGATTCCTTGAGTATAACCTCTAGGTTAACTATTGGCTAATTTAGGGAATAAGCAGAATTGGATAATAAATGATAATAGATAATAATGGTAATTGGATAACAAATGGTGAATGCAGTGATTATGGTACATCCATTACTTAGGTTTGGGTTCTGACATTAATGGAAGAAACCAATAATGAGAAAATAAGGGTGCCAACCACAGGAAGACTGCTGTCTCTGTGAGATGACTGAATAGACCACATTGTGCCACCTGCCCTGCCTGATACTGTTCACCTGAGCATGGGATGTCCCTCATCCCTTCTTGAGTAGCATCAGCTTCAATTTTTGATGAGCACATATGAAGTGATCAGTTTATTGCTAGAAAAAGTATTTTAAAAATCTAAATGTAATCATGCATTTGATGGGTAGAGAATTAGGTAAAAAGAAAGAAGTTATATTACTATCACAGGGAAGTAAAATACATCAGTGTAAATCTTCCCCTTACCTTTGATTGATAATTAAAATATATTGCCTGCACAATACAAATGAACAGTGACTATGAATTATAAGCTTAACTATGTGCACATATGCTCATAGGTATATGATCATAAGATTAATGAATGCCATTTTTATCTTGCTTTCAGCTTTTACAATGTTCTTTCTCTAAAAATGAATGTTTTAAACAAGAAATTGGATTCGATTGATAAAATCCTTATTCAGAAATATCTACATAGAGCTTCTCAGCTATAAATATTAATTAATTGGATTGCTGGTACCCATAATGCAACTTTGTTCTGACCCATGTGCCCTATGAACTAGATATTTTTTGGATTCAATTTTCTTAAAACCAACTGTCAGCATCATGTGATGGAAGAGATGAAAAATGAAAATGAGCAGTCCCGCTGTGCAGGTGGGTGACCTGTGGGAGACAGTCTGCCTGGTAGGATTTTTACACGAACCATCAGACACAGACCAATTGATTAGATCATCTCATACCCGCCACCAACTAGGCTCAAGAGACTAATTAGAGAGAGTACTGCCTGCGCAGGCACCCCATTGACACCTAATTTGCTCAGCCAAAGCCTTTGGGGAAAATGTATTATCTCTGCAGCTGCACTTCATGCATTTCTGATTTGAGGCACAAGCAAGGAGTGCTTCATCACTCTTTTGAGCAAACTGAATGTAGAAGCCCTTAAGTGCTAAATGCAAGCAAACAGACCCAAATTAAAAATGGGCCAGGCTCTTTCTAATTCCCTCTGTGTGCCCTGATAAGTCTTTGTGTGTACATACGCAAGCGCGTGCACACACACACACACACACACACACACAGTTAACATGCCAGAGGGACACCAGAGCCAAGGACCCAGCTCAGGGTGCTCCGGCATGATCAGATGCCTGTGTTTTGCGCTGGCCTGTTTACCCTTGCCAAGGGATTGTGTTTGTTTTATTTATTTATTTTTCCTGCTCACAGCCCCTCCTCAAAGTATTCTTTTTTCTACAGGAAGACTGTGGCCCATTTTCCCCCCTCTAAGCCTCACTGGAGAGAGGTGATTATTTTGATTCCAAATTAAAACAACTGTAGGGCTTCCCTTCCTTGCCTAAACTGTGAACAGGATATTCTTCAGGATGTATGTGAAGCTGCAGGTAATCTGCTCCTTTCTGTTGCAGAGACTTCTTTGTAAAGAAGGAAGAAACACAATTTGAGAGAAAGGAAGCTACCTCACAGCAGCACATGCAGTTTAGGATTATGAAACTATTGGGGTCTCTTCTAGAAATAAGTGAATATCACTTGACCAAGTTTGGCTTTATCTCTTTCTGTCCTACAGTAAAACTAATTCCTACCTCCTTCTCAAATGTAGAATCCAAAATGTTGGTACATAGGAGGCATTTAAAGACAGGTATGCAATTAATTACATGCTTTAAAAAAGGAAGTAAAAATAAATCATCCAAGTAATTGGAAAAATTAGGATGGCTTTGTGCCAGATCTAGAGGATGTGGGAAATGAATTTCCATACTGCTGAAATAAAAGAAACTCAGAACGTGCCAGGCTGGTGTTCTGCAGACGACATACTCATTTTATGCCTTTCCACTCACACGTTGGATGAATTAGTTTACTCGTGTTCTGGGAAATTAAAATTTTGCTTTGTAATCTTTCACTTTTATCCTATTCTTAAGAATTCAATGAAGAATTTTTGAAACTCATTTTAGCAGTCTTTTAAACCCAGCATTCAAAATTGGGTTTATTTGGGCACCAGACAGATAGTGCCCAGCAGGCAGCAAGGCCCGTCTTTCTGAGGGTATGGGGAGAGTGGTTGTTGGGCAGATATTTGAAAATAGCAAAATATAACTGTGGAGAACTTAATCTGATTTTGATGAGAGCAGAAAGTCCAGAAACCTCCTCTAAGTATATCAACAAGGTTTCAAGTGAAAAGTGTTCAGAAAACAAACATACCTACAAGGCTCTGACACTGAGCTGTTCTGCTTAAAACACCAAGAAAAATAAACAAAACAAATCTGTGTGTCATTCATCTTCAAGTTCAGTTTGCTACTGTAGAAAAAGAAAGTTTGCAAGGAAGTTGTTAAGCCATAAGCACCTAGCAAAGTGCAAATATTCATAACTCATAATCAACTTTTATACTGTAGATTTTATATATCAATGTTGGACTCAAAATGATAACTTTTAGACTTTATACTGAATTCAGAAAATATGAGGACAGTGTAACAATAATTTTTTGAGTGAGATTGTTAGGATTTGGCTAGAAATATAGGTTTTCTTTTAGAACTTCTGAATCACTTTTTTCCAGTTTCTCTGAAACTACTCTGAGGCTCCTTGGGGGTTAGAAGGAAGTGGCATGAAACAGAAGGAAGTAGAAAATTAGTGAGACCCACTTCTGTAAGTTATTTCTGATTTATGTAATCATGCTTCTTCCCTCCAAAAGAGAGCACATCTTTGAGACTAGCAAGATAATACTAATTAAAATGAACACAGACACAGACAAGCTTTGTTTTAGGCTTAACAGAAGGTCCATCATTCAAAATGGCCCAAATCCTTTAAGTTGAAAGCTGTTTGGTAACATCCATATGGATGCACAATGAGCTAATTGCAGCAACTCTGCACATTTTAAGCTTTATGCCAAAGTGGTGATTTTAATTAAAAAATTTCAGGCAAAGCCGTAAGTCTAACATTTCAAAACAAAGCATGTCTCACATGAGGAGATGGACTTAACATATCATTTTAATAATCATCATTATCAACGAACATTTATTGAAATCCTCATTAAAGACCAGGCATTATATGATGTGTCATTAGCTTACATTTAAAAGAATGCTCTATTTTAATGGTGAGTCTATTGATTACATCATATTTATGCAAATGTGAAACACTAGTCATATTTCAGACCCATACAGACAAAAGGAAAGCAGTCCTGGGACTATTGGACTTAGTGAATGCCAAAAGGGTGTGAAGAAATTCCTAATCTGGGCCTTCTCAGAACTACCAAGGTACATTTAATCTTTCTTGAAAAAAAATCATATATACAAGTGATTTTTCTTTAAACTTAAATATAAATATATTAAAATACATTTATATTTATATATGTACAAAACCGTGAGGTTTAAATAGCTCATTGAAATCATTTTAATGATGTGATCTTAAAAAATTAAATATGTGAATATATATAAAAACATATGTATAAAAACTATGAAGTTTGAAATAGCTCATTGAAAGTTTTAATGACAGACTTAATAGAAAAGGCTTCACCAAAGGTGGCTTATTGTTTTTGAGGATTTTTACATTATTTGAAGATTTATTTGCTTAGCATACCTTTATAAGTAACTGGCTCCCAAGTGGGTATAAGTTAATTAAATAGAATTCTGACCTTTAACCCTCCTTATATATTACAGTCCTACTAAATTATATTTAAATATACCAAGTACAAAGTCATGTAACTCAGGAATGTGTGCATTGTTTTACAACTTAACACACACACACACATACACACAAAAATCTTATAAAACCACTTCTAAGTTATCAGTCAGAGAAACATGAGAGTTCATGTTGGACTTTAATTAAAAGATTTGAAAAGAGATGTGATTCCTTTTGGGTGAATTCCTTTTTTCCAAATTGAAATTTGTCTGATGTTATTGTCCAACATGTTGAAGCATAAGAAGTTTTCATGCTTAGGGCTTTGAATTCAATATATATGATCGCCTACAATTTTGAACCTGTTTTGTGAACCATCTTATTCAGTAGAAACTTGCAAAGCTAAAACATCCATTTCTACAGCATAATTAGATCACATATAATTGCTCTAATGATGTCAGCATAAACCAGAAGTCATTTTGGTTCATGAGAACTTTCTTTGCAGTGTAAAAGCTTTGAGTTGCCAAGTAACAGCAGCCATGTGTAAGATACACAAACACAGTTGCATGCAGGCTGCAGAGGCATGTGCTAAGGTACCTGTGCAATTACCCCCCATGCCTCATTTATGTTTGGTTTGGCTATAGGCTGTGTTTTAGAATTAATGGTTTATTGTGCAATTCTCCTGGTCCTTGAGCAGATTGCCCTTTCACCGAACATAGTAGCCTCAGTCTTGACATCAAGCTTCTTCCAGCCATAAATGGTTAGTATTTTTATTAGTGTTTTTGCTAGATGTATGAGTGCTGTATTATTAAGTTGAATGTATTCTGAATGGTTTGCCCCTTGTTCTGTTTTTTTCCCTACAAGCCCTATAATTTTTACTGTAATATTTTATGAAACATAGGCAGGAATGTGGATATTACATTATAGCAGGAACATCTATTCTTATGGGAACATTCTGACATTGCCACAAAGTGACACATTGTAGACACGACGTGAACATTTCAGGAACATTATTTCCACCAGGAAATGTCTGCAGACAGTGAGGCAGATCCAGGAAGTCCATGCTAAGGGATGCAGATGCTGGACAATCAGCTAAGCTCCCCACCAATTGGTGGCTTCACAACAGTGTCAATGAACAACTCCTCCATCAAGAACAAATCACTGAATGTTGTTGATCCACAGAAGCAAAGACTCTATTCACAGGTAAAGTCCTCTGGCATGCACTCCACACAATAAGTGGTTGTTTTAAAATATTTTGATATCAGTTGTCCCACCACTAGATGCTATATTTCTGTGATATTAGTTCTAAAAGTTGTAAATACAGAATGCTATGTGTAACATTTTGTGCTCCTGTGGTATTTTCTCCTATCAAGAGCTCTCTCCCATTTACTCTAATGAAAGTGCCTAAAAAATAGGACAATAGCCTTTAGAAGAGAACAGACTTTAAAAATAGGAAAAAAAATGTAAGTCATCGACTAGATATTTTCTGGAGTATCAGTGGTATGAAGTCGACGGCAGTAACACCCAGAGCATTCATATAGGACCCACAACCTTTATAGGAACTCAGGTGACAAACAGTCCCAGCTTGCCCAGGCTGAGGGACTTCCAAAGGTCAGGGAGGGGGATTGGTTTTAAAACAGAAGGAAGTTAGAATGAGTTGGAAAATCTTTCAGGAACAACAGGATTACTATGTGGTGACTTCAACAGAGACAGCAAGGTTGGCACTTTATTATATGAATTAAAGTGAAAAATATGCTGACATCTCAACCTCAAACTGTGAGTCACAAAAGTATTACAGATGTGAAACCCTAAGAAGGGTGACAGGTTCAGTGATAGGAAGACGGGAACAGAGACTGCAGCCTTTTTGCCTTTCAACTCCCCACACTGTACTGGGAATTTTCACTTCTCTCCTTGGGAGAGACACAATCTTGACCCTGCTTTTTTGGCTTTCGTTTCTGTATTTTTTTTTTTTTTAAACTGAAGTCACAGTGACTCACATTCTGCTCTAACGATTAGGTTGCAGAAGTCAAGACCACCAACTTGTTCCTCACTACAACTCTGAGTGCACTTACGATGTGCCCATCAATTCACACAGGCCTGGGCCGTGCAGCATGGAGATGGCTAAGGCCACCCTCTGATCTGACCATAAATGCAGATGTTGTGCAGATCACTGGAGGAAATGAGCCTGCAGGAGCAGTGGTAGAGGAGCAACACCATCAATGCCTTGTCTAAATCAATTCATCTATTTTTAAACAAAGCCCAGTGTTCAGGGTGGACGAGAACTAATAACAGGATTCATAAAGTGAGGTCTCAGTAGTGTTCTGCAATTGGCTGGAACTGGTTTAAGAGCTGAATGTGAAAAATTTCAAAAAATTTTGCAAGACTGCTGATAAACACATCAGTCACTGTGGGAGGGTTTATACCAAAGGACACATTAACCAATCAGGACTTTTTTGCTTTCTGAAGAGCTGAGAGTTAAACATTGACCAGCATGCCCTTAAATAGCTCAAGAGTTTGGAGAGGAGATGGCCAGGACAACTATCTCTAAGTCAAAACAGAAAATGTAAATGCTATCCTAGAGGTGCCCACAGTGAGGAAGAACTGGTCTTTGACTAAGTAAAAGCTGAATGTCTAGAGAAGGAGGGAGGAGGCCATCTTGCATAGGCAAGGGAAGTGGGAGGCAGTGAAGGTCAGTGCTTCAGGCCGAGGCCTGCATGTTGGGATACAGATGCAGATGGATGCAGGGAGGCCGAAAGGCAGGTGAGGGTGGCAGAGGGGAGGAGCTTAAGTGCCCTGTGCAGGTGTCTGTGCCTTATTCTGTATGTAGTGAAGATGTGCCTGAAGCTGTGAGCTGGGGACTCCAAGGTTCCAACCTAAGGAAAGTCACATACTTTCCACACACAGGACATTTCAAGCTGCTTCTGTGAAAGCGGTGGGTAATAGATGCCATCAAATCAAATAATGCAGCTGATTCTCCAAATGACTCTAGCAATAGCTCACAAAGTACCAGATTTTGAAACGTTTAATGCTGAAATGTTTTATTCCACCCTTGAGGAAATGTTCAGTGTTCAGGATGAATGATGACATAGCAACTCAGCTTCTTCCCAAGGACTGTAATTTTACAATGCAGCCCCTGGGGATAACGTCAACATTTTCATACACCAGAAAGATACCTTAGGTATTTGGTGAGTAGTGTGTTCACTTGCATCTTTACAGTGGTCTACATGGTTAAAAGGAAAAGCCCTTCAAGAATAACTCCAACCTTTACTACTCTGCTGTCCTTTATAAGTCAAACACCACTTGCTGTTTTTGATTAACACACAACCTCAGACAGACTTTGTAATTGCAGTGTTTAGAGTTCTGAAATACCATCAAACCCTTTAAAGAGCAACTGCACTAAATTATAAAATGTCGACACTATATCACTTGTCTTGATTCACTGTGGCTGCATGTCTTGGACTAGGAGTTTCAGTTCATTAAAACTGTGAAGCCTGTAATGTCTGATGAATAAGACATTCACATCAACACAGTTGGTTTCCTCCTGGTATAAAACAATCAAAGTGCCAACAGCTCAGTGGTTTAGTGGCAGAGCAAAGAACAGTGGTTGCAGGCCTGGGGTCAATTCCTCACTTCCATTGGCAACAGAGTTGGAGAACACAGGGAAAGTAGCCAGCACACCCCAGGCTCGTGGGATTAAGGGATGCTTCATGCTTTTTTACTGTCCACTTGTGGCAGACTGAAACAAAAGCACCAACTGAGCTAAGTGAATTGAGCTTTTATTCTAAGAAGTGATGTGGTGCCCCTCGCCCTGCCCCAACTCAGAATCCCACACACAATGCAGTAAGTCGAGAATGTGACTTTTTTCTTACCCACCTGTGAGAGGGAAGCACATCCCAGAAAGACCTTATTTCCTCTTCACATGGACGCTAAAGAACAAAGTCACATCTTGTCTGGGTTGTGCTGTTTGTTTTCCAGTCTGTTGGCATTAAAATAGCACCCTAAGCACCTATCATGGCTCATGTCTCTTAGTTAAGTCCTTTTCAAAAGTTCTGACTTTGCAATCCCAGTATCATTTGGAATTAAAAACAAAATCTAGGGACTTAGTTGTTTCATGTTATCATGGAGGAAAACAATCACCACAGCTCCATGTAAACATAATAATTCAATAAATTGTACATCATGCAATGTATATAAATTTTTAAAAATCAGTCCAAGAGGTTTCAGTAGCTGTTTTAGTTTTGTTTCTTTTGCAATTATTAGATTCAGTTGCTCTGTATGAGATGTCATGAGTAATGAGCCCGGGCCTGAAATGCTAAAATGGAAAAGATCTTTCATTTTTTAATTACTTACATCCCAAGTTTCAGTGCCAGAGCTTGCATAATTCACATAATCAATTATTGGGTATTTTAATACAGATAGGAATAAAACACTTGTGATTGGATTAACAAAATAAAGCTCAATTGGTCTCTCTCAGTACTTCCTTATTAAAAGAAATTTTAACAGGATGATTTTTTAGGGGAATGAAGTGCCTCTGGTAAAATGTAAAGGAGACCATAGCAACTTTCCCCTTATTGATAGTATGGTTAGAACCAACTGTATAATATAGATAGATGATTCAAACAAGATAGAACACACTATTGAGATCGAGGGGAATTTCTCTGATTAATGGTGCATGTAATCAAGCAAGGAAATATTTAGAAAGGCTTAGAAAACAATTAATTGCAAGGACAATTGTATGTTAGAAGAACTTTGAAATACAACTGCAAACACTACTGAATCTGATAAAAAAACACAATCATAGTCACTGTTTGCAAAGTTATCTTGCTAAGCACTGTACATATGCTGTAAAAATTTTTCTTGGCTATAAATTATTTGCAACTGAAATTCAAACATATGTAAATTTATTTCTATGTACTCAAGAACTGTCTCCAAATTGAATTAATAATTATCTATTTTATGCAACCACCTTTTATCCACTTTCTTCCACTAATCTGCTGTATAGTTAAATGTACTTTAAATGTTGTGATCACATATTTTTCCATATTTTATTAAATTTTTCAGAAATGGAAAAAATGAAGGGATTGCCCAGTGAACACTCATGTACCCAACATATAGGTTTTATGGTAAACATTTTGAAATATTTGCTTTTAACAAATCCATGTTCCTTCTATCCATCCCTTTATTTAGATGAATTTCAAAAGAAGTTGCAGATATCACTATACTTCATCCCTAAACCTGAATGTCATTAACTAGAATTCAATATATTTGTACTTTAAAAATAAATTTTACAGTAAAATGTAAAATTTTGTGTGCATCACTTCATTAGTGTTTAATGGTGTTACAGAGGAGACGTCACATTACTGTGCATAGAAAAAATCAGTTTTAGTTCAGTCTGACCAGAAACAAAACAAAACAAAACAAAACAAAACAAAAAACAAAACAACAAAACCTCTTTAATGCCACCCCTATTTCCTATTCAGACCAAGTCCTCAGGGGGCAATACACTGATAAACACAACTGCAGTAAAAGAGGGTAGAGGGCACCTAGATTGAGGTCATTCTTCACCTTTTGGAATCACTGCCAAACTTGATAACTACATGAACGTCAAGAAATCGGTCTCCAGAAAACTGCATATTGTTCTGAAGATGAGAAATCTGAAGCTCAGAAATACAAGTTTGAGAACTAGTTTCCATTCTTGCTCTAGACAAAGCTACATTTCAAATTTTATCAATATTAGTGTTTTTTCTGATCTTCAGAAGACTTCTCAGACTCATTTGGCTTCTCTAGTCTTGCTTTGGTTCCCTCCTTTCAGAGCTGAGGCATGCCAGGATGTGGCCGAGAAGCCTGGCATTTTGACTCTTGCTGAATTTCACCTCCCTAGTTATACCCTATCTACCTTTGTACCCTATTCCATCCAGGTGCATGAACTACCTGTGCTCTCGCTAGGAGATGGCTACCTCTAATTTCATGAAGTCTCTCTCTGAGCTGACTTGGTTGCACCAAGAACCCAAAAACTGCAAACCTTCAGAAACCAGATCAGAAGTGAAAAAGAAAGTCAGGCATGAATCCACAATCATTTCAGTCAGCCTGAAGTTGCCATAGCAACCATACCCAACTCTTCCTCTCCCTTTCTCCCATCCCCACCCCCACCCCCATCTGCCTGCTGGCTTGGGTGTTCAGGCAACTTGCATGGAATATCTTCAGTTCTCTGATTCACACAATTTTAATTTTATACCACTTAATTTTATGCCCTTCCTTCCCTTGAGCCTAAGAGGAGACTAAGGGTTTCAGAATCAGAACATGTGTAAGTTTCTGACCACACTTTTCCTCTTAATCAAATGCAACAAAACATTTCCTCATTTCCCTTTCTTGAAACTTCACATTTCCCCTTTCCGTATTTGCCCTTTTCTCAAAGCACACACACACACACACACACACACACACACACAGCCTTTCTACACTCCTCACATTTGACTATCAGTTTATGATAATTTTAAGAAACATTTTGCAGAGAAATTCTAAATATAAAGATAGGGGACTAACTGTCTTATAGGTTGGTAACCCTTCCATAATTAAGCTGAATTTGAAGAAGTTTAAGGGAAAAGTGGACAAAGCATAATGAAATCTAAACTGTTTTTAACTGACAGTCTTCCTTTAAAATAATAAGGGGGGATCCGTCCCTTTCCTTTTTTTTTTTTTGGTACCAGGAATTGAACCCAGTGGGGCTTAACCACTGAGTCATATCTCCAGCCCTTTTTAAATATTTTATTTAGGGACAGGGTTTCACTGAGTTGCTTAGTGCCTCACTTAGCTGCTGAGGCTGGCTCTGAGCAGACAATCCTCCTGCCTCAGCCTCCTGAGCCACTGGAATGGCAGGTGTGTGTGCCACAGCACCCAGCTTCTCCCATTACTTTTAAACACCAAGAAAACAGGGTGCAGTTTAGAGGCTTGGAGGCAATAGAACACTTTACTGTGATTGTTTCAGCAGTTTGTGAAGCTGGACAGCCATGGTGTTGCTGACCCTGGATTGCTGAGCCATCTTCCTTGGTGAGGAGACACCAGGAACTGTAAAGAGCCAGAGGCTGCACCACGAGGCTGATGGTGAGAGCAGACACCAGGAGCAACACCAGAACTAAAAAAAAATGATGGGCCCAGGAGGCCTGCGGCCACTTGTGTGACACATCCGAAGGATGTAACTGAGGTAACAGGATGAGGTCACTTGGGCAGCAGTTTGCTACCCTCTTCTGGCCTAAAAGTAGGAGGCTGACCTCCAGTTACACACGAGACCCGGCTTTTTCTACTTTGGTGTCTCCCTCCACCTTCTTTTTTAAAATTTTTAATTTTGATTCATTGTACACAAATGGGGTTCAGCTTTCGTTTCTCTGGGTGTGCATGAAGTACAGTCACACCTTTGTGGAGTCATATGTGTACATAGGGTAATGACGTTTGTCTCTTACTGATGTCTTGGGGCTATTTCTAAACCTGAACACAAATCTCCCATTTGGGTCCCCAGACTTGTTTTTTTTTCCCTTGAAAATTTTTCTTGATCTCTTTGGGATCAAATGAAGGAGCAAAGGATGACTTTTCTCCCTTCCCTAGAAACACATATACTCTGCTTAGCGTTGGCGAACATTTCTGTGGGTGTCATTAATGTTATTCACTAATTTCCAGCTCTCTGACTTCTGGCTCCTGGTAGAAAGCCTTTTCTTGAAAGTCAGGCATGGGCAAAGGTGGAGTCTGCACTCAGATTTCATTACTCCATATCTCATAGTTAACTCTTACGTTATGTGGGCAAGAGAGGAGATTCATTTCTGCAAATCTGTAGAACAGAATTTGATAAAGTAATGAGAAAAATACCAAAGCAAATACCAAGAAAATCCATGAATTTATGTTGAAAAATGCACAGTAGTACTGGAAACATCTCCAAGCTGCACAACATTTAATTTTTGTTTGTGGTTCTTCCTTCCAGCCACAGGAAAGTTTACAGATACCCAGTGGAAAAACATTGGAATTGTAATATGAACATCACAGAGTAAGCAAGCTGAACTTCATATAATTTGAATCTCAGTAAAATTCAAGTAACAATATTTGTTGGAATTAAAAGTGTAAACTGTAATATATCAAAAAGAATCTGAAAAGATATCAAACTCTTAATAGTGAGGAGATGAAGATTTTTGCAGTGTGGGAACTTTAAAGTTTTATTAGTATTCTTATATCTTTTGGATACTTTCCAGTAATAAAGTATTTATTATTTATAAAGAACAGAAACACAAAATATGGTGAAAAATGACCCTATAATTACAGATTATCTAGATGGTAACATTTGGCAATTGTAATGAAAAATTAGGTTCAGTTGATCAACATTATTTGGCACTTAGCTTAGTTGATAAGCATTGTTTAATGCTTTGCTTTATGTTTAAGAGAAAGTCATTCAGAAAGGGAAAGAAGTAAAATGTTTCATGCTTTACACTGCATATCCAAACCTAAATAGTTCATGATATTTTGTAATGATGTCTACAATTATACAATTTAACAACATGCTGCTGCCCCACCATCACATAATGCTGCAATAAGGTAATGGAATTACTATCTTAATCAAATGACTAGTTTCTCTATAATCATGTTTTTAATGAGCACCAAGATAAAAGATTTGGACTTGGTAATCTTAATTTAAAACTTGAGAGATTTTGAAAATCTGACTATGAACATATTAGTGGCATTTTAAAACTATCAACTATCTATCTATCTATCTATCTATCTATCTATCTATCTATCTACTTATCCATCCATCCATCCATCCATCCATCCATCCATCCATCCATCCATCCTATTTATCTATTTACACATTATACTCCACTTTGGCCCTGAGCTTCTATCTCTTTACTGATGGACCCAAGAGAAGAAATTGACAACTTACATAATCTAGGGTATTCCACTAACATGGGGGGCTCTGTTTTGACTGGGAATGCTTTCAATTACTTTAGTCTGGGAGGAGATAAGCACCATATTTCTGTATTACTTCTGTTCTCTCAGTTCCATTGAAATTTGATTAATACAAGCATTTTGTTGGATTAACATATATGAGGAATGTTTAAATGATATCCCTAAAAATCTTCATTTAAACAGGTAAAATCAAACTTTAAAAAAGGTATAATAACGAGTCATATTTCTCAGCTCTCAGAAATTACTTAATAAACTTTAGTTCCCTTCCTGATCTAAAAATTGCTACAGACTTTGTCTTAGACTATTTTAAGTTTACATGAGACTGACTAATGTATAAAGAAGAGAGATTTATTTCTCACAGTTCTGGAGAATGAGAAGTTCAAATGGAGCTGGTATATGGTGAGGCCCCAGCTGTATAATGTGGTGGAAACATTACAAAAGCATCACTTTGGTGAGAGAGCAGGAGGATGGGAGTGAACAAGGGAGCCCAGAAAGCTGAGCTTACTCCCTGGGGAGTTAAGCCACCCCCTTGATAATGACCTAATCACCTTTCAACCTATTTCATGTTGAAATAAATTTCAACATGAGTTTTGGAAGAGACATTCAAACTAGCAATCTTCAACAAATAAAAGTAACATTTCATAATAAAAAAGGTAGAGACTAGTGGGATTAATGATGCAAAGAATACTGCTGTGTTCAGAAGTATGTTTGGAAGAAGTCACTGACCATCTGTCCTGAGAGATTCCCACATAGTCTCTGGGATATTTGCCATCACTAAAGTGTTGGTTTTAAGCTAATATTTTAGTGGTTGTTCATTAATTCCCATGTGTCTTTACTGCAATATAAAAAAGTAATGTCTTCATTATGGCACGTGGTAAAAAACTCTCACAAGGCATACTCAACAGTACTTGACCATATTTGTTTAAAATAAAAATATTTCATTACAAGGACAAAGAATAATTATATTTAAATGAATGAAAGCAATACTTAAAGAAATACGATACAGACATAATTATGTTCAGCCCTTAATAACAGTTCTTAATCACTGCTTTAATTCTCATCTGCTTTTCATGCCTTAATTAAACTAATATCTTACTTTTAACCTGTTCATAGACATATTTCCTCCTTCAGATTTGTCATTTTCATGAATGTTACCAAGTGCTATGGTCTGCATGTGAGGTGTCCTCCCAAATGTCCTGTGTCAGCACAGGAATGTTAGGAGGAAAAATTACTAGATTATGAAAGTCGTATCCTCTGAGTCCATCCTAGTTTGAATGGATTGACTGGGTCAGAACTATAGGCAGGTGAGGTGTGGCTGGAGGAGGTGGGTCTCGTGGGTGTGTCCTAAAAGGGTTCATCCTCTCTGGGTCCTCTTCCTGTCACCTTCTCTCTCTCTGCTTCCTGGCTGCCATGAATGGAGGAGCTTCCCTCCTCCACATTCTTCCCCCATGATGTTTCACCTCATCTTGGGTCCAGAACAATGAGCCAAAATAAACTTTTCTTCCTTTAAGTCGTTCTTGTCAGGTATTTTGGTCACAGCAACCAAAAGCAGATGGCACACCAAGTATAAAATTTCATGTGTGTATTATTCCCTCAAAAAACATATTTTAATTGCCAGAGTCTACAGGGTCAAAAATAGTCCAGAACTTGATGTCTAAACTCAAGTTCTTTCCCTGTCCAAGACTTTAAAGAAAATACAAAAACCCCAAGGTTTTGGATCCATGTGATTGCTGAAAGAAAAAGATTATGGTCAACTGTGCCCCTTCAGTGAAGAACATTTGGGGAAAATATTATTTTCCTCAAAGAGAAGTTTTCACTTAGAAGCAGCTTTTCAGGCATTGCCATGAACTTGGAAGACAAAGCTTTGGGATTTGCACATACACAGTGGATGGACCACCAAAGCCACCTGGCCCACCTAAGATGGTTCTATGTCAGAGCAGAGACCATCTTTCAAAAGAACTCCATAACAATGCAAAGAAATTGGAATCCTCATTCACTGATGGTGGGGAAGTGAAATGGTGCAGCCACTTTAATTTTCATAGAAACATTATTTATAGTAGCCCAAAAGTGGAAATGACCTAGATGTCGAGTGAAGAATGGATAATAAAATATGGTATATCCACCAAATGGACCATGTGGAAAAAAGCAAGGAAGAAAGGAAGAAAAAGTGGGAGGGAGAGAAGGTAGGTAGGCAGGTAGGCAATACAGAAGCCTGCGACAACACCGAGGAAGCTTGGAAACATTAAGGAAAAGAAGCCAGCTACAAAAGGTCACATATTTATAATTCTATTATGTGAAATGTCCAGAAATGACCAATCTGCAAAACAGAAAGTTGATGAGTAGTTAGTTAGCGGATGCTGTAGGAGACATGGGGCAGTGGGAATGGGAGTGACTCTAACCACATATCTAATGGATATGTGGTTTCTTCTTAGGGGGATAAAAATGTTCTGGAATTAGACTGTGGTGGCATTTACACAACTCTGTAAATATACCAAAACCCATTCAAATTACACACTTTAAATAGGCTAATTTTATGGTGTGTGAAATGTATTTCAATAGGGTTGTAAAAATACAAGAGTCCTATACTCTCTCTAGTCATTAGGTCTATAACCATAAATTTGGGAGTAAGGTCCATTTTGTAATGATGCTCATGAACATGGCAATAATGACAATGATATAGTGCTAGCTACACAGAAGTAAATTATTAGAGGAATATGTGCTAATGGAAAGTGGTTATATATGGTAAAGTAAAATTATAAGGTATGTTCTTTTTATATTATGTACTTATTTTGGTTTTGAACTTATGTACCGGCTATGGTAATCAGAAAGAAAAACTTAACTATGATAGTTAAAAAAAAAAAAAGTTTTTGAGGTAGAAACTTTTGGGAAGAAGATCAATAGGGATTTTAGACCAAGCAGGGGAAGGTGGTTGGTATGAAGCTGGATTTTATAGGGCGGGTACACTTGGAGAGAGAAAGCCCAAGGCAAGGGAAACAGATTTCTTAAATAGTATTCTGAATTCTAGTACTACTGCTTACCTTCTCTTTATTCTGGAGGCGGAGATGTATCTGTCTTATTTGCCAGTAAGTCCCTGGGGTCTAGAATGATGTCTGAACACAGGAGGTGCTCAGTAAACATTAATTGAACACATGAACAAACACTTTTTGCCAGAATCCTTTCTTAAAATACAAATGACAACTGGGGGTACCACTAGCAGGATACTTGTGTCTTCATGCACATTAGAAAAAGATGTCCTGTTCATCCAGGTTGGAGCAGCTCCTTTCTAGGATTTGGGGCTGGGAAAGTCAATCATGAGTTCACTCATGACCAAGCTCAACCCCACGGCCTGGCCAGTCTCACTTCTGAGGGTCCCACCCACAACTCTATGTAGGATAAAGTCCATGCTCCTGGGTCTGGCAGTCAAAGTCATTCTCAACCTGACCCTGGTGTTCCTGCCCTATCATAATCATTTATAATACTATTTTGTACTTAAACTACAGTAGTCCTATGCTTTGATGAGCTGGTTCCCACTTTTGGGAAGCTGGCACATGGAAATTCAATGCTTTTAAATCAAATGTCTCCCATTTAATAAAGACAAGCCATCCTTATTCTCATATTGTTCTATGGTTTCAGGCCTTCACTCTTGTTCTTACATGATCCCCTTCTGACTCTGTTTTTTCATGTCTTTAATTAAATATTTATGCAGTCTTATTTTTGTTTATGTATTGGTACTGGGCATTGAACCAGGGGCACTTAACCACTGAGCCACATCTCTGCCCCTTTTTTAATTAAATTTTTTTAAGTAAAAAAGGATTTATTTACTCCCAGACTTCTCTGAGCTGTTAATATCTTTTTTTTAATTTCATTTTTTAAAATTTTTACAGACTACATTTTGATTTATTGTACACAAATGGAGCACAACTTTTTATTTCTATGGTTGTGCATGATATAGATTCATACCATTTGTGTAATCATACATGTACATAGGGTGATGATGTCTGTCTCACTCCACCATCTTTCATACCCCACCCCCTCCTCCCTCTCATTTTTGTCTACCTTATCTAAAGTTCCTAAATTCTTCTCTTACCCCTGACCCCGTGAGCCCCATTTGTATCATCATCCACTAAACAGAGAAAACATTCTAATTAATCATTTTAAGATAGAGTCTCGCTAAATTGCTGAGGCTGGCTCTGAATTTATAATCCTCCTGCCTTTGTCTCCTGAGATGCTGGGATTATAGGCATGCACCACCACACCTGGCAGATATGCAGTCTTTGACTTTCAACTTTTCCTTCCTTTCATCTGGATTTGACCCACTTTGGACAATTTCTCTGGCTCCTTTGGATGAAACAATTGGTCTGCTTCCTTGGCCTTCTTCAGGTGGAATCAATAGCCATTCTCTTTTCTGAACTTACTGTGTTGTATAAACATTTGTAAACTTTGGTTAGATTATGTTGTTTCCTTATATATTTCTACCTTAAGACTTCTGGAGCTTCTGAAGGAGGGGATCGTGTCCTATTGTTAGACATGCAGCACTGGGCCTGCAATATGGCAGGTGCACAGTGAATTCATATGAGAAGACCAACAAATGAAACATGGTGAAGGAAGCTGGTCTGTGCATAGAAAGTGGGACTTTTGGAGTGGACTACAGTGGGATGGATTCGGATAACAGAAGGTACTGAAATGCAAACAAGGAGGCTAGATTACAGGTGGAAAGAAATGAGAGGTCACTTCAGACCTCTGAGAAGGGAAAGGCGTGATGTAAATAGCATTCTGGAAGACTCCTGTGTCACTATTCAGGGTGGAAGAGAACAAGGGAGAGCCTACTATCAAGGTGAGTGCTCCAAAAACGACTTGCTATTGGTTGAGCCTGCAGAAATTTAGGGCAACAGATGTGTGAGAGAATGAAGCAGTGGGCAGGGATTCAGGGGTCTGTAGAGGGAGACACACAGGTCTAAGAGGCTGGGTAGGAATACAGACTAAAGGAGCTCCAGAGTCACTGGGGGTAGTGGGACCAGGGCCAGCAGGGAAAAGTTGAGAGGGGAAGCTGACCTGTAAGGGCACAGGGACCAGCTTCCAGTGTCCTGAGTTACAGCGCTGTCCATGAGCACACATGTGTGTATGTGACTGGAGAATAAGGCGCGTCTGCTCTGTCTCAACCAGTCCTCCCTCCCGTTGCACACCACCCCCATCCTGGTTTAGTTTTCAGCCAACAAAAACAAAATTACTCATAAAATCAATGGAAACAAACTCCTTTCTTCTTGCCATAGAAAGGATTTTTCTTAATTACTTTTTTTTTTTTTTTGAGCTTTGAGTACTATATCTTGTAACTTGATTAAATCCCTCAGAAGTCAACTAAGCATTAGGGGCTTACAGAAGGAATCTCAGGGCCAGTGTTTATACTAGCTGCATGAGAATGGATATGCTGTGACTCCATCTCAGCTGGGGCAATGAGCACGTCCTACGCCTCTCTGGTGCAAAATGTTGTCCTCCATATTTTTAAGCAAATAGGAGCTGTTTAAAAGTTAATGCAAACTGGGGGCACTGGGGCTGTGGCTCAGTGGTAGAATGCTTGCCTTGCAAGAGGCACTGGGTTCAATTCTCAGCACCACATAAAAAATAAGTGAATAGTTCTCAGTGTAGAGGTCTTTCACATCTTTTGTTAGATTGATTCCCAAGTATTTTATTTTTTTTGAGGTTAGTGTGAAAAAAAAAATAAGTGAATAAATAAAGACATTCTGTCCACCTACAACTAAAAAAAAATTTAAAAAACACTGGGTCTCTGGGTAATCTTTCAATGTAAAGTTAGGGTTTTGAATATGAATCCTAATATTTGTATAGGTTTCTTTCTTTCTTTCTTTCTTTCTTTCTTTCTTTCTTTCTTTCATGCTTCCCATTCATATTTGTCCCTTTTGTACTTTCAAATTCTTAAAGGAGGTGTGCAGGTGTGTACAGTGGTATAAAGAAAAATACAACACCATTTATGCAAGAAAGAGCAGGTTCAGAAATATAGATATCTCCTTACATTATAAAGAAGTCTAATTTCCACTCCTGCCCTTCCCTTCCTTATATATATATTTAAAAAATCATGGTTTATTGGAAGGTAAAACATAAATTTATGCTTGATAGGAAGTACACCCTAAAATTAAAAATATATAAGAATAGGGAGAGACAAGAATAGAAGGTAGACTTCTTTGAATATACCTGATTTTATAGACATGACTTTAGAACCATAAATATATTTACAACACAACACAACCCTAACCCTAACCCTTCTCCCAAGGTGAATACTTAGGCAAGACCCCCAGTGTATACCTGACTTGGTGGATAGTATGAGCTCTATAAATAACAGTGCTTTTTCCTTTATGCCCTACATCCTTGCCCCATAATAGCAGAATTCATGTCTTTCCACGTTTTATGCTCTGGTATCTACTTTGCATCACTACCCTTATGCTTAAAGGCCACTATTAAATAAAATAAGAGTTACTTGAACACAAGCACTGAGATACTGAGACAGTTGATCTGAGAATTAATTTTGTACAATGGCATTTACAATATACAGTGTGGATACGTAGAACAAAGTAGATGATTCAAGTCCCAGGTGGGACAGGTACTTGGCACACTTTGGAGTTCTTCATATCTTTAGCTGTAAATTGTCCCTATTGCAAATTCAGGTTTAAGAAAATTTAATTTTAAAGTAGACAGAGTGGGATGGTGCAAGACTTCATCAGGCTACTCAGCAAGGCATACAGTTTAAAACTTGTGTATTATTTCTAGAATTTCCCATTTTGGACCATCGTTGATCATGGGTAACTGAACCATGAAAATGAAAACCAGGGATAAGGAAGAACTACTGTATTATTAAATGAAAAACATTAAAAGGCAAAACAAAACAAAAAGAGTAAACCTGTTTAGTATATAGTATATAAGGGTAATTGTATGTAAGGGTAATTGTAAATTATTTTAAAACATAGTAATTTGACTATTATACTATGAAATAATCTAACTATGTAGTTCATTTCTCATTGGAATACCTGCATTAAAACAATTGTATGACTAAAAAGGAAAAAAAGGAAAATCCTTCTATCATTTTCATTCATCTCCTACTGCCTTTCTGAGGCTGTTGCATGTGCAGTGTGGGATGAAGCACAGGAGCAATAATTTGACCACAATTTTCATCATGTAGAAAGGAGATACTCTAAAATCATCAATGTTAAGTAAAACTCCATTATCTTGAATTTGAGTTCAAACTACTAGTACAAACTTGTGTTTGTATTTGTCTGTTTGCATTCTTTGAAAGAACAGACATCACAGAAAAGGTTAATTCCTGTCCTGAGTTAGGAGAAACTTTAGATGAGCCTTGAACATCTCGTCCTATCAGAGATGAAGCTACTAGAAATTGTCAGGGTCTTTTCAAAAGGAATCAGAAAGCAACCTCAAGAGTCCTTTGGAGGATATCAGGAAACGATTCACTGTTTTGCAGAGACAAAGAACCAAGCTTTTTTCTTGTCTTTTCTGTATAAATGAATCATCAGGGTAACAAAATAATGAACAAAGTCAAGTTTCTCTTTATGGAAATGTTCCAGATAATAAATTAAGAAGAAATAATAGAATATTGTTATTTTGTAATTCCTAATGAATTATAGGATCTCGAGAATGATTTCAGCAGTTATGGAAGAATATATCACAATCATGAAGTATCTTGCTTAAACAAAAATCCAAGTCTGATGAAGCTCTTGATCCAAATTTCAGTTTAAAGAAAACACGAGAGAGAGAGAGAGAGAGAGAGAGAGAGAGAGAGATAGATAGATAGATAGATAGATTATGTTAAAGGGCACCCAGGGAATGTAATCAGCAAACTGACTGGGGAAGCCCTAAAGACTAGTGGACTTGGCTTCTTTAACAAAACATCAAGGAGAGAGAAAAGGGGGAGAGAGAAGGAATTATGACTGAAACTTTAAAGAATGATAGAGATGGCAATCAGAGAGTCAGAAAAATAAATACTAATTGAATATTAGCGATATTAACAAAATTGTTGAGATTTTGGGTGTGTGTGACGATGGTACTGTGATTAAATTTTTAAAAAGTACCTGGGCAGAATGTGTGACAGATACCATTGCCCTGTGTACATGTATGAACGCACAGATGGTGTGATTCTACTTTGTGTACAACCAGAGAAACAATAGCTGTACTCCATTTGTGCTCAATGAATCAATAAGCAAATAAAAAATTTAAAAAAAAAAAGTATCTGGGCATGGTGGCACATGCCTGTACTCCAGCAGATCCAGAGGCTGAGGCAGGAGGATTGCAAGTTCAAAGCCAAACTCAGC
This sequence comes from Glaucomys volans, assembly GCA_020662805.1. Lineage (NCBI taxonomy): Eukaryota > Metazoa > Chordata > Mammalia > Rodentia > Sciuridae > Glaucomys > Glaucomys volans. Next base: position 115,421 of record JAJEJO010003486.1, read on the forward strand.
AACTTAATGCAGCCCTAAGCAACTCAGTGAGACCCTGCCTATGAGTAAAATATAAAAAAGGGCTGAAACCAGCAGCAAGGGCAAAATCAACAAAGTTGAGAAGAGGTGGACATGTACTTTTGTAGAAAACCAGTAAATTCTCTACCACTAGCAATTAGGCAGGCCTTTTGGTTTAGGACCTGCTAGAGAGATTTAGAGAAGCTCTGAGTCCTGGGTGGTCATGGATTAGTCTTTGGGTATATGTTGTTTGGCATTTGAGAGGAAAGCATTTTTGTTACTTATCCATCTATAATACTAACATAAAAAGATAAAAGACAGAGGCTGGGGTTGTGGCTCAGTGGTAGAGCATTTACCTAGTATGTGTGAGGCACTGGGTTCGATCCTCAGCATCACATAAAAATAAATAAATAAAATAAAGGTATTGTGTTCATCTACAACGAAAAAAATATTTAAAAAAAGATAAAAGACATAGGAGGTGAATGCTTCATACATTTGCTCAGCATTTCTAGGGCTGAAATCTGATCTTTTTAATAGTCATCATCCTGTTTTACTTGACTACTCTGTAAATGTTTTTGTTAAAATACTAAACTTGTTTTTGTTAAACCCCTCTGCACATTTTGAATTTAAAATAGAATTTTCTTAGCATCATAAATTTAAATAGTAAAGAATGTAACATTTGGCTTACTGAGAATATAAAATTATATATCAATTATAAAATAAGGATCATAAAATAAGGATTTTACATCATTCTTTAACATGGGTCTAACTGGAATATGTCCATTTGATCCACCACCCTCTATTTGAAAAGTACATGAACAAATTGTTCTTTAACTGTTGGAAATTTTACATCATTCCTTTCATCATTTCAAATTATTATCTTTTTTATTTGGTACACTCTCCCTTTAGAATACTTGAATAAAAACAAATGGAACTTATCTTTAATTAACAGAACAATTTTCATTGGGGGAGATGATTTAATTATGCCTCTTTACTTAGAAACTATTTTCCTGCATGAAAAGCAAAGCCAAGGTGTCTAATATTGTGGCCTTTAAATCACTCTAAATGTTAATATTAAAAAACCTACAATTTACATTATGCATGTTATCTGCTATCTATTATACACACAGAGTCATTTATTTCTGAAGGGTAGGTTCTGAGAAACAGTGGAATCATTCATGATGCTGAAGCATTAAAATACTTAAAGCAAACCTTTTCCCTCTTTCTAAAATTAACATAACTGTGTATTTTTTAAAAAGAGCCCCAAGTCCAGTATCTTGGGAAGGGGGCACAGGCTAACATGAGCATTTATCATTATTTTTAGGTCTATTATGAAGTTTGGACTCCAGACCTTTCTGGATCTGCAAACACACAGGAAAGAACTCGCCACAGCATACTATTCGACCTCTAAGGAACAGCTCATGTCATCACTCGGCAAAAGTGCTGGTGAAACATTTATCTAGATGAAAGACCTCAAGCAGTTAACCTGCTCAGCAGAGGCAATGCAACCAGGCAACAGGATAATGACCTCTATCCAAATGTGGAAGGTACATCAATTTAATACCCTGACAGCTCGACAAAAGATGATGGCAGCTCAGCAGGAAAACATTAGCCATGATAACGCAGGGTACTGTATGTGAAAAGAATGAATTATAAAGCACAATGCTATTTGGGCCGAGTAGGGATTTTTTTTTTTTAAACCAACTTTATATTTAGGACGGTAGTCATGCCTAAAGCCTCCTTCCATTCTTTTCTACCTGAACAATATCCTGATAAAAGTAAAGAGGCAGTGTGGATTAAATTGACAGCTTAAACACTAATGGAGTTTCCTAACCTACCCAGGAAATGCTGCACATCATTTCTGGCAGACTTGTGACTATTTCAGAGTCGAAAGCCCTGGGCATTGGCAAACTGGCTTAATCCACTACAAGACTGGTAATTCAAATAAGTGTGAACACAACCCAGCTTACTGTGTGTGTTATTTTGTTTTATTTTTAAAGGGAGAAGGTACTTGGCACACTTTGGAGTTCTTCAGATCTTTAGCTGTAAATTGTCCCTATTGCAAATTCAGGTTTAAAAAAATTTAATTTTAAAGTAGTAGTATGATCATGTGTGCATGTTTATCCAAGGACCTTTCCTCTGCGACAGGGTTTCAGCCTGTGAGGTTTTCTCTACACATGGCAGGCAGCTGTCAGAACCAGTGTGAGGGGTGAAAGGGCAGCCCGGCTGCTCTGTTAAATCACGGGGTTCCATCAACATCTCAGAATTCCTGCCGAGTGGGAGCTGGGAGACCACAGATTAGAGTACACTGGAGTGTGTATATTAGGTCACTCAGTGTCTATCAAAGCAATATCACACCGGTGAGCTGTACAATAGATTTTACTGTGTTCTGTTCAAAGAAAATGTAAGGAAAGTGGACATGTGTGTAGCAGACCACAACTGAACACTGAATTCTCCTTGTCTTTAAATGGATGGATTTATTATCCACAAGATGAACGAAGAATAGGAGCACAATAAATAGCTATGGAAAACATGCAAGGCTGGTGGTTTTATTCTGTTCTTGGAAATGACTGGTGAGCAGATGCATGAAGCAGCCGATAGAGCACAGGGCCCTGCAGTGGAGGGGAAAAGAGCCCGATCATGGCTGTAGTCTTGGACCATGAACATGGACAGTCACTGCACCTTGGTCTCATAGAACTTCAATGTCCTTGTTAATAAATTAGAAATAGTATCTGCCTCCTCTACCTCCACAGATGGGTAAATAAAAAATGAATTCCTAAATGAGAAGGGACTTTTAAAAAGTTGGAAGGAATGCAGCATGATGGTGTAATGGGTATAACTTGTGATTCTTAAGGAATATTAAGAAAAGAAGAGTAACTTGTGTTAATAGATGTTTGGTCCACGTATAAAAATAGAAAATCTCTCTTCTTTCAATACTTTGCTGTTTAATTTCTTTTTAGCACATTACAATTCGTGTTCCCCAAGGTACAATATAATCTTTAACCAGACAATATGCATAAGGTGAATAATACCATGCCTGACAAGAAGAGTGAAATTTTAAAAAGTTTTAAGAATTTGTTTTATAATTTCTTATTATGACTTCTGCAAGGGGCACCTTGACTGTGATTAAATATATACCTGAATTTATATTAATAACAATGGCAAAGAGTAATGAAATTATTACTATCCCCCAAGCACTGTTCTAATCAACTTACAAAAGCTAAATTAACTTACATAACCATATGTAAAGTGGCTCCAGTTAGGCGAGATCATCATCTTAAAAAAATATAAGACTTTGCATTATAATTTCATTTGGGGTTAAATATATTTTCCAAATTGTAAAATGTGAACAAGCCAACTGCCTTCAACAAAATTATTTTGTTTTATACCCTGTGGGATAAATACTGTTCCTTCTTCATTTTACTAGATGAGAACATCATGTCCCTGGAGGTTAAGTGCTTTACATAGCAAACAAGTGGTAGACCTAGGATTCACCTCCAGGAAGTCTGACTCTTACCACACTGGATGGCTTTCTGCCATTAGAGGTTTGAGGGAAGCCTACTATCTGTGGGCAATGTCCTAGTACCCACTTGACTGATGTGGAACCAGAACTGAGAAACCAGAATTAGACACAATCAGTAACCTGGAAAATAGCTCAAACAAGAAAATCAATCAGTGGAATGATCTTAAATTCTACTGGATTCATGGCCCTGTGTACATTATAGCAATCGGCTGAGCAGTTATTTTCATGTGGATTCAGCAATGGCTGCCATGTCAGAAATGTGTCTCAGGAAAGGGAGCTGAAATAATACCTTATTGGCTTGTGTCTACATGCATGCAGGTGAATTGCAACTTGACATGTGCTTCTAACATTGACCACTGCTGAGTGCAGGAAAGACACCATTTAATAAAGCACACGTGGGGGCCTCTATCTTTTCTTTTTAAAAAATTAGAAATATTTCTCATCATTGTTTAGAAATAAGTCCTTGAAAATCTTTAAAGGACAGTAAAGAATTCTTAGATTGAATTCCACTTTGTCTATTTGTTACTGGCTGACAAAAGAGAGTGAAATATAAATAGGAATAGATATAGCTGAATATATCAGCTTTGTAGCTTTTCCTTCAATAAATTCAGAGATTGTCTTTGTATCCAGTGACCTTTTAGGGGGATTTAAAATAAAAAATCAGAAGACATAGTACAATTCGTATATACCAAGGACCCAATTATAAACCTCAAGTCTCATCTTTGACGGTAACTTCTCACAATTCAGCTTAGGTGAGCAAGAACTGAAAAATATTCCTCCTTTCTTTCTGGGTAACATTATCAAGTGAAGTGAGGCCTGGATGCTCCTTCCAACCCTTGTGGTTGGTTGCTCTCTTTGGTGACTGATTCCTTAATGAGCTTCACAAGCAGGCCCAGCAGCAAAGACTGTCTGGCTCTCTATAATAGTGATCAATTCAGAATGGATTGAGCTGTGTGGTTGGGACATTATGTAGACTCTATGAATAACAAAAACTGAAATTGAGATGCATTACAAAAGCATTCACAAACATCCAGACCTTATGAATAAAAACCAAAGACGCCAAATTACTTGGATAACCTGTAAACAGCCCCAACAATCTGCTCCTGGGCTGGACCATTATCTTAAGAAAAATGTGAGGCTATAAATTACAATCCCTTTCTAGGTTAAATTTATTTTTCACATTTCTTTACTTGGACAAAAATGCTGAATTTTAGTGTTTTAAATTTTTATTATGAATGTCATTTTTCGTTAACAAATCAAAATGTTATACACTTATGAAGTATAATATGATGTTTTGATATGTGCATATAATGTGGCATGAGTAAAGCAAACTAATTAACATATCCATAATCTCATCTATGATTTTTTAATAGTGAGACATTTGACATTTACTCTCTTATTCTGAAACCTATACTACATTATTGACTATAGTCAACCAGCTATGCAATAGCCATCAGAAACTATTCCTCATGTCCATTTGAAATTTGAACCCTTTGATCAACAACTTCCCATTTTTGCCCTCCCCGTACCTCTCCTTACCTCTGGTAACCATTGTTCTGCTCTCTATTTCTATGAGTTTAGTTTCATTAGATTGCACATATAAATGAGATCACAAAGTAGGTCTTTCTGAAATTGGGTTATTTCACTTAGCATAATGTCCTTCAGATTCATTCATGTTGCAAATCCCTTTTTAAGGTTTGAGGAGTATTTATTATGTAAGTATACCACATTTTCTTTATCGAGCCATCAGCTGATGGACATTGAGGTTAATTCTGTTTCTTGGGTACTGTGAACAATGCTGCAATGAACCTGGGAGTGTAGATATCCCTTTGACAGTTGCTTTGGATACATACCTAGAAATGGGACTAATGGGTTGTATGGTACTTTCATTTCTATTTTTGTGAGGAACCACCATTTTACATTTCCACCAACAGGCTACAAGGGTTCCCTTTTCTCCAAATCTTCTCCAATATTTACCCTTAATCTTTTTGATAAAAATCATTCTAACTGGTTTGAGGCAATAGGCCATTGTGGAGTCAATGCACATTTCCCTAATAATTAGTAATGCCAAGCATTTTTTGATGTACCTATTGGCCATTTGAATGTCTTAAGAAATGTCTGTTCTGATCCTCTTTTAAATTGTTTTCTTGCTATTAAGTTATTTGAGTTCCTTATACATTTTGAATATCAACCAGATGTGTGGTTCACAAATATATTCTTTCATTCTGTGAGTTGTCTCTTCACTTTGTTGTTTCCTTTGCTATGAAGAAGCTTTCTTAATTTAATGAAATCCCATTTTCCTGATTTTGCATTTGTTGCCTGTGCTTTCAGGGTCATATTCAAAAAATTAATGCCCAGAACAATGTTGGGGATATTTTCCTATATTTTTTCTTCTAGTAGTTGCATAATTTTAGGCTTTACATTTAAATTTAAGTCTTTAATCCATTTTGAATTGATTTTTGTATATGATTAGGAATAACAGTCTAGTTTCATTGTTTGCATGTAGATATCCAGTTTTCCCAACACCGTTTATTAAAAAGACTATTCTTTCCCTATTGTGTTCTTGGAAATCTTGTTCAGAAATCAGTTGACCATAAGTACATGCATTTATTTCTGAAATTTCTACCTTGTTCCATCAATCGGTGTGTGTGTGTGTGTGTGTGTTTGAAGGTCTGATCTTATTTTTTTACTCTTAAAAATTCTTATTTTTAAGCCAATCCCAAAAAAACAAAGACTGAACGTTTTCTCTGGTAAGTGGATAATGATACATAATGGGGGAGGGGGTAAGGGAAGAATGGAGGAACATTGGATTGTGTAGAGGGAAATGAGGGGTGGGGAGGGGGTGGGGGGAAGGAAAGATAATGGAATGAGACAAACATCATTACCCTATGTACATGTATGATTACACAAATGGTGTGACTCCATGTACAACCAGAGAACTGAAAAGTTGTACCCCACTTGTGTACAATGAATAAAAAATAAATAAAAACAAATAAATGAAATAAATGTTCATCAACAACTTAAAAATATCTTTTTAAAAATTCTTATTTTTGACTGGACTCAGAAGTAGAAGCTCTTGGAGAGGACAGCCTACATCTCTTGGCAATCTGTTTCTGGTGTTTTTCTTTGGCTTCTTTCAGTCTCTTGATCAAAAGTTTGGCATATTCTGCAGCCTCTTCTTTATTCTTCTTAGTACGCTGTTTCTTTATTTTTTTTTAATATTGACTTTATTTTTAAAATTTTTACAGACTTCATTTTGATTCATTGTACACAAATGGGGTACAACTTTTCATTTCTATGCTTGTGCATGATGTACATTTATACCACTCATGTAATCATACATGTACAAAGGGTAATGATTAATGATGTCTGTCTCATTCCACCATTTTTCATACTCCCATACCTTCCCCCTCTCATTTCCTTCTTCGCAATCTAAAGTTCCCCCATTCTTCTCTCACCACCCCCCACCCCCTCAACCTGATTCTATATCATCACCCACTTGTCAAGGAAAACATTTGGACTTTGTTTTTTTGTTGGGACTGGCTTATTTCACTTAGCATGATATTCTCCAATTCCATCCATTTATCTGCAAAGCCATAATATTCTTCTTCTTCATGGCTGAGTAGTATTCTATTGTGTATATATACCACAGCTTCTTTATCCATTCTTCTGTTGAAGGGCATCAAGGTTGGTTCCACAATCTAGATATGGTGAGCTGAGCTTCTATAAACATTGATGTGGCTTCAGAGCAATACACTGGCTCTTGTGTTGCAGGACATGTGGAGTAATGAGATGCTGAACCGTTGGTGCTTTGTTCGTGGGCTTTTTACCTTCCTTGTTTAAGGGTTTTCTGATTAAATATTTGTGGATATAATCTTCCTTAGAGAGACTGAAGTCTGTGGATTCTGCTAACTCTTTTGGGTCCCAAATGATGAGGCACAATAGTATTCATAAGTCCAGGAATATCCTTCTCTCTCTCATTTTTTTTCACAATAACCAAGTTGAGAATGCTCAGATTGATATCCACAATGCAACCTTGAATAGATTTATGCTTTCTCTCTCCAGTTTACCTTGGTTTGTAACAGGAATGCTCTTACTCAGTAGCAGGTGAATGCAGTCATGGGTCAAGACCACCCTGCTTCAAAGGGAAACTTTGCCATTCTCACCACTGACTTGGACCACATAACCCTTCCACTCTTCACCCAGAGCATCAGCAGCAACTTCTGTGGCCAAATGCTTCTCATCAAAAGTATGAAATCTGCATTCATCATTTACTTCAATGAGTGGTTGGGAAGAAGATATTTAGCTTCATCTTGGTGCCTGCTGTGTTTGTTTTCATACCAGTACCATGCTGTTTTGATTACTATCACTTTTTAATATATTTTGGGAGTGTGCTATCCTCACTTTGTTCTCTTTGCTCAAAATTATTTTGGATATTTGGACTCATTTGTGGTTCCATATGAATTTAAGGATTGCCTTTTCCATTTCCGTTAAAAAGGAGATAGGAATCTTTTCCACATTCTTTTACTAGAGCATTACAGTTGTATATAATGGTGGTATTTGCTGCTTTGTATTCAGACATGCATACGATAAACTTTGACCAATACTGAGAATGATGGTAATGAATCTGTAGACTACTTTGGGTGCTGCAGACATTTTCACCTTAATTATCCCAGTCCTTGAACAAAGTACATCTTTGCATTTACTTGTGGTTTTCTTCAGTTTCTTTCATCAGTATTTTGTAGTACTCAGCATAAAATTGTTCTACCTCTATGGTTAAATTTACACTAAATATTTAAAATTTTTGTTGCTATCATAAATGGGATCATTGTCTTTATTTTTTTTTAATTTTACAGACTTCATTTTGATTCATTGTATACAAATGGGGTACAACTTTTCATTTCTCTGGTTGTGCATAATACGTAGATTTATACCATTCATGTAATCATACATGTACATAGAGTAATGATGTCTGTCTCATTCCACCATTTTTCATACCTCTCTCTCCTCCCCCTCTCATTTTCCTCTACGTAATCTGAAGCTCCTCCATTCTTCTCTCTGTGGTATGTATGTACAATGGAATATTATTCAGCCATAAAGAATAATACTACTAGGGCATTTGCAGATAAATGGATGGAACTGGAGAATATCAGGCTAAGTGAAATAAGCCAAACCCCAAACACCAAAGGCCGAATGTTTTCCTTGATAAGTAGGTGATGATATATAATTGGGATCATTTTCTTAATTTCCTTGTTGGATAGTTTGTTAGCATACAGAAACATTACTGGTTTTTGTACATTGTCTTTGGATGCTGCAACTTCACTGCACTGATTTGTCAGTTCTAATAGTTCAGTGGTGGAGTCTTTAAGATCTCCCATATACAAGATTGTGTCATCAGCCAATAGAGACAGTATTACTTCTTTTGCTCCTGCTATGACTTTTAAAAATATGTTTCTCTTGCCCAATTCCATTACAGGTTAAATACATGTTCTAATCTTGCAAAATGTGAATAGCCCAATTGCCTTCTACAAAACAATTTCAGTTCACAGATACTTGCATCAATACGACAGTTAAGGGCTGCTGCACTGATTTAAAAAAATTAATTAAAAGATACTTCAAGTTTAGCCTCTTCACAAGGCCACCCAATTTATTTATAACTGTTATTAATTCTGAAGCCAGCTGCTCCTCAATGGTGTATTTATGTTCAACTAGGTCAGGTCCACTGGGGTGATATTTGGTCTTTCCCAGAAGACACACAGAGCCTGTGAGGACAGCAAGCTTAAGCTACCAAATACAAGTTGGTCCCCATGATTTGAGTACCTGAATTTGTTATGTTTTTTGTGAAAAAACTTTATATACATAGAAATCAAGATATGCATTTCATAAATCTCTCTACATGGGACTTTATTCACATAAGACTGTCACTCTTAGGGAAAGAGGCATTTGGCAAACAGTCCACATTCATGATAACTGGTTTTCTGGAGCTTGGTTTAGGTAAAAGGGAAGGGCACCTACAGATACAAGTAGAAGGAAACACAAATCTGCTCTCTCACATTGTTAGGTTGCTTAAGAAGTCTGAAATTACTAAAAAAGCCTACATATTAGTTTTTAAGTATGATGCAATCAAATAAAATTTAGTATACCAAAGATTGAGGTGAGATAAAACATTCATGTTTATATTTCTCAATAATATTATATTGACAAACTTTGATAGTGATAATGACAGAGATGACTATAAATAAAAATAGTGCAAAGGCATTTGGCATTTCAAATAGTCAAATTCAGGTTAGTATTCTCATTTCCATTTCAGAAAAATTCCTCATAGCTTAGCTACAGAAAAAAAACTATTTGAGCCAGCCCCAGTTGATGGGTAAACATTAAATACAACTGAGATGTGTCCTTTCTAGTCTTCTCTGACTTTAATCTCTGTGGAATGTGATAAGCACTACATGTTTTAGAAACTATTATTAGCCAGAACTCACTAATGACTGAGCATAGAATACTGAAGTTAAAAGGGGTCCTGGTGACCCAAAGCTCCAGTCTTATTTAACATGAAGGGAACCAGAGGTCTCACAGAGATTAAGTGACATGTTCAAGGTCACAGCTAGTTGGTGACAAGGTTAAATTTAGTCTAAAATCTATGTCTTTGGACTCCTAATAAGGTGGTTCATTCACTCTATCACCCTAAATGTGATGAAAGATAGGTAACTGGTACCAATTCCTCCCCATTTCTATGTCAGCACATGATTATTAGGTGGATGCTATTGACTCTGTGAGTTGTCTGAGGTTGGAAGAAATGTGTGGCAATCTAAATGTCACAGGCCTGGAAGTAATCAAAGGGAAGCTGAATGTTAGTTACAACTGTGCATAATGCTTGGAACATAACTGTGGTTGGTTGCGATGTTTTATTAGAGCTTGGGTTTCTGTTGTGACTGTATGAACCACGCTGCACAGGGGACTCTGAAGAGCGATCACAAAAATACCTTTCTTTCCCTACTGTCCCTCAAGCAGCAGGGATCAAATAACTGTTTCTCAGCTGTCTGTCTTTTAAACAAAAATATCTCCTTCACTCTACACATATCTGTGGCAAGTTGGTGTCTGCTTCCTCTTCTCTGTTCTGTTCTATTTTTTAGACCCCAACCTTGAATCACCAGGGGATACTGGGACTAGAAAGGGCCTGACATGATGTTTTACAAATTTATCTTGGATTCCTTCAGTACGTCACAGTTTGTGTTCAATAAAGGCAGACAGTGTAGAACAGGCAGGCGGAAATAGTCTGCAATTGGATACTGGATGTGCAGAATCATCTGCCGCCAGTCTTTGTATCTGAAGGCTTTCCACTCTGAGTATGGTGGTTCCATTTGCATTTTGGGCCAGCTGCTATTGTGCCAACAGTGTAATGATGGTGTGTTTTAATCACCTGCAACACAGGCAAGCCTCTATACCTTTGGCTAGGAAAGTGGGAGTTGGAGAAGCCATCTTTCATCCACCGACTTACAAACATATTCCTAAATTCCTTTATCCTGCCTCTGAGGCTGCTACCTACTAGTTGGACATGCTTCTTAATCTTACTTTGCCCTAGTAGCTTTATGTGTAAAATGGGAATAATAATACTATTCTAGGGTTGTTGTGAGGATAAGTTATTTATACCGTATGTACACAGAGCATGGCAAATAAACATTATATAAATATTAGTTGTTATAATTATTATCACCACTCCACAAAGCTGAAAATTCCTCAGAGCTCTGGATCTCAACGGACTGTAATCACTTTTACACCAGTGAAGGAATGGTTAAGCTAATAAACATCATATGGCTATTTTATAATTTACTCAACCATGTTTCCAATATTCTGCTATGTAAATAATGAAATACACTATCTGCCACTTTTACTGATCTAGCCTTTTCTCCATGAGGTGGATTATTTTAACTTACCTAATAATTCCTAAATGAGAGAAAGTAAGACTTAGACAATAAAGGTATAGTACAATCACATGAGTAGCTGTCATATGCAATACCTAAGCTCAGGATTTTGGAACTCAAAGTCTTACGCAGTTCCCTACCTACCCATCTTCTTATCAAAATGATTGCAATAACAAGTAGTTTGTGCACCTAAAGTTGCAAGCTCTATTTATCTAAAATTTTTACTCCTCATTAATTCAGAATATTATCAGAAGATAGAGGGGAGGGAGGGAATGGGGAGTTGTTGATCAAAGGATACAAATTTCCAACTAGACAGTTAGTAAGTGCAGACATCTACTGCATAGTATGGTGACTACAGTCAATAACGATGTGTTGTATATTTCAAAATAAGGGTAATTTCAATTGTCACATTATAAACAATGATAGATGAGGTAGAATTAGCTTGACATAAGCACCTGACATTGTGTGTGCATATATATAAAATTATCATCTTATACCCCATAAATGTATATGATTATAATTTGGCAGTTAAAATAATTTTAATAAAAAAAATTCAGAATAACTACAGTGAGATTTCTCCTCCATTTAAAGTCCATGACCAGGTATTAGGAACACTTAATTCCAATACTGCTGGCAGCTTCATCAAACTGCACTGGCTTTTAAAGGACCTGGGTACTTCCTCTTCCCAATTCATTCCAGATTGACTGGATCAGAGTGGGCATGAAGAGCCAGGGGATAAAAGAATTACATTCCAGTAAGAAGTTTTCTGTTTTTTTTTTTTTTTTTTTTCTTGCTTTCACCTATGGTTAGCTTGTATGACACATTTATTAAAATCTGACTAAACACCTCATTGGTCAAAGAGCAATTCTATCATCACTTTTGGTTGCTGTTCGAATGAGCCACATAGGTGCTACTTTAGAGACAGACAAGATTTTTTTTTTTTTAAGATAGAGATGCTGAGGAGCCACTATGTAAGTACCCTGAATGCATGATTGATAGCATTTTGTACTTAAGGACCACAATAGCTCCCACGGAAAAGAGTCTGGAATGGCACTGGCAGCCCTGCAAATCCAAGGCTGAGGTTGTACCCTCTTGACTATATGTCCCCTCTCCAAAAAGATGGAAAACTATAATGATGGCTAAAGTTTATTGATGGCTTACTGTGTGCTTCATATGTATTAATTTAATCCATTAAATTTAATCCTCACAACACCACTAAGGTGGATTTAATTATCATTATTATTACTTTCTTCTCTCCATTTGATAAATGAGAGGGTGAGCAAGCTCCCCGGGTTACAGAGTCAGTGGTAGAGCTGGACTTGATCCCAGCAGTCGTCAGGGCCCTAGCCTGGAACTGCCCCTGGCCCCTGCCCCCTCCTGCCCCTGCCCAGTGTAGTTTCTCCTTCTCATTCTTCCAATTGCTCCTCTTGCTCCTCAACCAGCACCTTCCCAGGATCACTCCCAAGCTTGGCTTCTGGGTCAGTCAGTCTTCCACCTTCCAACTCCCCTTTCCACTCCAAAAAAAAAAAAAAAAAAAAAAGCCTTTCTACCTGCCATGAAGTCTTTGAAGAAAGTGAATGGAATTTAGACCTATCACTAACAGTCACTTCCCTTCAACACAAGGCTTAAATGATTACTAGGAATAAGTGAAGAAAAAATATTTAATATCAAAATTAAAAAAATACTCATTAATACAAATAAGCTACTTTGAGAGAGATTGGTGCTGAAAGAAACCACTGCACCCCAAGGCAGTGTCTTTTGCAAAAGAGGCAATGAATAAAAAGTTCTGGGGGGACTGCCTGAGTGAGGTTAGCTTCGGGCTGTGGAATTTGGACAAAATTTTTTTAAAAATTAAGACTGGATGTTGTTGGATGCTTTGAGAAGATGCTTTTATGAAAGAAGATTGGTATTGTCCACATTTATATAGTCCAATGTTCTGTGTGGTACGCAGGCCTCCACAGAGGGCTTCCAGCAAACCTGTCTGCACTGACACCACTGCCCTTCCTAAGGAGGCAGCGAATGTTCTCTTTCATCATGCCCGTCTTTCATGGGTTTAAAAAACAACAAACATTGAGATACCAAGAGAAAAGTTCATCTCTCCTAAGTATCAAACTCTGAAGAGGCAGAAGAGTTCATTTGCTTTCTCGACTTCTGTGTAGATTTTGTGACATTAGTGTTATACTGAAAATGTACCTAAATTTCATGTTGACATGCCATTTTTATGAGCTGTTAATAGAAATTATCAACTCACAAATTGAGGGGAAAAACTAAGACTAATCTTTTATTTATTTTTGCAGCCATGTGGTGAACACCAAGAAGAATTTAGCAGTATCCATAGCTTTTAGTTTCAATATTCAGAAATGTTTAATTTTAGAAGTACATCTTAGATTTTTAAAAGTCATTTTAGACTCATTGAGTTTTATTTATTACATAGAAGTCATCTACCTTAAGTTGTTTTGAAACAGTTAAAGTAAGGATTTATTTTAAAAGAGTATAATTAAAATAATGAGTTTGATGACATATTATAAAAGCATGATTTGTGTACCTTCACATCAAACCTTATAGGGTCAGCCTATTATGGAAACGGTGTGTGATGTTACCTAGAATCAAGACGTAAAGTTCTGTCTCACTTTGCTCTGGCCTTGTAAACAATGCACCACTCTGAGCAATGCACCTTGCATTTCAGGAACATCCACAAGTAAGATTTTTCTCAGGATATATCATAAATCATACAGCAAATGTCTTGATTCCTAAAAGAAGAAAATTTGGTCTTTGGAATTTACACCCAGTCTTTCTAAGAAAACCCAGCCAGTGCTGCCCTCGAGACCAGCTCTGGCTGTCCCAGCACTGATTCTGCACCAGGTTGTTCATGCCCAAATCCCTTCTGTCCATTTGTGGTATTCGTAATTCTACCAACTCTTCCTGACCCAGGTCAAATGCCACCTCCACCATGAGTCACAAGCATGTCCCCCATTCAGAATTTCACCATGAACTGACCACATCTCTTCATGGTGTTTTTCTCATGCCTTGTCTTTCTGTGGTTTAGATTCCCACATCACCCTTCACAACCAGACTGAACTCTCAGAGATCAGTGACTCTGGAGACATATGACAATGGATTTTATCTTTAGTATTGTATATGAATTTGAGAGATCCCCTCAACCACATAATAAATGAACTGTGATCTAAACACATAAAACTTGTGATACAGTTACAAAATAAACAAGTGTGGATGTCTTCTGTATGGTCCGTAAGAGCAATCACATTATTTTGTAGTGACATCTTGTACTCTGTGAAGCCCACAACATCCATGCACACAAGCAGTTGTTAAAATACACTACAATATAGTAAATGAAAAAAGGAAACACCAAATATAGAATATAGTAAGAGGAGTTTGAAAATCTTTAAAAATAGGTGTGATGTACAGTGAATGCTTGATTACCTCTAAACAAGTGAACAAGTGAAGTCAATTACTATAAACTGAAGTTTGGCAATAGATTTCAATGATTTGTTGAACAGGTTTAAATCATCTCAGCACATTAAGAATACTTCAAGTTGCTAATTTTAAGAATGTAATCCCTCTCCTTTTTATAACGCAACCTTTATATATACATTATCCAGATGGCTGGGACTTTTCTGCTCTTTCAGTCTGGGAAAGACTGGTAAGGACTCTGCCAATTTATCAGCCCACAGCAATCCACAGTACTACCCAAGATTCCAGTAAATTACAGGCTGAGGGTGGTACTTGTACCCTCAGGGTCCTTGGCTCTGGAGCTCTCCCTACCTGCTAGGAAGGGGCCCATCACTTTAGCTGAATTTCAGCTCACAACAGGGGCCTTCAGTGGAATTTGTTGAAGATCTGAAGAAAGCAGAAGGCCCCTATTGCCTTTAATTTTCTTTTGTCTTCATTTACCAACCTTCTAGCCAAATTCAGATTTTCTATAGAAATCCTGGCATCATCTCACTTTCCCATTGTAGGGTAGGTCTCATTTCTAAATGTAATCTGTAATCAATATTTCTTTAGGCAAAGGTAGTATCTTTCTTGAGATGAATTCTGATCTTTGCTGTTAAACAGTGTAAAAATAGAAATGTATTCCCACTAAACTCATGAATTTAAAAAGTGCTACATGGTCAAGAAGCTGGAAACCAGGGGAAAACCAGAGTTTATCAGAGCTTACGTGGCCTATTGATGGACTGCTGAACTCCCTCACACCCTGACTGAAGCTGCTTGTATCCTATGAACATCACCATCAGCATACTCCAGGCTTCACTAGGAACCTGCTGTCCCAGGCTGCTGACCCCGGGTCTGCTCACCCCGCTCTCCGTCTCTGGCAGACCCTTGGATGAGAGGCACAGCTGAGACTGCTGCCTTCTGCCTAGCTTTTTCCCTTCCCTCTCACTGAAGCTTCTGTGCTCTTGAGCCCATAGGCCTGTTCCACTTCTCCTCTGCTCCCACCTGTCTAGACAGTGAGGTTGGGACAGTGATTTAGATAACATGGACTTTGAATAATTGGTTATGAGTAATTGATTATTAGATCCATTTTAGATTTCAGATGTCATTTCAAATTTCTGAATGTCATGATTCTCATGCTGCTAAATATTCCTCTTTAGAATGATTTCTTTTTCACTACGGAGGCAATAGGCAGAAAGGGGATGTTATCTTAAAACTTAACAACAGATAGTAGCACATCCATATTGAGAACTTCAGTTAGTAGACTCATCTATGGTCATGATCCTGTTAAATGTGATCAGGTAGAAGTAACTCAGCTTAGTACCTTCTAACCACCTTCAATTTTCTTGGCAAGACTGTCTCCATAATTTGTTTTCAGTAAGAAAACACAGAATTCCCTCACCATGATACCAAGCCACTGTGGAAGGAAATATAAAGATGTCAGAATATATTTTTTTCCCAACAGTGCTGTTTTGCATTAGAAGGGTACTTTTAGAGCCTAGTTAATGAAGTATCAACTCCATTGTTCTATTATGATGAACACAAAATTGAAATGTCTTTTTTCTATTAGCAGCACATCATGTTTTCCAATATTAAAGTGCTCACAGGTATTAATGGTTTTCTATTTCTGGGAAAGGTGCACCATAACAATATATCATAACTTCCACTTCTTTTGGAGACCTGAAGTTTAAGAACCTAATTTTTCTAAGTTGACCCTAGACAGCTGGGACATTAAACACCCTCTGTGACCTGACTGTATCTGGGTTGGAGAAAAAGATGCTCTCTACCTGTAAATTCTTCACCTCTGTCAGGGCAGAGGGTCATTTGCCCACATGCCTGCTCTCACAGCCTTCCTTTTCCATGGCAATTTTCAATATAATTTAATTTATCCTGGAAAGGACACTTCCAGGGAAAACTTCTTAGAAATCAGAAAATGTGAATCATTTTGTGTTCCATTAATATAAAAATTGTGACCAATTCATACCCCTGATATGATGAATCCAGAAGTGGGATAGCCTATCCAGATGTCAAAAAATTCTTGTGTTTGGCAAATGGACATGATGAGAAAGTTTCTTGGGAACTTTGGAATGTGCCATGGCTTTGGAGCACATCGGCCTCACAGATGGTAAGCAGCACAATGGAAGCTTCTGAGGCTGTGTTATCCAACCAAGAACACGCACCATGGAATGGACTCCATGCTGGGTGCCAGGGAAATGAGCAGCTCCCACTCATTGCTTGTTCAGGATGTGACAGAATCACAGATATTGGTGCCACCTGCTCCCCCTCCTGCTCCTGCAAGGTCAATACATGAGAATGCTAGGTACTTTCCATGTGTCAGCCAGGTGCTGATCTAAGTGCTTCACATCCATCATCCCATTCACTTCTCCTCACAAGACTATGGGGCATGAGAGAGGACACTGCTGTCTAGATGAGGAAATAGGGGCAACTTTCCCAGGGCCACAGGGTTAAGTGTCAGAGCTGGCATTCAGACACAGTTGATTCTGGAGCCAGAACTCCCACGGGCCAGGCTATAACACCTCAATGCCTCTCAGGTAATATGACACATTCGACTTCCTTCCTCTCTCATTAACTTTCAATAGTAGCTTTGTCAGCTTTCTAAGATTGGAGTTACCAAACATACTTGGAAATGAAGCAAATGAGCTTTGGAGAGACTTGGTCACTTGTCTCTGGATGCACAGCAAGAAGGAGCATGATGGGATTGGAATCCAGATATGTATGATTATGAAGTGCAACTAGAAGCCATAAGGACCAGCTACCGTGAGCCTCTGTTCATCATGAACAAAAGTTGACCACTGCCATAGGACAGGTGTACGTATCCCAAAGTCTCAGGAGGCATGAGATAATTTTAGCTAAAAATTGCCTTTCATACTTGCACACATTCTTTCTTCTTATAGAGAAAGAGGAAACATGAAACATGTTATTCAGCAACTTCTCTGATGAACCTTCATCTGGATCTGGACCCAAATTCAAAATGCTTCTTCCATATGTTTCCCTGTTTGAAATGTTTCTGAGTACTTATGATACCTAAGTCACAAGGATTGAAATTAATCACTAGAGAGACATGTAATATACAAAATATGGAAATGATAGCTGACTTAAAGAAAATGTAGGTTGTATCACCCAAATGAAGGCCCAACCAAAAATGGCATTTCAAGCCACCACCATTTCCTTAAATGCTATTTGCAAGTTCTTTAGTTTTGTCTACAGCATTTTCATGGGTCTGCTTGTGCTCCAAGTGTGGGCTATGCCAAGAAGAGCAGCACAAATGGTTTCAAATGCACAGAATGTGATGGGATCTCATTTGAAACCATATGGCTTTTCACAAATGCTCCAAATGGCCACTACTCAAAGGTATGAGATTTAAACAATAATCCTCCTACCATTAAAAATATATGAATAAATAAACGATGGCAATGACTTTCTTTTCCCCCCTGGATTCGTGGTAGGTTGGGGAATATGAATTGCTTCTGCTCTGTGGCTGATTTCGGTTCAGATAACTCATCTTTATTCATTTCCTTTCAGTCATGATGAGCCATATTGAGAGCAGCTGTAGGCAAGAGAGGAAAAAAGGATCTCCTCACTCCCTACTTCAAATCGTTGTCAAACAGCCATTACAAAGAATCCATCTGGGCTCGGTGCTGTGCTGGGCACCCAAGAAATAATAGAAAACAGGAGGAAGAAAAGACGATTTAAGCTGAATTTAAAGGAGAGATATAAAAATCACTAGACGACATATTTTTTTGGGGAAAAAAATCCCCCTCAGTATGATTTAATGCAAAGTCAGGTAGACCCAGCCTGTAGGAAAACTGCACTTCAATTTAAATTCAAAACAAACAAAATAAACTGTACTCCAAAGGTGATGGGAAACACCAGCAGCAGGCAATTAGTAATGAGAGGCCTGGGGGCCAATTCCAGTGAGAGTTACATAGAAAGTTAGAAGGTGAAAATGACTGTATGCTAAGCCTAAGCACAGTGAAACGACCAGGGGAACACAACCTTCACAAAATGACATGAAATAAGAAATGATTTACATTAGTGATTGAGTTTTTAGTTCTGAAAATATCCTTCCAGGTTTACCCAGCAAATGAACAGAGATTCAAAACTCAGTTTTGTTTTTTAAATTTTGGATGAATGACAAATATTTTTTGGGATCAAACTCAGTCTGAGCTGGAAGTAAATGCTTTTAACACATTTTATTTAAAATGATTTCATCTGTTTTAATATATAAACCCAACAGAACTTTTGTTTATAGATCATTTCACTCTACTTCAGTGACACAAAAATGGCTTCAGTTTCAAAGGGGAGATTTGGCAAGTGATTATTGCATAAAATATTGCAGTCTTGTTTATTTTACAGCATTTTGTTCATGAGTTTTTAATGGCTACA
Organism: Glaucomys volans; assembly: GCA_020662805.1. Lineage (NCBI taxonomy): Eukaryota > Metazoa > Chordata > Mammalia > Rodentia > Sciuridae > Glaucomys > Glaucomys volans. The sequence continues at coordinate 134,720 of JAJEJO010003486.1, forward strand.
TGAACCAAATGCTTAGGCAACTGGGCTGATGAGAATAATGAATGAGAAACAGATCTGTTACAGGGTGTGCTAGAGGACCCACTGCTGCAGAAATTTTAGTAAAATGTAACTTACGGAGTAGAAAGGTTTCTAAGTTGCATTTGAAAATGACCAGGAAAGCATAGTGAGGAAAATCACAATGTTGTAAGAAGCCAGAAGAAAAATCAACTGAAGAGCCAGAATGGAAAACACAAAGAAAATTCAAGCTCTCATCTTCTGCCACTGGGCATGGCTGACTGCATGGTCCTTTGTGACATTTATCCTCCCATGGTTCCTACAACCCTGGTTCTCTGTCCACATCTGCAATGGCATCTTCTCCATCTCCTTGACTGCTCTGTCTTCCTGCCCGTCTCCCCCTTCCCTAACTCCACTTACCTCTAGTGTTCAGGATCCAGCACCCTGCTCTCTCAGGAGAGTCCATCACTTTCTCACCAACAGGTGATTTCTGATCACTCCTAAATCAGCATTCCCTTTCTGAGTCTCTAAACTGTCACCCACAGGCATCAGCTTGTGTCCATGTCCTGCTGTGTCTGCTTCAGACGGTCAAAGCCGGAAGCCATCTCCTCCACTCAAAGATCTGCTCCTCCTGGCTTTAAAGCTTTGATTCAGCTTTTTACTTCTCTCTTTTGGCCAATATAGCCAATAGGCTCACTGGATCCTACTGATTTGTCACCTGGCTTTCTCTCTCTACTTTTCTTCTCAATAACTTAACCCAGGACCTCATCAATCCCAAATTATCACAATCATCATACTAACAACAACTAGCTCAATAATGTCAGCTGTGAAGTGCCATGGGCTTCTCTGATGCTTCATGGGAATTATCTCTTTAACAGGAAGAAACCAAGGAAGAGAGAGTCATTTATTTCACTGAGGTTTCACAGTGACAGGGTCCAACATCTGAACCCAGGCCACCTAACAAGCCATCTTTTTTCAGAGCTGGATTGGAATAATTTCTCACAGTATCTCTTATCCACACTATGACACTTTTCTAAAATAGTGACTTAAATGTGGCAACATGTATCTGCAACCTTGAATATATATACCGTTTGGCTTGAATTTTATTGAGTAAAATTTCTGGAAACTTGTTTTAGAGAAATAGCAACACATGGAAGGATTTATGTGCAGAGATCTTCACTGCAGTTTAAAACTGGAAACAATATTAATGTAGAAAGGCTGGCTAAAGACTACTGTAGCACAGTCATAATAGGGAATA
>JAJEJO010003486.1:136071-208202 GCA_020662805.1 Glaucomys volans
AAAAAAAAAAAAAAAAAAAAAAAAAAAAAAAAAAAAAAAAGGGACTTTGCAAGACAGTATTTGATGATTAAGGGAAAATATCTGAGATTTACTAAGTGGGGAAAATATTATTATAAAACTTATGGGAAGTTTGAATCCCATCCTATAGGAAGAAGAAAAGAAAGAAAGGGCAAACCAAAAACAAAACCAACCCAAACCTGAAAAGATTTATACCAAATGTTAACCATAATTGTGTGAGAGGTGTTGGAACTTAAAGGGATTTATTTTCATGCTTTACCAATATTTCACAGTGAACAAATGATAACATTAAAATCATAAATCTCTTCCTTGATAAATGTCATTTAAAACAGTATTCAAATAAAGCTGTTTCCCTTGTGTTGCTTCCTGGCTCAAGGACACAACTATACTTCTTGTCTGTTGCAGGAGGTGGAAGTTTTCTCCTCCTACAAGTCAAGTTCCTTTGTCCAGAGGTTCTTGTTGACCCTCTGACCCCGACTTCTGCATCTCTCCAGGATAATCTGTGACTCAGGTCATGCTGGGTTCTGTGCCTTGTCTACCTTGGCCAAGTCCCAGCAGACCTGCAGGGGACTATTCCATCCCTTCCCATACCTCACTGGTACAGAGGCCTCAACCTTCCCTGGGCTTTGGAAGCCAAAGGATAAAACTTGGATTTATCTATCAACTGTGGGGGCTTCTTTCTAATTTTGACATGTGTGGAAAATGGCACTCAGCCCTTGGGTGGTCTAGTCAATACAAAAGGTCCTTATTCCCACAGGCAATCAAGGCGAGCGCTGCGCTGACACTGCTTCCCACATGTATGTGCCACAGTGTTAGTATTTTCGTGCTGACCGACCTTAGTTACTTCACATTTTTCACACTTGGGCTGTAGTACATCTCACCTGTACTAAACTAAACTGATGTGTTTACATGTGTGTCTCTCTTGCTCCACTGTCAGTTCCTTAAGCACAGTAATAATATCTGATCAAACTTCATAGCCCTAGCACACAGAAGTTACTCAAATATTTGATGAATGAATTACAAATTGAAGGAAAGAGGTGAAGCTGAATGTAAAATAAGTCATTTGAGGAAAATTCTGGAAGCAATTCTCACATGGCTTATGAAGTATCTCAGCAACAGATATGATTAAATCAATGAAATGAGTTAGAGGAATGTCAGAGTTAAATAACATGTCCTACATCCATGTAGCTTTGCCAGGTATCTAAGAGATGCATATAAGTAGTCCTGAAAATGTTAATATAATGGATTCTTACCCATTATATTAATTTCCTACATTGCAAGATTGTGATTCAGTGATAAAATGAATGAGAGGAGGAGGAAAAAACAGAATTTCTACTAATCATGAATCCCAAATAGTAATTCTATTTGGTATTTTCCCCTATCATATTCTAAATTTCTATTAAGTTGCTATTTATCTTTGAAAACCAAAAGATCCTACCACAATTCATAAGACACAACACTGCATGAAAATGTGGTCTCTATGAGGAGCTATAATTTTTCTGTGGGGCTCTAGAGAAGTTGTAACCACACAAGGAAAGAATGACTGGTTTACACAGCCAACAAAAGTCTACTGGTTGCATTTAAGAAGACTATAATCCCAAGCACACAGTTTTGGTTTTATATAATGCATGGGTCTAACTCTTACTAAGTCTACATACTACAAGGACTATTTCAACTCATGTTGGCCCTAATTTTCATTTCTTTAGACTACTTCACTTCTTTTTATTGAGCTTGTGGGCCATCACATTACATCATAATGGGCAAAACCAAGACTCCTTCCCGTCTTAGCAACCACAATGTTATTTAGCTACAAGGGGATTGTTTTATCCATCAAGGCATGAACCTGTATCAGAGGGAGAACATGCTTTCCTTTTCTGCATCAAATGCACACCTCCAAGGGGTTTTCATTCCAAATCAGTTTTTATTTAAGTCACTGTAAAAGCATGGCAAACATTATTTAACATAGCATTGTAAAGATATGGATTTAAATGGCTATTGTAGCTCTTAAATTAGGGAAACTCAGATCCAGACTCCTACTTCATAGACTAACCACAGGCTTTTAACAGGTGGAATTAGGTTTCATTGTGGATTACGGCATGATTGGATTCATAGCCATTTTTAATAGGACTATTGTACATCAGGTATATGATTCTGTGAAGAGGATGCTCCTGCTAGATTTGTAACTGTTAGTAAATAAAACTCACATTGGAACTGGAACTTCTGACTCCTTAATAACAAACTATGAGAAAGAACACAGTCTGGGGTGTGGGCATGAGGAAAGATAGAGCAAGAGCAACGGAAATACAGATATACATGGAGTACTCCCCACAAGGGAACTCCCGCTTCATGAATAAATCACATGGGTTTCATAAACAATTCTCAGAACATTGTGGCCATTACATAGGAAATATTACTAACAAATTACGTGTCCTTCAGAAGAGAGTTTTTCACATTAACATGATATAAATACTTTATGCATTAATGAGGTAAATAATTAAGAAATATGAATCTTGTGTTTATTATAGTAAACCTAATTAATTTGGATTAATGACCTGAAAGAATAGAATCAAAATCGAAATTCTAATACACTTTAAAAAGATATGATCGTACTATTTTTAATTATATGTGGAAACAAGAAGGGGATGACTTCAAGCACGCCCTTCATGAACTCCCTTGGACCTAGCATACGGGCAGTAATTCTAATGTGCTTGAAGACAGCTTCTTTAATAACACTGTCCTTTGTGTTCTCTTCAGCAAAATGTTTTCCATACATGGAGTAAAGGTCAAATTCACCAGGCCATTCAACTTACCAACAATTATTATGTCCTAAGGTTTAAATTTTTAAAAAGTTGTATAAATTTAGTAGTGACCCAATATGTACGTGTGCATGTGCCTGTGCCAACCAGTACATAAACTTTAGGTCTTTCCAGTTCTTTTAGACCAACATGAAAAGAAATTACCAACTGTTAGAAAAATAACATAAATAAACAGAAGCGGCAAAAGTAAATGAACTAAGTAGACTTTACTAAACATATTTCATTAGTTAATCTAGCATATTTTAATTTAAAAGATGTGGAAAGGAGAATTACATTAAAAATACTTTTAACACAAAATGCCCCCTTGTAAACAGCCAGTAAGCAAGAGGCATTACATCTTGGCATTAAAAGGGTTACATGTACTACTAAATGTCCCTGCTACTTCCTCCCAACCACAGGATGTTGTAATTTTTTGGATTTATGAATTGGCCAGGGCAGTTGGCATCTTGAACACAACAGACTCTGTCCAGATCTATCCCTTACCTGCTGGGAGGAGACAATTCCCCTCACACTTGGAACCCTGAAGCCCTTTAAGCAGCTTGCTCTGTAACCCTGGCAGCTGGGCCCTACACAATTCTTCACCTCCTGCCACCAGGCCTCACTAAATAAAAACTATGGAGCCTTGTTAGCCAACAATTGAGCGTGAAATCACTACATTGCAATCCCCTACTTTCTGAGTCATTTTTTTTTTCTTCATTATAGATCTGGATGCATAGGGTCAATAAAGAGAGGGGGGAAATGGAGTGGAATAAAATGAATGTATCAGGGCAACCGCAACACATCCATATGACATATTTAATTCCATATAGTGAAATTAGTAAGTATGTTCATATAAAACAGTTTGGAGCTAGCTAATAAAACCAAGATGTCTGCTTTTAATGTCATCATCAGACTCTGAGCTTGCACAAGACATATAATGGAGAGAACTGCAGAGACTGATATGCAGCCATGAACAAGCTTTTGTCAGCCTAAAATTGCTAACAGATTAGAGCGTGTTTGACAAGGCACTGAGATTGTAACATATGCCCTTTCTAAGTAGCATTAACATTTCTTGCATTAGCTACGTGCTGAGGCTTATCAGAATGCCATGTGCAGCCATCCACAGTTTGCGTCCACACTGGAACCCTAGCTGCGCCCACACGAGAGGATGGGCAATGCCTGAAGGTGGTGGAATAAGAATTAGTCTGTGACAAGGGTCGAAGGTGGTGCTTTTTAACTTGAAGCTTGCAATGGGAATAAGATGTTCTGGAAAGGGTTTCAGAAGAGGGGAGAAATGTTTTGAAAGCTCTTTCCAACTTTTCTTCCCACCTAAATAGATCTCCTACCTATTACTACTCCCCTTCTTTGACGGCACTGTACCCAGTATCTTGAAATGATTCTTTTGCTTATATTCTCAGAATAATTCTTTGTTCAAGAGGGAAATTTGTTTTATGGTAAACACTGAAATGCTAAATGAATATTATTATTAAAAATGAGCCCTCCATCTAGAGGGCTATGAAAGCATTAGGTCTCCAACACAGAGCATGGGCTCTTCTTAATCATACATTTTCACATATGGTGTGTTGTTTTTATGTAGAATTTCAACAGCTGCTGCTGTTTGTCTGTAGGACCCCTAACAGGTAGCTTTCCTGGCAAATAGCAAGAAGTGAATAAACGTTTATTCACTTGTATTGCTATGAATAAAATTTTTAAAACCCTATACTTCTGAGGAAGGCATTCTACCAGCAGCTGCATTTATATCCCCTCTAAGGTGCCCCCAAGTCACTTTTGGGCACACCTGATGGCAATCCTAATCACCTTGGTCATCCATCCCTTCCATGAGAACACAGCGTCTTTGAGGGCGGGCATGTGGCTCACTGGACTTCGTTGCCATGTTTACAGAGGCACTGCCCCTTCCACCCTGAGGAAACAGTGCCAACTGTTACTTTTAGACTTCATACCCAGCAAAGCAGCTGCCCTTATGTCTTCATAGAGGGCTGGAATGAAAGAGTCCGTGTGGTGAAGTGTGGTTGTATGTACACTGTTTTCTGTTTTGTAAACTCCCTTTTAAAATAAATTTCTATTTTATACTATAACCTAATTTTATTATTCACATGTTATTCAGGACACCAAGATATGCAGACATACATGTGTGTGGACAGATAGATATAGATACATACATTTTTAACCCTAGTTTTCTATTCATTTCTGACTCCCTGATTACTTGAATGTTGAATATGCTGATTTTAAGGTTAAACATAATTAGAAACAGATTAGAATAATTAAAAACTATGAAGTATTATCATACCAAAAAAAAATAATTTCAGAGTTGGATGTTGCCCTGGATTATTTATGTACCTATTCATATTTTTATAGGAGAGAAAAAATTTGGTTAGGATCCTGGGACTCACAGACTCATTTCATATGTGACAATTTGGTGGTATCTCCAATAAAATGTAAGATAATTATCACATACGCAAACATAGTCTGTCAAGGGAGAGGAAACAGGGTTTATACAGAGAGATGGTGTGCCTCACCAATCATCAGAATTATTTAAAAGGATAAATAAGCAGGGCACATACTTTCTTTAAACTTTCAAAAAGCCTTTGATAAGGTTCTACATCAAAGACAATTTATAAAAACCTTAGCATAGGACTGGGGACTGTATTCTGTTATGGAGAATGATGGGAAGCAATGAGTAGACCAACATTTTTAGTGTTAAAAGCATTAATCTAGTAGCCAGTATTAGCTGGATTTTCTACTTAATACAAATATCTTGGAGAGAGAGCATGTGTATTGAGGAGAAAAAAAAAAAAAAAAAGCAAACCTGCAGTTTCTGGTAATAAAAAAACCTAAAACCAAGGGAAGATCTGCATGTGTAGGGGGCAGGGAGGCTAAGGCTGTGAAGCTATTGGGGGGCTTAAACGTGATAAGCACCCTACGCACTTACCCTCATCCTGTCCACACCCACCCCACTCTTACAGGTTGATCTACATCCTGCATGCATGTGATTGAAGAAGTCCAGAGAAATTATGGAAAGAAAGCATTGTAAACGTTTTTTTAAAGTGGAGGGAAAGGATTTGTGCATGTGTGTATGTGTGCATGTGTGTGTGTGTGTGTGTGTGTGTGTGTGTTTAGTGTAGGAAAAATGGAAGCAGACAGAAGAAGACAGAATGTGGAGGATTGTTTGGTAAGGCAAAAAAGGAAGTTGAGAGGAATGGCTGGAAAAGTTTGCAAGGGACACAAACGGTATCATTATGCTCCTTGTCTGTACAGCGGAGACAGGTAAACCCCTTTGAAGTTCCAAGGTCCTTTTGGACATGTGATAGGAAGTGTGTAGAGAAGAGTCTGTAGAAAAACTGAACCAAGCTCAGAGCTTAGGGAGAGTGGGGAGCTTAGGGAGGTGCGATCCTCTCACGTTAGCAAAGCCAGGGGGAGTTTCCAGCTGCATGACCACTTCTGGAAACTACCAACAGAGTCAGTCTTCCCTCTCTTTGAACTGCCATGGACAGGGCAGCCTGGCCAGTCACTTCTTCCCTTTCCTTCTGCTAAAGAAGGAAAAGCAGAAAACCAAGCAGGATTATGAATGTTGCTTTAGCTATCGCTGTTGTCAACACCAGTCACTAATGACCCAACCTGGGGGAAGAGAGGTAGAGTGGAGAAGGTTCCAGTCAAACAACAGCACTGTCTAAAGATATAAAAGATCTTTTTTGAGGTAATTAAAAAAATTGTTGGCAGCTTTAAAGACTGGCTTTCTTATGTGCAGTGCTGCATAGAACAGCTTGTAGGCTGTAGATCAATAAATTCCAGTTAACTTTCAAGTCATGTCGGCATGCAGCCCTAGCTGGTTTATTAATTTAAATTTCAGCCCTCTAAAAAGGTATGTCTACAGAAATAAGGCACTATGTGGATCATGGTGGGGCTGCTCAATTGGAATAGGTCTTTGCAGATACCTCAGTTATCAACATCAGTAGGAAATCCTGAGACACTGGAGAGAGCAGGTCACCCCTCTCTCTGTCACCCTCAGTTAGAGCCTGCCTGGGGAGCACTGAACACTGATTCTTTCTGTTTCCAAGAGTGCTTAAGGTGTGGGCAGCAAACACCTATGGCTTCCCCCACACAAGCTTATACAATTAATTAAGTAAGAATAAAAAGGTGAAAATGAAAGGAGGGTGCTACAGATCTATCTGGGGGCTCAACCCTGTAGGCAGGAAGAGTCCCCCTTCTTTCTCTTTCCCCAATATCCCTAACACCTAGCTACTGTTAGGATATACCTTGAAAGTCTGATGGTAGAAATCAAATGCTAGAAGTAGTTTGTCTTTTTCCTTTCCATCACTTCTCCCTTGCATGTTTTATTTTTGATTCTTTATCTTGTCTGGTTTTAATAATTCTTTTAAAGCCCTCTGTCAGTCACTTACCCTTTTTCATGGACTTGCTCCAAGTTATCAGGATATTCTGGAATTCCTGCTCCAAAATGGTCAATACTTTAAAATGCAAACTGATTTTACTGCTTGACTTTTCTGCCAAAAATTACTATCACAGCACAGATGTGGTTCACATAATGCATCCTCAAACAAATGACTTCTGTTATCTGTATCTATGCTCCCCTACACTGACATAAAGAAGGGAGAGCTGCCTGAATCTACTAAAACTGGTCAGACACTATGGCTGCAGGTGAATTCTACAGCTTCTACTACATTTTTATCCTGAAAGAAATATTTATGAAATGCCAATACCATCCAAATATGGCCTGTAGTGATAGCATCTTAAGAATAAGTTTTTTAAAAAGCAAATGCTTGTGTGGAAATCTCAGATGTTTTCAGACCAATGTGCCTTCATGAAATTTATATGGGTCATTATCATTTTATTAATAGCTAACTCTGATATATATTTGAAGAACCAACTGGAACAATGGCACTCATGCCACATTTTCATGGTGAGAATTTTAGATTAAAGACAGATTTACACTTTTTATTTCTGACTGCATTCAGTTTTAATCAAGCTTCCTGGGGCTTCTCACTAACAGTGAAATTGTATTTAAATAGGGCCTTTAGGGTGTTCAAGTTACAGATTAATTAACTCAATTTGGACAGGGTTGTGGGGGCGCTGTAGTTCTTGAATCTCTAATTTTATCTCTAGAGGTAGCCCAAGTTCCTCTAGACATTAGCAAGTAAATAATTGCATAGGCTTAGAAAGACTATGATGGAAACATCTGAAACAAAGCAGGCTTGTCAGAAGTCAGAATAAAAAAAATCAGTGACAAATGGAGGGAGATGACATATTATTAGAACACAAAGCAGCTCCATCATTTCTTAGTGGCAGGATGCTGGGACCTAAAGGAACAGCCGAAGTCTCAGTCGCCTCTTCTGCAAAATGGGGGCAAGAACACATCTCTGGGAGGACTGTTCTGAGGACTGAATGAGACCAATTCATGTAAAGTGCTCTCCATGGATTCTGGCACATAGCAAGCACTCTCTAAGTGAGAGGTTATCATCATCATCATCATCATCATCATCATCATCATCACTGTTAATCTCATAGTACTTCATGGCATGGAAGAACTCACTAGAATAAGAAGCAAAGAGAGATGTCAAGATGCAAAGTAGCTGGGCTTGTTCTGACACCATAGTAAATGGTCTCTGGCCACCTCTTCCTTGCCTTTCCATGGGGACACACCTATCCATTCATACTCCTCCAGTTGAAGCTATTACGTTTCTTGTCCAGCTTCAAACTCTCTTTGGATTTCCCAGGCTTTCTGAGCCTTGATACCCCTCCCTGGAACATGGTCCTATAAATACCCCACCTAGTCCTAAGGCTCTAGCTCAGAGGCTTACTTCTCCATAATCCCTGGCTCCAGGAAATCTGTCCCCACCCTGTATTCATTGCATTTTAGTTATACTTGTGGAATGGTATTTTCATATTTTGCCTGGACTTACTCATCTGTACTTTATGTTATCTTCCATAGTGAAACTGCTGAACAACAGGGACCACAAAATCTCTGTGATTTGACAGCATTTAATACATGTTTGCTGATGTGTCCTCTGTTTTTCACTCGCGTTAAGTCATTTATTTCCATGAAGATCTTGCTTCCTTGGGAACTTGATATATTCTTTTCCCTTTGCTCCTGGTTCCCCAGCAACTATATGCAAATACTTCCCTCTGTGAACGACATTATGCCATATGCTATGGAACAGACAACTTTACCTCAAAGAAGCTTTGTGGTGCCCTTGGGAAAGGAAGGCTAACACATATAATAATAAACCTGATTAACTGCCAGAAAATTAGAATAGGATTTGAGACAGAGGTTCGATAAGGACCAAGAAGGTAACTGAAGTAAGTAAAGTGGGCTTGACTATTTATATAAAGAAACACACTCTTGTCAATTTTTCCAACAAAAGGCTCCCTTGGGCTATTTTTCTATTTGAAATTTAGGACAGAGACAAGGTTACAAGAAATATTTCCCTCTTCTTTTCCTCCAGTGTAAGGTAAAAAATAATAAAAAGGTGAAGGTGAATAGCAGTGTGTCTCCGCCCCAGTGACAGGAAGAGGAGGAGCATGGGGATGTGGCACATGAATCACAGCTCTTTCCAGAGAAGGCAGCCCCTACTCAGCCTCGCTGACCACTGCTGATGGAGAGTGCTCAGAAGGGCTTCGTTTTCCTTTTTTTAAAAAAAAAAAAAAAAAAAAAAAGATATAGAAAAACCTGTATTTTTAATATAAAATCTACATAGTTTTAAGAGTTTGCCAGTAGAGATTTAAAAACACTGTTCTCAGCAAACACTAGGTATATGGATAGTATATGTTAAAGGCTTTCAGGTTATAACCTCCACAGTGTTTTTAAAAGAAGAAAGAGGCAGCATAACTGGAAGGCTGGCCCTCACTGGTTTGTTACCAGGGAGAAATGGTAACCGGGAGGCACCTGTAGCTTCTGTCTATCTTTCTGCCTGACCTTACTCTCTTTGCTGTGGGTGCTGACCTCTATCCACAGCTCAATAAACAGTGACCTGGCTTTTGAATCTCTATTTATCCCAAGAGAGCACTTCAGTTCTACTTTTAGTTTTCCTCTCGTGTGTGTGTGTGTGTGTGTGTGTGTGTGTGTGTGTATGTATGTGTGTGCATGTATGTGCACGTGCACAACAACCTAAACTAGAGCTCACTTCTATTTTCATCCCAGAGTTGGCCAAATTATCCTCACCCACTGGCTGCTCTTTCTGAGTTCTATGATCACCAATGAAGGTAGCACTGGCCAATGTGCTGGTCTCATAATGTAGAAGTGATTTTCATTCTTCTCTTGTCTTTTATCATTTCAACCACAGGACTACCTGTGAGGATTTCTTCGGAGTGGCCCCTGTTGAGGGTCATGGCACTTAAATAATCTTCCTCAGAGATAGCTTCCATTTTATTACTTTCTTTACCTCACTCGTACCTTCTCTCCAGCCCCTGCATATAACACCTTTAGTCCTACACTGGTGCTTTGTGCTGATTGAAAAAATATCTTGTGTGTCTTCACAATTTCCACCAATCCCTTCTCTTTATTCCCTTCAACACTCTTGCCAAACCAAGCCATGCTTTGCTCTTTCTTAGATCATTATGGATCATTTGTATAAAGTAATATGTTGCATTGTAACATGTTATCTAGCTTTTCCATTTTCCTTTTTTTTTTCCACTTTAGGTAAAGAAAATGGAGGGAAAACACTGAAAAATAGTTAATGTATCTCAATAAATCTCAAACAAATCTGTCTTTTGTTTATCATAGACTTCATGAAATTTGGAATGCATCATAGTTACTAAACACTTATTATGGATTATGCAAGCACTGTGCTAACTACCTTACAATCATCTTCCTGAATACATCAGGGAAGTCTCCAAACCCAGGCTGCTGGTATAAGCCCAATGTCAATCCCTACTCCGCCACTTCCCAGTTAGAGAAAGCCACATGCACAAATAAAGCCCAGGGGAAACAGGATACATGTAAATGCAGTAAATGACCAACAAAAGCTCCAACAAACATCAGGTTAAACATAAAGGAAGCCCATCATTGCTTCTTAGTTTTTTACAGAGGCACCACAGAACTCATGACAATCTGGATCACATAGATCCCCTTATACAAGGACAGAGAAAGCAATTGCTAAGTCTACTTCAACTTTTCAGAGGAAGTCATATAAAAATATGCTTAGAGGAAAACTGGCTTGTTTTCTTACATAGTATTTGTTCTCTTACTATTTATTTCAAGTAAGGAGATGGCCTCTCCCCATGAGCTTCAGTTCTTGAAGGGCCTCATTCTAGAATGTGAGGACCTGCCCAAGTCCTCACTGTCCTCATTTAGGTCATTCTTTCTCCTTCCTTCCTTTTTCCTCCTGCCCTCCCCTCCTCTCCCCTCCTCCTCCCCCCCCCCCCCCCCCCCCCCGCTTCTTTCTTTCAAATTATGAAGTGGTTTAAAGTCCATTCAGATTTAGTGTTACCTTGGTTATATGTGGGGTCACAAGCTATCTTATGGGAGGGAAACTGCATTTCTATTTAGAGACAGAGAGAGAGACACAGAGAGAAAATAAAGGAAGCCAAAATGCTGAAGCTGGATGGTTTCCCAAACCCTCTCTAGTACAGAAAACCAAAATAATGACTGCTCTGGTCCCAGTGGCTACTGTAGGTAGCTCTAAAAATCCCAAGAAGGAGCCTGGGAAATCATTCACTCAAACTTTTGGCCACTGTGTCCTTTGTTTAAAAAATATCTTAGGTGGAAACATAAAGTGTAAACCAGATTAAAGTGGAGCTACTTTGATGGGAGAGTGATGGGGTTGGAGCCTTGCCCAGAGTTCCCCCCCACCCCTGCCTCCCAGGAGAAACCTTGAAGGGGATCTGAGGAGCAGTCATGGCTTTGAAACTTGTTTTGGCCACAACTCACTGTTAAAGAAAAAAAAAAAAAGAAAAGAAAAAAAAGAAAGAAAGAAAAGAAAGAGAAGAAAAAAAAAAAGCCCACCATATTTTATTAAGTGACTTGGTATAGGATGTGCACATATGCACATGCACACACATACCTAAAACAAACATCTCATGAAGCAGTGCATATTCTTGCTACATGTGGCCATCTCAGACATTTTTTTTCTTTCCCATTTAGTCTATTCCACTTAAGAAACACCATTTCTAGTCCCCTAGATTGATATTACTCTCCATTAAGAGAGTTATAAAACACTGCATTCGATGATCTAGTCCTCGAAATAATACAGATGAAGGAATGGTTGCTCCAGACTGCATTTCCTCCCTCCCAGAGGGACTGATGAAGCAAAATACAGAAGGAAGTGGTAAGTGAAGGTTCTTGAACCTGGCTGTAGGGCTCATCCACTTGGTCTAAGATGGGTGGATCCCCTCTGTAGGCAGCTAGAATGCTGATCAGAGTGATGTCTGGTTTCTTCTTACAACAAATCATAGGACAAGTCAACCTAGTTTCTATCCCAAGGACCAGAGAAGCACAGAAGGCCAGAATTGAGGCAGCAGAAAGGTGGAGGAGGGAGATCTCATCTGCACTCAAGTCCCGCCTCCAGTTTATGACCATGAAACGTTTTATTTTTGTCCTTGGTTCCATAAAATGTCTTATATCCTTGTTACCTCCCATTTTATATAAAGGAAGGAGAGAAGAAAGGAAAAGAAATCATAGCACAGTCATGATGATACATATAATAAGTTGTTGTTAATACACATAAAATCTATTCATGTTACAAAATTTTCACCAACCTAAGGGGAAAAACCTTACCCCCTTTAAAAGAACAATGTAGAAAATATTCCTGGTGGATTTAAAGAAAGTTAAAGAGAATGCAAAAGTATATTTGCAGAAAGAATTTCCAACATCTACTGCTTTCCACCCTAAGACTGTCAACACGCTATGTCAATGCAGTGGCAGCCACAGGATTTAAAGGTTTCACTGAACTTTCTTTACTAATGTAAAAAATCCATCTCAAATGCCATCTATTTAAATGTCTATTTTCACCTTTCATGTCAGCAAGAGATTCTAAGAAATACACCTTTAAGAAAATCTAGCCACTGTAAACCTATAGCAAGGCTTCAAACGAATGCACTTCCACTCCGAATCACAAAATGGGCTTTTGTAAATTTCTTTCTACAAAAATAAATAAGGGAAAGTCACAAAAAAAGATAAAGCCTTCATACAGAATTGCAGCAATTATATCCCCACAGCTACACTATAACCCAAAACTTTGCAAAGGCTTTGATTATTGAACCATGGCTGAAGTGAATAATTTGCTTTTCACTAAGAAAACAAGCACATTCATTCTCACCACAATGGAGAGAGGCAGTTTTAATTAAACCTTATCAAAAGATGAATAAGGAATAAACTCAATACCCATTCCACAGAACTCTATTTTCATCTGTTTAGTTTAAGCTTGCCATGTTCATGCAATAATTATCCACTGTCCAAGGAATGCTGGAGTTGTGTTAATGTTGGTAAAGATTTAATTAGCTCAATTATCTGGAGAGTATTGAAGTGAGGTTCGGCACAGTACAAATTTCTTCAGGCTTTATACTTACCTCTGATCAAAATACATGAAACTGAATTCTAACTGAACAAAAGATGCTTACTTCTACAAGTCTACTATTGAAACAGTTCCATACTTCATAATTTTATTACTCCAATTAAAAAACGCACACACACAAGTCCTTAGAAACAACTCAGAAGTGAAAGCTTATCTTGGTGAGGGAAAGAGAGAAAGAGTGTGTGTGTGTGTGTGTGTGTGTGTGTGTGTGTGGTACAGTGCACACTGCTAACTTCCTGGATCTGTAAATATGTTCTTAGAAAGTTAATTAAATTTGCCTTTTAGATAAATATTAACATCCAAAGTTCAGTTCTTCCAAAAAATTTTATTTTTTTAATGTAGCTTATATATACTGCCTTTTTCCCAGAAAGGGAGCCATTTAAACAGTATTGAAAAGCACAGTAACACAGACAACTGTTTCAATCTGTCAGACACCAGGGACAGACAGTAGGGTTCATTTCAGAAAACAGATTGGCCCCCAGTGGCCTGACCTTCCTGGTGGGAAAGAGAACATAGCACCGTGCTTGACAAGCTCAGCAACAAAGAGGTATATTCAAGTTCCCCCAATTCAGACATGCTTCTCACAAGGAAAAATGCAAAGCGGGAGAAAGAAATGCACCACTTCCAGCAAAGCTGAGTTTACTTAGATCACAGACAAGCATCTCAACCATAACAAAAACAACAAATTCAGGGAAGTAGCAAGTCCCATTTTATTCACTCATTTATAACTTCAGAAAGTTTTTATCTGGCCATTGCCAATGCCTTAGTTCCCAGCCTCACCTGTCATCCACTCCCACTAGCATTAGAACAGTAGTGGAAGCCCCCAAATGTGACTGTCCTGATACAAGTTCTCCTAATTATTCAACTAGTAAGAGGAGCACTCTGTGTCTCACAGAGGCTGGCCTCAAGAGAACTGCAAAGTAAGCTTTCTCTTATTTTGACATGCTACCAATTTGGGCTTTATTTTGAAACTCAGACAGATATTGCCTTGCCAGACTCTTAAAAAACCATTTTTCATTACTTATTTTTATTTTATATTTGTATACAGAATCTTCTATGAAGGTTTTGCAGTGAACCAAAAATCTAGCTGAGGAATTAAGAACCATAAGAAGAAATTGATCAAATGATATCCTTACCAAAAAAAAAAAAAAAAAAAAAACAAAAAAGCCTCAGGCCAAACTAGTTGCTATATATAAATATATACATATTTTTCCAGCTTCCAATGTCACATTGGATTGTACATCCTACTTGATCAGTTACAAGGAATGTTTAGTTTGGTATGTTTTGAATTATATACACACATATATAATATATTAAGATACCATATTTTTTGAAGCATTAAGCTCTATGTGGAAAAGCAGAAATTTAAAAGGTACTTGTAAACAAGGGCATAGCTTTAAAAAAATAAACTCAGAGTTTGTGTTTTTAATACCTATTTTCTTGAACTATAGGGATTATGGGCACTTATGCTTAAACCAACTAGTGAAGTTAAAACAAATCTTGATTTCTGGTTCATAAATATCAGGGTGGCTTATTATACAAGCAGATACTCCAGATGCACACCCCTCATTATTAATATGTAGATTATTAGAAAAACTTACTGTGAAGGACAAACCATTTTATACCACATAGCACGTCACATTTGAGAAAAGAAGGCATGGTTTTGAGCACTGGACAGAGACCAATATCAGAAGCTCATTTTATCATACGAAAGGTAAGGCGAGTTGAGAGGTGAGAAAACTTGCACTAGCTAGTGGTCCAAGAGGTTTGCCTCACCTTTACACAAATGCTATAAACAGAAAATTCCATAAGCAAGGGAGGTAAAGGTGATCCATGTTGATCAAAAATTGTTTTTAATGCCCACATTTTTTTATTTTGCAGCCATCTTTTTTGGGAAGCGCCTTAAGGTAAGAACTCCTCTGAGACAGCAAAGAAAAACTCAAGTATAGGTTGATGTTGCCTTGTTTGCTGGCCTACAAAAGCTTGTATGGTACGACTCACTCAGTCTGCCCCTTAAAGACACCCTCAGGACTTCAGAGTGTTCTGTGTAAGAACAAAGGGTGCTTGGGTTCAGTCTACAACACAAGTCATTTTTACCACACAAATTCCTTTCTTTTGTGCTGGCAAAGGGGGATACTTTGAGCCCTTTGGGTTTAGAGGATCTTCAAACAGACAATGGTGTGCAAACAACCCTCAAGAACATAACTTTACTGGGACAACCTCAAGGCTGAGAGCACAGCTTTGAGAAATGCCCCTTCAGCTGATTTCCCTCTGCTCTTCACCCTGAACAAAGCCAGAATGACAATACTGAAATCTCCTTCTTTCTTTGGATTAAACCCCCTTTGCAGGAAAAGTATGCAAATGATCTGTGTGGCTCCCTGAACTGAGGCTACTCTTACCCAGATATCTTTTCTGTCTGGCTCCCCCCGCAGACCATCCGCTGCCTGACAGACACCAGCCTTCCAATTCAGCATCTTTCACAGTCTGACAGTCAGATCCCTGGGCCTGCCAATGCCTCTAAAGGGGGTTCATTTGGTCATAATTAACTATTCCCTGCATACTTCCTGAGGTATGGTAATTGTGCTAAAAGTCAACAAGTGAAGCATTCATTCTACTTCTTATTTAAATCTTTTCTCCCCCTCAGCAGTTTCCTCCTTCTGCCTTTCTCTCAATCACTGCCCTCGCCTGGACCCCCTCTATTTGCTCTTTCTGCTCCTCCCTGGTAAGATTTCTCATAAAGAGATGGAATGAAGTTGGAAATTGCAGACTACAGGAAAATGGTTCAAAAGGCAAAGTGTACTGAACGATGACGCATTATGTGGAGAGTCACAAAGAAAGTGAAAGAGGTTTAAAAATGAAACAAATTGCTTCTGTTGGCAGAAATAAACATGCATATAAATAGGTAGATACAAACCTAGATATATTTGAGTATTATTTTGTAAAATGGCCACACAGTAAATCAGTTTGGGCCCCCAGATATGTCTGATATATACATAGGATATAAAGGTCCTACAGATTGATTTTCTTAATGTATGATTCTTCTCAAAATCAATTTTCACCCTGCACTACAAATAAAGAATAAAAACAAAAGATGACAACTTTGTCTCACCAGCCTCTCTTCTTTCTCCTTAAGCCCCAGACAAGACAGAAATGAGGCTAAGAATCTTAATTTCTGCCCTCTTGCAAATGGTTTCAGGTCCTGACAAGTGGGCAGTGGACCGCTAGGCACTGTGTTCTCTTCTTGGAAACAGGAGGTATGTGGGGAATGAGGTGAGGTGATGATTATTTACTTGGAAGACCTCCCATAGCCATGAGCCACTGCATTACAGTCATGTGGATCAATTCAGAAAGTTGCCCCGGCTTTCCTGCAACATTGCCATCCACCGGATCCACGAAGCACTGTTGTGAAGTTGGTCTTGGTATAAGAAAGTACATACTGTTTCATTAAAAAAGACTCTAAAAACCAGTCTTTTGAAAAGCCCACTGAGATAAGTAGTAGGTAAAGAATGTGAAGTCCCCAATTCTTATGCTGACACACTATTTTAGCTCTTCTCTTTGCTTTTGGCTAAATCATGATCCCATGCTGTCTCTTAATCGTCTGGATACTGCTATTCCTGGTATTAATTTAGCAGCATTACTTAGGGGGAACAGAAAATACTTTAAATGTTAACTTACAGAATACCCTGTGAATGTAAAATAAGGTTAGCTGGCTTGGCATTTGACTCTTTAATACCTATCTACAGAGGACAGTGCGGGGATGAGACAGCATCAAAGAACTTGGACCCTCATCCAATTCCAAGTTAGAATTACAGTGAGAGCCTGCTAAGGCTACAAAACTGGACATTAACTAACTTTCCTAATTATATGAGAAAATCTGTAAAACTATTTTCTCTGCTAACCCAAAGGCATAACAGTTTAATGCATTTCCTCTCAGTCATTTTCCCCACATATAATTTTATACTTGCAAACAAAATATTCTACTTTTCTCACATTTTCATGTGGCTTTTTCCATATAACTTGCTTTAATAACTATAATTTTCAAGGCTGTGTCATATTCAATCTAGTTTAGTATACCATATTTATTTTTTTAAATGTAGGAGGTTTTTTTCCTATTCTTAATAATTAATGTGTAATCTATTCTATGCTAGTTGTTTCCCTACATCAACATGCTCCCTTTATCATTATGATCATCACCAAAAAAGTTGTGTTACCAAACACTACGGTGGTTTTAAGAATTTGATTAGACACACTTTAAGATCCTCAGACACTTTACAATTTATTTGGATTTAGGCAAAATTGGGCATGAAAACTAGTTAACACTTATAGATATTTAAAGTTCATAGGCATCACTATGAATTTATTCATGAAAACACTGTTGCATGCCAATTGTGTGCTTAGCATACTACAAGCAAAAGCATGAAGATGCTGAATTCTTAAACATTCTTTCAACTGTAAAAATGATCTTAAATTTTTATCCCTGGAAAACTACCTATCTCACTTTTTTTTTTCATTTCCCCTAAGTCGTGTCAATGTATCTGAATATATGAAATTCTGTACATTTACAAAAGTGAAATTAAGGGAACTGTTAGACATTTTATAAAAAGATATGTGAACATTCTTTCAACTAAAAATAAAGAATTTATGTATGACTTTTCAAGAAAAATATTGTGTACATGTTGATAAATGCATAATAAAGGAATCATACCCATGATAGAGCCACAAAATTTCACGGCTGGAGGATGAATGGATTTTCAGCCAAAGACAAGAATAAGTGGTGGCTGAATTTCTAACATTATGTTAGATAGAAATGTGAAGGGAATTTTGTGAATTTTCTTTACTTATTTTCAAGACATGATCTACCATGATAAGTTCAAAGAAACGAAACAAATACCACATCTTCTTTCAGGGCTGTTAAATGATTCCTAAAGGATCTTCCAGCTTTAAGATGTTTTCATTCTTCTGAGTCTGACCAGGAAGTCATACACATTTTCCCATGGGCAATCACATTAAAATCTAAGCTGTTTAGCCTGTCATTCAAGACCCTTCACAATCTGGCTTGGAATTGCTTTTTCAGTCCCATCTCTATTCACTCCCACACTCTGCCCTCCACCAGACCGTTACAGAAAGATGCTGCACTTTGTGGCAGGGCTTCCTGCTTGGTGTACTTATTTCCTTTGTTTCAAAACACCCTCTTCTTTCATGCTTATGCAAACCTGACTCCTTTTGCTCAGAATCTCTCCCTTTGGCAAAACTTCTGGCACAATTAGTTTTTCCCTCATTTGTTTTCCTACCTATGTAGCTTCTTGAAAACTTCTACTTCAGCCTTCATAGTCCTAAAATTGAAGTGTCTGTATTTGTTTCCTTAAACTATGGGTGTCTGGAACCTAGAAACTGTCCTCTTCACTACTGCCTAAGGTGGCACCAATATAGTGTTTTGGTTGCTCTAAAAATACTTGCTGAGAGGCTGAAGATTATGTATGGAGGAGGCAGTTGGCTAATCACTAATTCAGTTAAATATTTAATGGGAATAAATTACATTAAGAGATGCTAAGAGATGGAGAAATAGTGAAATGAAGATCAAACAGCTAACAAGTATCTGTATTCTAAGGTTTAGATTCCAGCGGAGAAGACAGACAGATATCTTGGATATAAAGGGACTGAAACTTTTTTTCATTCCCAACATTTGAAGACTAGCCATACACTTACTCCTGTTCACAAATCTATTTACCACTGTGTCAGACACTGCCAAATTTCACCACTGGAGGCAAAGACTGCAATATCTCAGGGTTCTTTATTCACTCTCCCCTTTGTTGGTATCTCCTCAATTTCCCCCTATTTTCAGTTAAAAAGCTGGAGCCATGGGAGCCATTTCTCTCTCTCTCTCTTCTGATGTTGACATCAGAACCACCCTGAGTTCCTTCTACTTGATCGAGAACTTGTCCTGGTTTCCAGCTTCTTTCATTTTACTCCCTGGATTTCACCTGATTTTGACTACAAAACCTCATCTGCCTTAACCTAGTGATCAAGGCCACCATTACAGTGTGAGTCACGAGGCTATCAAGTGCTTCCTGACATGATGTGAGGAGAAAGGCACTTCCTCTTAATGGCAGTCTTCCCCAAAATCCATTACCCCAGTTTAACCATGAGAAAACCTCACAAGGGACATCCTATAAAATACCCGAGTGGCTCTGCTCAAAAGCAGTGAGGTCATGAGAAACAAGATCTGAGAAACTATCACAGACAGAGGAAACTACAGAGAGATGGCCACCAATGCACTGTGGTACCCTAGATGGGCTCCCAGAACCGAAGAAGGACATGAATGTGTGGAAACAGGTGAAATCCAAATAAACCTCATAGCAGCTGTACAGGGAAAGAGATGCCAGTCCTTTCTCCCAACAGGAAGTCACATTTCTGCTGTGTCTCAGAGCTCTGCTGAAAGCCTTTCTCAGTACTTATGCAAAATGGCCTGATGATTTAATATTACATGGCCAGTGGCTCTCGCTTCAAGGGCAAAATTAACAGATATAAAAAAGGAAAAGTAACAGCCCCCAAATTAATATATCACAAAAGTCTTCTAAGAATTGTTCTACTAAACATCAAGAGGTGTAGTAAATGACACTTCACTATGACTTCAGATAAAACTTGTGTGAACATAAACTTTTGTTTTTTGTAATCCAGAAAGGTTTTTTTATTTGTTTGTTTTTTGTTTTTGTTTTTTGCATTGAGCAGCAATTTCTTTAAGGGGGAAAATGCTACCAGCATAATTAATGTCAGAGTAAACATATGACACTAAAGATACAGGGCAATTGTACTTACTTTCTGGCCTTAGAACTCTTTATATGCTTTAAAAAATCATAGAGGACTCTGAGGAACTTCTGCTTACACTGATTATAGTTGCTGCTATTTATAATATTTGAAATTAAAATTGTTAATTTGAAAAGAATTCATTAAAAAAGCCATTACATGCTAACATAAACTGGTATTTTAATAAAAATAACTACATTTTCCAAGCAGTTAGGGGAGGGATGTTACTACTTTACAATTATGTAAATCTTTCTACTGCCTGGCTGAATGGAAGAGGGCTGGATTGTCTTATTTGCTTCTGCATTCAATGTGGTGCAATATGTTGGTTTTGGTTGAAGGAAATGATAAAAATATGGGCCTCTCACAGATACGTAGTTGGAAAAGGAAGAAATATTTTAATAGTCTTTTTCAAATAACTATGGATATATATTCCTTTATATTACAACAAAACTCAGTGAGTAGTAGTTTCTTAAAGGTTAGTTGTACTGGGGAATCTGAACCTGTAGCAATGAACGCTTTGTACACTCTTACTTTAAAACATATTAGTTCATAAAAAAATTAAAAATTAGTTCATTTTACACTTTCAGTAACTATTTCACCCATGCATGATTTTGCAATGGGCATTTGGAAAATTTTGATTCAATGAGTTATACAGATCTCTCAAATGTTGACATGTTTCACAATACAGTATCAAAAAATCACATTTTCTTATGTCACCACCAGTCTCATTAGAAAAGTCTTTTGGAAATTATCCATCTTACAGTGGCAAATAAAGGTTTCCCATAGTTTCCTCAAATTCTAATTTTCCATTTAAAGCTCTAATTTCATCACTGGAAGAAAATATTAGGGTGTTTTCCAAGAATGGCAGACTTAGTTTTTATGAAAATATTTGTCAATCATGTATCCAGGTTTGAATAACCATAGTTCGTCCATCATTCTTTCAAATAAAAACCATGTTCCAGGACAGAAGTAGCTAGTTCAGCTTGCAACTCAAACAACTGCCACGAGACAGGCATGGATTAAGTACACAGTGGAAATAATTTACAGAAGCAGAATATTTAGTCACACAGAATATGAAAAGGACATTTACTCAAAGGTAGAGATTTAATGCAATTTATAATTTCTACTTCATCAAACCAGTATTAAGTGAAACTGGCTTTTTAAAAAAACTGCAATTACATGGTGGTGAAAACTCCAGTGCCCAGGAAGAGTCTTGTGTCACTACCTTGATGTAGGCTTAGGAGCCAGCAGTTTTGCCTACCACTTGCACCACTAGAGCAAATGTCCACACGATTAGGAAAAAAAAAAAAAAAAAAAAAAAAAAAGGCAAAGGACATCTTAGCATTCTTAAGGAAATAGTTTTGACCCCATGGAGCTCCTAGGGAACTACAGGGTATATGGACCACACTTTGGGATCTGCTGATAGAGAGGGCAATTTTAAGATGCCATTTCTTTTCCTTAGAACCTGGGGAACTTATCTGAGGAGAACCCACAAACCAGAAGGTGAGACTTTTAGCATATAGTCATTCAGTCCACAGAGTTGTAGAGAGGTTCTACAAAGTGAATGGTAAATACGAGAATGTCAAAATGTGCCAGAGATTATTTTAATCAATGGAGAGGAGGTGAATTAAGAAGAATGCAAAAAACTGGCAAGTCTATAAAGTTAGTGAACAAATGCTGAGTTTGAAAGAGAGCTGGGACCAAGGAAAGGAGAAAATGGTAGGTGGTGAGACCAGGGGTGAGTAAACCCCTCATTCCCCACTCCATGCAGCTTGCTACCTTGAACTTGCTTGTCTTGAGAGGTGAGGGTCCCATACATGGATAAAGAGTGGGGAAGAGATTTGCAGGCAACCATATCTATATTCCGTTTTCTGTTTTGCTTTTTGTGTGTATGTGTGTGGCGTTGGGGATGGAAACCAGGTCCTTGTGCATGCCAGGCAAGTGCCCTACTATTGTGCTATACCTCCAACCTTAATTCTTTCATTAAAAATAATTTGACAATGTTTTTTGTCAAAATAGTTTTTTATTATAATAATAAATCTACAAGGTATTAACAAATTGAGTTACTGTGGAAGAATGAAAAAATGTTAACTTTAGGTTAATTTCAAATAGATTTTTATTAAAAAAATTTTTTTTCAAGCCAGCTTCTAGACCACACAATGAAATTCCCAGACGAGGAGATGGATGGAGTCACACTGCTGTTTAAATTTTTAGATTTGACAGAACTAATGCAGTACATCTTGACAGCTATATACAGTAGCTTAATGCTAAGCTTTTTATGCTGAATATAGAATAGAATGAATTTTGCACCAGTGTTTTGACTGGGAGGTTTTAAGATTCTTATTCACATTAGACAGCAGTCTGAGGCTGCTTGATAAAACATGCTTTGGCTATTTAATAACTGCCTGATAAAATGTCTCAATATTTAAGAGAAAAGAGAAACTGAAGGCAAAGACATTTTGAAAATATACATTTTAACCAGAATCTGGATGCTAAGTAAACATCTTTCAGTATTCAGCCAGAAAGACTTGCAGCTGTGGCATTTGTGACTTACAATAACAAGATGAAGATCTCCATGCAAAAGATAAATGATATCGTTAAAGTTCTTTATCAAAAGAAAATAATTTTCTAGTGGAATTTATGTAGGAAAAGGATTTACATGAAAGCTCGTTTAGTACATTTTTTAATACTGGAAGCTTAAAATTTGGAGCTTAGTGTGAGTATGTGATAGCAAATACTGTTCTCTTTTGTCACTATGTTCTCTTTTTATAAGTTGCAGACTGATTTTCTCTATAAAGGCACCTTCTCAGTTTTGTTTGTAAATAAGGCTACTGTAAATTATTGACTTTATGGTAGATATCAAAGTCTAGATGAACAGACACTGGTGAGCTTCCCCTTTAAAAAACCAGACATTAAATTTTCAACCTTGTACCAAAATATGATACATATTCTAAAACATACATATATATTTTAACATGGATTAAATCTACATCTCCTTAAAGGCACATGGTCTCCTCTATCAATGAGACCACATGTGAATCAGGAACCCTGGTTTGATGTGTGCAGCCCAGCTACCACTGAATATAAACACTGGTCCTGTTATTCAGTATGCAACTGAGCTAGTCTTCTACACTAGCCGAGGGAAAAAAAATCTCCCTTGTTTTCTAAAGTTGCCCATCTCTATCCGTTTCTGTAGAATTGCCACAATTGCCCAGATAAAACATTTGAGAGTGTGTCAGCTTTAATTAATGTAACATGACCTGATCATTTCCACAGTTAAGAATAAAGAAGTTTGCATTCTTTAAACCCAAAGCTCAACCTGGAGATTATGCTAAGTTGCTTCATTCATAGTCCACACTCCTCCTGCTCATGTCAGAAGGACAGCATTTGTCCCCTCTAGTGATAAACAAATTATACATGAAATCAATTCCACTTCACAATCATTTTCCCTATTGGGTATTATCTTTCCTTCCCTGCTCCCTCCAGTTAAGCCCGCATCCTGTAACTTGCTAATGAGCTGAGGGCTTTCTGTTCCAGGTGGCACCCCCTGCCACGAAGTCATGACATTTCCCATTTCGAATGCTGCTGGCATTTTTCGACAGCTCCTGCTAACTAGCCTTTTTGACCTGCACTAAGAGGAACTCATCTGATCGAATCCTCTAACCTGCCAATCATTCCAGCAAATGATCTTCACAGTCACTCCCAAGGCAGGAATGGAAGGGGAAAAAAAAAAGGAAAAGCAAGTGAGAGAATGAGGGAGTCGGCAAAGCGGCTGCCTCTGCAGCTACCTAATGAGAATACTTTAAGTCTCTGAGGCAGCTGAAACACTGAAAAACTGGTGGGAAAATTAGGACACAACTGAATGCCTGGCTCTGTAATTACTGATTTCTTTCCATCCTGAGATCATTTTGAGAGCAACACCTCTGAGATGTGCCAGTTTCTAAAGAACACAAGAATACCCCACCTTATGCAGAGAAAATAGATTTATTTCTCCTGCCACTATCAATATGCAATTCTCATAATCCCACTCTGTCAAACAGTATCCTTTGCAGAATTAATTATGTGCTATAAGCTTGTTAAGTGTGCATTTGTAAACTAGGGATGATTATAAGGTTTGTCACAGAGAAGCAAAGCCCTCTTTTTTTCCTGGGCATATTTTCAATGTTGCCACTAGTTAAGAATGTTGACTTTTACACATTCATATAAAAGCAAACAGGTATAGTAGAGGTTAGTACTAGGCTCAGGGAGGATTAAATTCTTGACATCAACAAGATTGGATTATCTGGGCATGCTCAATTAATGGAGGTAAAATAATTTTTTTTCCTTCCATATTTGTCTTGCCTGTACAGAATCAGTTTATGTAATTATATTTAAACTTACTGGGTCCCCAGATCACAGAATAACCCAATTACTTTAGGAAGAAAGATCCAGTAGGTGGTTAATTTGGCAATGGGTCACAACTCTAGATATCTTAATATGGAGTAGATTTGTTGACCAAGGAATGATACAACATAATTATGAGTTATCATTACACCATTGTATGTAATAATGTAAAATAAATACTGTCCATGATTTAATTGCACATGATAATCACAGATCTTTCCCCATTTATAGTAATTAGGCCAATAGCCCCACTTACAGTAATTATTATATGTAATTGAGGGCATTTTACTAATTGCATTGAAAACGATAAACCAGAGCAATTAAAAATCCAAGGGCACTATACATAATGCAAAGTGCATTAAAAGAATGGTGATATTTTATAGGGAGAAAATTCACCCAAGTATGCAAGCAAACAGTGCAATATTTGATGCCATGCTTGGCACACATGGTGACATTCATTATGTTGGGAATGTCCAACAATTTCTCCAACTTTTGTATTATTATTTTTCTAGACCTTCTACATTATTTCCTTAGCTGGAAAAGTAATTCTTTGATGAATCTATGATGTTATCTAAACAACTCTAGCACTGTTGAAGAGTTACTCTTTTTGACTGTGTAACATACTGAAAGAGAGAAAGAGAGAGAGAGAGAGAGAGAGAGAGAGAGAGAAAGAAACAGTAGCTATCCCAAATTCCAAAAGAGACTGAGTAAATTATTCATTTGCACAACAAATTTGATGTTCTTAAAAGCTTTATTCATAGAAGCATCTCAGAGCATTGCAAACATTTTGTTAATCACACTTGTAATAATGTAGCTAAAATGTTAACTTTGTTGAAATACATTCCTTTGTAGCATTTTTTGGCTATCTGTCTAGAATTTTAATGTGTCTAAAGACCTGCAACTCTGTATTTTGTCCCTAGGGCTCCAATATCTGGCCTTCCCTGATCCCACTCCCCATTTCTACCCAAAGCTTCCATGTGAAGAATACCTTGGGAGTGATGAGCATCTGTGGGACAATGGGAATAGTTTCTAGTTTCTTTTTGCCTTCCCTTCTCAACACTGTCATTTAGACATTGTCCTCTGTGCATTCAAATGTCATCCCAGACCATCAGCCCACTTCAACTCAAACAGCCTCCTTTCATGCTCAGACACTTCTTAGAGTACCAGCAGACCACAAAGACTGTCTACTGGGACTCAGCTGCTGTCCTGGTATTAATAATACAATATAGTGCACTTAGGGCATAGACGATTCCCTCTGTATCCCAAATTCATAAGACTCAACATTAAATGAAAAGGAAAAATAGAACACCTGAGCTGATTACAGCCATGTGCTATAGGTGAATGCTAACTCTAATAGTTTGGTCAAGCACAGTAATGGATACCTTGGTTACTGGCCACAGCACATCCTGTACCCACTATCTATAAGAATCCTTCCTAAATAGGGCTAAATAGTCCCTAAGAAATTAATTTGGATTTTAAACAACCATAAGATACAAGCCATGGTGCTATTTTTCCCTGCCCCCCCCCCCAATTGAAAGCTCATCTAATCTGAAAATGCTGAATCACAAAAATATAGTCACTTTTCGAGGATCCACCGGCTGCCAAACCAGTTTGTGGAGCATCAAACCACTTTCCTCTCTTTTAGTCATTTGCCTCTTAAAACTCTCGGTCAGAAGATGGAAAAGGAAAAGCAAGGCCAAAAAGCATCACTATTTTTAATTTAAAAAACATCACTCTGGATTCCTTGTTTTTAAGAAAAATGCAATGAAATAGTTAAAGTAGCTTCATATGAATAACCTACATGGTTGAGAAAAACTGTGTGCTCACATGTGTGTGACAGAGGTAAAGGAGAAGGGAGATAATGACTGTGGAAAGCAGACAGCAATCACAGTGAAATGTGAGCATTTGGGAAGTGAGTAAAGGGCATCAGGATTTTTTGTGTTTTTCTTGCAACTCTTCTGTAGATCTGAGATTATGACAATATAAAAAAATTATGTAGTTTATAAATACACTATGAGTGAAATGAAATAACTTTATTTTCATTCTTCTTCATGACAAGACTAATCCATCATTAAGCAGATTAGGTACTCAAGGACTGAGAGTCCTTTGCAGACTCACAGGGTTGGGGAGATGGTAGAGTAAAGGTCAGAGGTGACTCAAAGAGAGGGAGGGAATGCAGAGGAGGAGAAGGAAGAAGAGGGTCCAAAGAGACAAACTTCTACAGCCTACTATTCTGCACTGGAGTTTAAAAGACGTGACAGGATCGTTGTCTGACCTTCACCTCACAGTACATAGGATACGAGGCTATCCCCGAGGACAGAGGGCAGCTGAAGTAAAAGGGGGTGGAAGTGGGTGAGAAACATAATAATATTCTGGTCTCATCTCAATCTTGTGCTCAAAATATGCACCATGCATTTGTGGTTTTAAGCACTGTCAACTGCTCAAGTAAGACGTGTTTTTAAATCTACAATAATGTGGGAGTAATGACATCAACCAGCTATCCTTTCAGATACCACCTGAGAGGAACATTGGGGTTTGTTTTGCCCTCTGCCTAGTATTTCTGCAACTTTGTCAACTATATGAAGTAATAAAGATAACAGAAATGTTGCTATTTGATAGGAAAACATCTGTGGGGTAATGAAGAAAATACCAGTTCTTGCAGGGAAAAACAAACACGAAACCCCAAACTATAAGGAAACCAAGATTTAACAGTTGAATTTTTTACATAAATAAGTGATAAGTTTTATTGGGTGTCATCTGCTTTTGTGTCTATGGTTGAGAAAATGCAACATGACTGAAAAATATCTTTAGTCAATAGCCAAAAGTATGACAGCGAAGATCTTAAATGTCATGCAATGAAGATAATGTCACTCTTTAACAAATGGGGTTTCCCCTGTACTTGCCTGATTTTTACCTCTCAGTACGCAGGCCAGGCAAGGTGTTTTCCACCTAAACTGCTTGCTTCACAAAAGTTTCTAGGATGGCTAAGCTCAGAGCCCTCTTCTGAGGAGTCCCTAAGGATAGGATGGCCACCCGTTCACAGCTCGGCTGACAGCACCACGGCTCTGAGACTGACCTACAACAGCCCACCGTTGGCCAGCAGCTCACATAGGGATAACTGACACAGTGGCCTTGCTCTCTGCTTGCTTTATGATGATGGCTACACCAATCAGAGTTGCTCTCTAGGCTGGGTTCAATCTGAGGCAAAAAGAACTCAGCAGCAGACTGTCCCAGAAGTAGAGGGACAAAGAGAAATGACAATGAGCAGGATCCATGAATAAGCAGAAACAAGCCAGCTGAAGCCACAAAGTGAAGGGAAGATGAAAGCAATGTGAGTTGATGTAGAGACTGAAAAAGTGAGCCACCACAATGTCACAGCACGGAGGAGAGCAATAGGTGGCTATTTCTCTAGGAGCAGTTTCCAGAGTTGAGATGGCAGATAAACTAAAGCTACTGCTGGATTCTGAGTGGCATTCAGGCCTTGTGAAGCTTGCCTGTGCAGCTACTTAGACTACCAACCCATCCTTCTTTTCACAGACCACTGCTAACTGAGGGAGCCTGACTCCGTCACCTTCTCCTGACAGATCCTGACACCAGCTCTGTCTCGGTCTCTCCTGTCCCTGCCGGCACAGGCTTGGTGTGTTTCCACAGCTTTCTGTCACTCTCAGATGTCCATCTCTATCCCTCTCACTTTGGCACTTGCCTCTTTGCTCACTTAGATCTTTCTCCTCCTCACACACAACTGGAATTAATCTGGAAATGAAACACATTTCTACTTAATTCAGTCTTCTCTTCCTGATTCCTCTTTTAAAAGGTAGGTGGGAGAAATGCTTTCCATCAGCACTGTCCATGAGAACATTCTGTGATCCCGGAATGTTCTATACCTGCCTTAATAGAGTGGTGACTTGCATGCAACCTTCAGCACTTGCAATGTGGTACTGCTACTGAGGAAAGGATATTTTAAGTTAATTAATATCAGTTAAAATCTAAATAGGTACATATTTCTAGTGGTTACCATTTTGGGCAGCACAACTCTATTGTTTAAGAACTGAAAAGGGGGAAAGAAAGAAGGAAAGGGAGGGGGAGAGAGGAAGGAAAAAAGGAGGGAGGGAGAAAGAAGAGGAAAAAGGAAGGAGGGAGGACAGGAGAGAGAGGAAAGAAAGAAGGAAGGAAGGGCAGGGGGGAAGGAAGTAACAAAGGAACTGCTTTATTTTATGTGATGGAGCACTGACTATGTTCCTAGTTTGTCTTTATCGCAACCCAAAATAGCTGATTAATTTATTGCATAAATATATAATTCTTGTGTTATCTGCTGAGAAATTCATCATCTGTGGTTCTAAGGCTACCTGCATCAATGTCCCCTCAGGTTCATAAAATGCAGATTCATGAGCCCAAGGAACTGGATTTGAAGAACTCCTCAGGGGTCTGGTGCCCCAGGCTCTGTCTAGAATCTTGTTCCTAAAAAATCTTTATCTTATTTAATTAAATTTTCTTGAGCAATTAATGCATTCTATTCTCTTTATTTGACAGACTACTTTTAAGAAATCATTGCTTAAGAACTGAATCAAGCAGTGATTGTCTAGTCATTTTTTCATTGTTCTATAATTCCTAAATAATTGTGGACTAGCAAAGAAAACATGCTAAAAGGTAAGGAGAGGGCCATCAATGAATGCATACAGTGAACCTCTTGCACTTGAACCAAATTCTTTAATGTGGTAGACAGATATTGATAAATTTACTATGAATTTAAAGGGGGCTGAAGATCAACTGATTGAAAAGAGCACCTACTGTTTCAGGAAAATTAGAAAACATGTCTAAAGAGTAGTGCTAGTCTCATTCCTTGAGTTCAGTAAAAGAAGAAGTAGAAAGGGACTGAACACTTTCTATGTCAATTTAAAATGACTGGAAAATTAAGCTCAAGAGAGGAGTATGTTTGGTATCACTCTATTCAAGTATAAGTGATATTAATGAATGTGGTATTCAATATAGCTTCTGGGCTTGTCCCTAGGGAAAATTCTATGCATATGTAAGGCTTTCTTAGGCTTTGGAAGGGACTTACTCTTCAATGGTGATGAATGGGAACAATCTATAGTCTGAACAACCTGTAGTCTTTTAATATCTTTAGAGGATAACAAAATGTAGCACAGTATCTTGATCAACAGTGGCACCTATCCCATTTTTAACTTAGGTGCTATGGTTTTCTTCTATTTAATTTCACTTCAAGATTTTAGAACCAAATGCTGCAAAGCAAAATGCATCTCATTAGCTTTTCTATTAAGGCCAATTTATGCAAATCCAGCATTATTAACTAAATAATTGAAGTGACCTCAGTTTGCAAGGAAAGAAAGAATGTGGCACTGAGGTATAGGAGAAAAATTAGGACTTGAAACATTCCTTCCTGCTTAACCCTCCATCATTTCAAAGACAGAGGCACACAATGCACTGCCACATGTACCTCCCTGTAACTCCCAGAGATGGGCGGTTAGAATGCTAGTCTGCATTCAGCCTCTTTGAGCCCCAATTTCATCCCCCTCCTTCTTCTCAATCTCTCTCTCTAGGCTTTACAAAGAACTGGGACATTTGAGGGAAATTTAATGTGCCATGGTCTGCTCTAAACAGTTAATGAATTCAACAACAATAAGGAAGTCAAAGTCTAAGGAATTACACATTTTTCCTCTAAGGATGCCTTATTTGGGTAGACATTGTGCTCTATGATGTCTATAACTTGCTAATTAGCTATTGGTCAGAGTGAGGCCATTCCGTATGCTGTATGAGGCCAATAAACTGGCTATCTTATTTGATCTCTAAGACAGCACTATTTGATTAAAATTTAAAAACCCACAAAGATGAGAAATTAAAATGATTTCTTTTTCTGTTGACTGACAGAAAACTGTTAGAATCCAGCTTTCCTGCAGCTTTTCCGAGAGAAGAAAAATTGAGATGTTTCCTCCACATCCTGTCAACTCAAGCTGAAGTATTTGGCTGGAACAACAATAATATCCAAGCTTTAAAAGTTGGTGTGAGAAAGACAAAACTTGTAGAGAAAAAAATTAGCAATGCTGTCAAGTAATTCTAGAGAAAAAGCTTCCACTGTGCAGATATAACCTTAGATCTAGTTTAAAAATCATACTGTCATGAAAATGCATTTTTGTAAAGACTTTCAAATATTGAGGACTGAAGTTCTCAGCACCTTTTATAAATCTCCTTTCAAACATTAGCAATTTTGGACGCTGTCTGGGCAATGCTCTGTCCAGTCAGCTTGATTTGATTTTATAAGGATGAGGTGACCTGAAACACAACCTAGCAGCTTTGACAGCCAGGCTGAGGTCAGGAGATCTCAAAAGAGCCCAGAAAGGACATGGCCCTGTGACTGAAATTCAGGGTTGCTTGTGTGCATGTGTGAGGCAGAGCACAAATAATGTCCACTTTTTGTTTTGTTCCACCAAATTGGCTAAGGGATTTATAAAGCCAGGGGCACTCATTATGATAATGCAGGTTAAATATTTTTTAAAAAAAGCATACACCACAACCCTCACGAATCAAAACATTCTCAGAATCAGGAGGTAACTGGTCATAAATAGCTTGACTCTTGGGTCAACTGAAATTCTACCAAGCTACTTGTGCTTCTAGAAACCTTTATATCCAATAAGGAGAAACAGCCTGAAGAAGAAAAAGTCTTATTTTTAACTGTGGAATGTCAAATTTAACAGTAACATCTTTTGACCAGCATTTATACACCATATTTTATTTGGGAATCTTTTTCCTCTGAATCATTCACATGCTACCAACACACCCATGAGAAGCCTACATTGGCTCCCATGTTGAGGGCACATAAAAGTAAAGTCTTGAAATAATAGCTCAAGGTATTGGTAGATCACCCACAAGAAAAATCTGCATAGTTAAATTTGTTGTCTATGCCACACAGTCAACTTAGCTTCTTAACAGATTTCAAATTAAAAGAGGGAGGAAGAGTGCCTCCTGCAATACTGTATATTTCTTCAATTCACTTAAACAATTAGCGAATTTTGTAGGAGCAAAGGAACAAGTATGTACTTCTCTATATGAATTGGTATAAAAAGCTTTCCCCACAAGGGCAAGTTCATTCTTTTTTTGCTTTGGAGTATTATGTCACATTGAAAGGGAAAATACACACACACACACACACACACACAAAAAAAAAATTCCCAAAACAAAAACAAAGAAAACCAACCCCCTAATAAAAACAAACAAAAACCCCCAGACATTTGCATCTGAGTGGAAGTCAAAAACTGAAATAGTGCAAAGAAGAAGCTTCATCATGACAAAATTTCTGCCAGGAGCCAGACAGGAATCAGAAATGGGTAGAAGCTCAGATGGCAGTCAAGTTAAACAGGGGAGCTTATGTCTTCTCCACAGGAGGCAGCCATGATTCAGTTACACACCGAATCTGGTAGAAATGGAGTGCAGTATTGCCAGAGTTGCTGATTTTTCCAGGACAGCTAGAAGTGTACCTAGTCTTTTGCATAGAATCTTCCAATTTTCAAATGTGAGCAACTAATTAAAAGATTGTGTGGGCCAAACAAAGCAGGTGTGTGGCTTAGATACAACCCAGAGTCAACCTTATTAGGACCTGAGTGAAGCACGTGTGACTCAAACAGTTCACTTAGGCCTACATAACTAAAGTGCAAGGAAAATATAAATTTGGTTAGAATCCAGTAGGTACCTGGAAATAGGGAATTTCTAATAAGTGTCTGGGAATATGGAAATGACTGAGTGAACTGTGCCTCGGTAGAATGTTTGATAAATGCCATTATAAACCCAAGGGACTTGTAAGATAGTTTCAGGGAAAAAAATGAATCTGAAATATTTCATTCAAAGGATCTATTCGATATCCATTATATATTACCTTCCAAGTAAAGTAGGTCATCTTACCTGCTCTCTTGAGAGTGCCGTGCTCGTCAGTGCTTGCTGTTTGATAGACTTTTGCCATAACTATTGTTTTTCCCAAAGGCCCGCATGCTCTCGCCAGCTTCTGGTTGCAATCTCACATTTGAGACGGTAAAAATAGAAGACACTGAGGACAGAATGGAAAGTTTTCATTTATATACTTATACATGTGTTGATGATCTTTTCTTTAAACAAAAGTGGAAACTGAGATGTGATTCCGGATGTGCAGTATGTCATCTTGGAATTGTCAAGGGATCACAGGCATGTCCACACGTGTGTGTGCATGCGCACGTGCAGAATCACGGCTCAGGTCTCCCACATTTCTCTGATCTAGAACAATGAGCTTGGACTCGGAAACAACACAGTTTGCCCTTTCTTTGTGCCATTCTTTCACTTCACTCGATGGAGACATATTTACCGAGTCCCACAAATCAGAGTGAAAGGAAATTATTGTCCTTATAGATTCTGGCTGGAGGGAGGAGACAGAAAACAACCAAATGTCACAAACAGTGTAAGTGTTAGGAAGGAAAATAGAACAGGGACAACACACTGGAAGTTTTGAAGGAGGAGGAGGTTGGCAAAGGCTTTCTGGCTACTGAGCAGGGCACAAAGGAGGAGATAGGACAAGATCTGGACTTTCCTCTAGAGGAAGAGAAAGCACAAAGGTTAAAAAAAAAAAAAAGGAGGTGGGAAGAGAGACAGATCAGTGAAGAGGCTACTGTGACAACACAGGTCAACACAGGTAACACAGGATGGTGAGTGGCCTGGGACAGGGTGACAGCAGTGATGTGGGGATTGGTATGATCCCAGGTGTATTCTGAAGGTAGGACCAACAGGGTTGGTGGATAAATTGGATGTGGAGTGTGCAAAAAGGTGTCAAAGAACTGTCCCAAGCCGGGAGAATGACATTGCCATTTATTCACAAGGATGAGACTACAGAAGGAGTAAGTTTTGGGGAGAAGATTAGAAATTCAATTCTGATAATACTAAGTTTGAGATGCCAACTCAATGGCCAAGTGGAGACACTGAGCAGTCACTTGGATATGCAAGTCTGGAGTCAGGGGAGGTAGAGCTAGAGATAGAACTTTGGAAGCTGTCAGTGTTTTGATGATGATATTTAAATCTTGAGATTGAGATCATCAGGGCTCCAGGAGGGCATGCAGATGGAAAGATCTGAGGATTAAGCCTCAGGACACTGGAACTGTGAGGGGTCTGGCATAAGAGAAATCAGCAAAGGAGTATGGAAAGGAGAGTTTAGGGAGGCAAAAGGAAAACCATGAGAAAACTCTGCCTTGGAAGCCAAGTGAGGGCAACGCCACGAGGAGGAGGTAGCCAACTGTGTTAAATTCCGCTGATCAAGACGAAAGCTGGGAAAAGACACCAGACACTATGAAAACAGCAGTTCAGGAGTTGTGGGGACAAAGGCCTGGTTGCAAAGGACTCAGGACAGAATGGAAGTCTGTCCTGGAGGAAGTAGATATATTTGAAATGGGTGTGCTTGTTTTATTTTTGAAAGTATGGCACGAAACCACATAATGGCATCTCGTTATTGAAGGATAATATGTAGGACGATGAAGGAAAAGCTGTGAATCTGGAAAGGTCCATCTCTAAAGAGAAATCAGAAGTCCAGGGGACTAAGGCACCTCTCCAAGGCTGCCCCACTAGGTACCATTGGAGCTGAAGCTAGAATCCAGGTGGTCTGAATCCCAGCTCAGTTTTCTTCAGACTGTACCAATTTGTTGGCCGCCTTTTACTGGATTTGAGTTTTGTGAATTAGCAAATGAATGTAATAAAATCAAGGACTCTGTGCTATGAAGTGTATTTTGTTCATTTACTTTGACAAGGGTAGTTCAGCCTCAATTATTTATGTAACTTGATAGTATACACAGGAGAATGCAGTGTGGTGTATTTGGGAAAAGTAATGAATTTCTTCTAAATCAGCCCTCCATTTGCTTCCCTGCAATTAAATCTTTGTGAAGAAGTGGGGCAAGGCTGTTGGGGTTTTAGGACAGAGGGAGAATGACAGGGTGCCACTGGAATTAGCCAGTTTGAACTCTCAAACCCCAGTTAACTGTATCATTATTCTTGCTTGATGCACTTACAATTCTACCAATACATTACTTCTAAATTTTGGTGTTATGTAACTGCAATGAATGCTCATAGTTTTAATGTGCTTCAGCATCCATTTTGAACATAAGCTGAATTTTCTCATACTAAAAGCAGGGCTCAGTCACAATTTCCAGATCTTACACATCTCCCATTCCAGTTCCTCAACCTGGTCCATCCAGGTACCTGCCCTATACAGCTGCTCCCTGGTGACTACTTCCATATGGGACACCCAGACATGGCCTGCTGGACTGGCCCCACTGACCCTCTCACCCTGCATGGACTGTAGAGATATATATAGTGGCCACCCCCGAGTCACAGTGAGACCACAGGAACTCTTGTCTGCTTGCTTTAAACCTGCCAATTAAAACTCCCCAGGGGAAACTTGTTTGGATGAAACCCTGGACCACCCAAAAGTCCCTCCTCTTGGTGCCTGTGCTCCCTGACCTCTGTGTGTATAGCTTACATGATGTGGTGCTCTCCTTAGGACCTATAAGTACTTTCACACTGTGCTTGTGTAACTGCAGCCATTTCTGAGATCTGCCCCCTGAGGGTAAGACCTCTGTGGAGTGACCCATGCATGTGAATCTCTGAGAGTGCTCTTCTGCCTGGGCCTCTGGTGGCTGCTGGGGACAGTAGCTATCAGCTAAGTTGATAAAGAAACTTGAAAGTTCCATTCAAATCAGTAACTTTATGAGTTTTAAAGGAATAGTCAAATATGAAAGATATTACACTGGTATGTTTTCTTCCAAAGCATTTAAGAGTCCAGCATAAGTGTTAACGTCTCATTTTCTATACTATTCTACAGAAGAGCTGCCGTGCCCTGCAGTACCTAGGCCACAATAACACTGACCTCTTCCCACAGGGACTGACAGGTCAGAGCACACCAACAAGACTGCAGTCCACTATTATTTTATTCCTAGCCTTCTTCTTTTTATTATTATTATTATTATTATTATTATTATAATACTGGGAATTGAACACAGGGGCACTTAACCACTGGACTACATTTCCAGCCCTTTTTATTTTGATACAGTCTTAGTACATTGCTTAGGACCGTGCTAAATTCCTGAGACTGGCCTCAAACTTGTGACTGTCCTGCTTCTGCCCCTTGATGTTTGGGATTACAGGCATGTGTCACCATGCCCTGCAGTCTTTGCTTTTCAACCTGGTTATACTACCTGCCTGCACAAGTGTTTTTCTTTGGTGGGCATTCTTTATAAAGTGCTATAAGCCATCTTGGAGAATGAGAATGCTATGGACTGATTGAATCCCCATTCCCAATTCACATGCTGATGCCCTGAACCCCAATGTGTTGTTATTTGGCGATGGGGCCTACAGAGGTGGTTAGGATTAGATGAGGTCAAGAGGGTGGGGCACTCATGATGGGATTAGTAGCTTCATTAGAAGAAGAGAGAAGTGCTCTATCTACCCTGTGAAGACACAGCAAGGAGGCCCTCTGCCAGTCAGGAGAGACCTCAGCAGAGAGGATCTGTGGGCACCTTCATCTTGAACTTCCCATCCCCAGAGCTGTGAGTAATAAATGCCTATTGTTTTAAGCCACCCACTCTATGGTATTTTGCCATAGCAGTCTGAGTGGATGAAGATGAGGTTCCTGGAATTGATGAGTCTGAACAATGACTTGGTTGCTAAGATAATCCATTTATTGATTCTGCAACACTTCTTCCTCCCAAGTGGACCTCCTTCAACCCTTCTTGGAAGAGAAGGTTCCAGCACGTGAAGGTTCTCAGCTGTTGCTACGGAGGCTGCCATGTGTCAGATGGAGAACTTTCATAAGACTATAGTAACATGAAACTTAATTTTAAGAATTTCTAAATGTAGTCTGCAGAACATTAACCCAGACAACAGAGTCATACAAACCAGTCATTTCAGTTAAAGGAATAACGCTGGAAGTCTCTGAAGCCTGGGAATTCTTTGTTTTGTAAACATGTTTACAAGTACGGCTGCGTTGTTCTAAATGGAAATGACTGTAGTATTTAACACTGGGATTGTCCTTGCTTGCGACTGGATTTATGCTTCATAATGATTATCTTCTAGACACAGAAATAGCATTTCTGTAACTCAAAATTGTTACCGGAGGCATTTAGTAGAATCTTGCCTTAAAAATATAATGATTTTTCATCTTTATTCTCCCCCCTTCAAAAGGTTTCACTGCTCCTGATGTTTAACGTTATGCAAAGACGTGTTTCTGCCAATGAATATCGCCTTATGGTTATGCTTCTGCAAATAGCCTGCTGTGAGCTGATAAAGGGATTAATGCAGCCAAAATTCTTAATCTGTGAAATTACAAATTAAATTCTCATATTAAAAATACCACCCTGAGGTATTTTTTGTGGTTTTAATTCCCCTCTGGTGTTCTGCATACATTGTGCTTGTTAATGATGGGGACAAGGCTGTCTCCGTTGGTAGTCTGCTGTGGAGTGATAATGTGTAGGCATTTACTCACTGATAGAAACTGGATTTAACCACTGGCTGATAAACTAAGTGGCAAGTGGGTAATAAGTCCATATTAGCAGAAAAGTACTACTACAGAATTCAGGATTCATAGACCATCAAAATCCTGGCTTAAACTCAATCATCAAGTCAGATGGGATTGAGATGTCACAAAGGAGGAGTGATATCAAGTTACAAGTTCCACTAAAGGAGGAAAACAAGCCATATGTCTGAGTGTGGTGAGCTGTAAATGAATGAGCCTATATGCATCTTTTTTTTTCCTACTACAGGAAGATGTGTCACCAAATCATTATTTTCCATAAGAATTTCATGTTTGATTTTTCTTTTAATTGGGGATCACTGTTGTAATGGCCAGTGAGTAGATTTTTAGAAGGGAAGTAGGGCAGAATATAGAGCAAATATGGACAAGGAATACTTGAAATGTTAACGAGGATTTGTTAAACACAAGGAGAGTAATAGATTAACATATTCGTTGTCACTTTATGGTAAAAAAAAGTTGTTGGAAATAAGTGTGAGATATCAAAAAAATCTAGGGTAGGGATATCAACAGGAGTTGTTACTTGGGGTTTAGTTTTAAAGTAAGGGGCTACTGTTAAGGAGAAGCCAGAGATGCAATGAGGAGGAAAAAAAAAAAAACTAAAAGCCAACAGACAAAGGAAATTAGCTTTGTGTCCACTGAAATGTTGTATACACAAGGATTAATATAATTATAAATATATGTGCATATATGCAGTATGTTATTTTAAGGCCATCAGAAGAGTATGAGAAAAAATATAACAGGCATTTAAAAAGAATGCTTCGCCATTGAACAAAAATATTCCTACTGAAATAGTGTTCTGCAAAATTTCACAAGAATTCTGTTTCACACTTGGGAAGAAAGCTGAGGTCCTCCCAGCCATAAATCCTCCCCCAAATATTTTAAATGTAATTGAAAAAGCCTGTGTAAGAAAGAATACTTTTGTAAAAACAAAACAAAACCCACCCAGGAATGTGTTTTGTTTTAAAAGATCCAGAGAAGAGCTGTCTGTACAAATACCAAGAGCATGTGCAGTTAAAATGAATTACATGTCTTCAGTTTTTACATGTCAATTCAGTGCATTAGCCAATTGTCAACTCTGTTCCTCAGCTCACTGCGTAGCAGTCCTTTTTAAGGTTATTGTTACAACCAAGATGGTTTCTGAGAATTAAACAGAAATGAATCATTTCTCCTCTGTGTACTGCAGCCAGTTAAAATAGTACTGTATGCATAAAGCACTAAATATGTAAATCATATTTTCCTTTTCCTTTATGACTGCTCAGATCATTTTTTTTGGACACACATAATCAAATACAAAGATGCACAGCTGCAGACTGCAGAGTAGAGATAGCAAAGAAGGAATCCATTTTCTTCCTGTCTGGTAAGCTAGAAATTGAATGGCAGGATTCCACTAAATATATATACATGTGTCCCCTGCTACTGCTCTTGTGTACTCATGTACGCTTTCTCTCTCTCTCTCTGCACACACACACACACACACACACACACAATCTTATGTTCATGCACACATAAGTGAATCCTCTCTACATGCATGTTCCCTATACCTAGCAAAGTACTTTGACTGGATATGCAGACATGTCATACTTACTATCAGTCAGTTCCCATAGCCGTGGGGGAAGGTCACTAAAATACTCATGGCTCAAGGCAGCCTGTGCTGATAGTCTGTTCTTTGGGGAACACTGTAGGAGCTTAGAGGCCAGATCTTCTGCATGATTCACATAGCTGAGCCTGAAAACACAAGCAAAAGGAGAAATCAAAGAAAATCCACCAAATAAGACATAAGGATCGTGTAAATTTTCTGTACTTCAATTATTCCTGGTCAGGAAAACAACTTAAATCCTTGCTGAATTCACACTAGTTCTCAGTATCAATGACATTAGGTATCCTAGTACCACTGATTTAAAATGTTTCTACTGTAAGCAAAGGGTTGCTACTTTCAGAATGAATAAAACTAAGTCCAGAGAGAGAAAATTTCAGAGACAATTTACCAAATAGTTTCCAGCATTTTGTTCACAGAATCTATGTATTGCATACACATCTGGATACAGTTATAGGAAATTAATATCAAATAACTAGGAGAATTAAAATAGAACTGTTATTAAATTCTCTAGTTACTAAAATTACTTTTCCTTCAAAATTTTATATTTTCTTGCATTTAATGTAAAACCATGGAAACAAGTGTCCTCTCAAATACCAGCCATCATGATATTACAGGTTAACAAAGGGGGTAGGCTGGAATGATATGGGGCAGAATCAATTCAAGATGACCTTTAAAACAACAGTAGATAGAAAATATGTGTCTTGAGATTATTGAAAGAAAAAAAGAGAAGGATAAGAGTGAAGTCTTTTATAAGCTTTCAAACACTCAGCCCAGGCCTGAAATACTGATGATTAACATAATACTGATAAGAAGAGTATTCCTAATAATGGCTACTCAGGAACTTTTCTAGGCACTTTTCACAATATCATGTTTATTATGGTCCACAAGGTAACTGTCCCCATTTGCTAGTGGTGCAAAGTCAGGAGGAGTCAGAGATGGTAATGGATTGCTCAGTTACAATCCATGTTCTCTAAGGGTGTCGTCAGTCATAGACCCTGAGTTTCTGCAACACAGTGCAGTATGTGCTTTGATTCTCAGAAGCAGCCAGAAGTGGGTGAGAGAAAGTTGCTTCTATGAGTGGATATTTTTTTTTAAGAAAAGCCTTCCAGATATTAACACACAATTAGTCAAGAAACGTCTGTCCTCAATGACCGACACAATTCTCCTCATGCAGCTCACTAGTATTGATTTGAAATTATTATGGGGGAAGGATTGAAAAAGAGGAAAGGAGGTAATGAATATAGTTTTTAAAAGGGAGAAAAGCAAAGAAAACATTATCCCACAGATCCAGTCTAAGAGACTGCTCTGAATCTCCACGTGTAAAGGACTCAAATGGGTTCAATGTTTGGTTACCGTGATGGCTGTTTATTTATTTATTTACAAACAGATCAACAGATTGGTTTTACTTTATTTTTGTTTTGCTTCATGATCCTGGGGACTGAATCCAGGGCTTCCTGTAGCCTAGGCAAGTGCTCTGCCACTAAGCTAGATCTTCAGCTCTAATGGTTTGGTTTAAAATGTTTCTTCTGGGAAAGAGATATTTGTCCAAGAAAAAGGACATTATAAGAAGACAAATTATATAAGGACATTATAAGAACCACTTTCTAAGTCCATGTAAGTAGTGTGCATTGACACTTTTGGGAATCTACATATGATATCCTAATTAGAAGTTTTATCTGAAACCACAATTGTGGCTTATCAGATTGTTAGAATCATTGTTCTCAATCTCCTATTGTGATGTACATTTTTTTTCAATCTTTCCTTGTTGCTCTATTAAGTTTTTGTTTTATATATTGCAAATCTAGAGAATTAGGGACCTAACAGTTTAAAACTGTTATACCTTCTTGGTAAATTAAGCCTTTAATCCTTACATTGCGATGTCTTTTTTTTTTTTTTTTTTCCCTGTAGAAAAACTTTCTAAAGTTTTGGGGTTTTTTCCTATTAATTTAATGACCCCAACGTTCTTTTATTTAGCATTTGCCTGGCATACCTTCGGTCAACTCTCTACTTTTATTGTCTCATATCCTTAAATTTAAGGTGTTTCTTTTGTAAATATTACATAGCTGGTCTTAATTATTATCCACTTCAATGATCCCTGTGTTCTAAGAAGAAAGTTTAGTCCATTTGTATTTTGTGATTCCTGGTATTTTTGGAATTACTGCTCCCAACTTAATTTTATATTCTATTTTGTCCTCCTTTTTCTTTTCCCACCTTTTTTTTTTTAAAATCAAGTTTTAAAATTCCACATCTTCCATCTTCTATTTTAGAAGTTCTACATTATATTTCCATGTACTTAGTAGTATCCTTAACTCTTTTTTTTTTCCTATTTCATTATTTCCTGAGGTTCTTAAACTCTTGTAGTAAGTTTTTACAAGTTGATGGACACTGACACAATATTTCATCCATAGGACTATAATAAAAAATAAACACAATCCAAGTAGTACATGTGTACCATTGAACTGACTTCAACATATATTGTTATTTATGGATTATACAGCAAAACACATTATTAAATATGCAACTTTACATCACACAGCTCAATAGGCATATAAAGTATTAGATATCTGCTGAATTCAACAAGCAGAAACTCATTTCTCTCTTTGCAGGAGAGGTTTGGAAGAGAAGGAAAAAAGTTACACTTGTAACAAAAATTGGTAAACAACTTACAATAGACATGGAAAAAATTTACAGGATTTTCAAAAATTTTATGATTAAGTATTATTTTAGTTACCGCCACAAATCATCTCTACTTTAAAAGAATATTTACAAAATTAAAGGGCATATGTCCTGCAGAAGGCAAACACATTTTGCTAAAAATACTTAATGGGTCAATGGTTCACTCCAACTTTTTCTTCAGGCCCTCTTTTAACTGTGCCCCAAAGTGCAAACATTAAACTTTAAGACTTCTCTTTTGTCTGGAGACGTTGAAGAGATGTGCTTCTGTACAATGTGGACTTCACATGAACTTTTCAACCAGAGGTTTGTGATTTTCAAAATGGAAGTTTCATAACACAACAAAATGAAATTTATAGAAAGACATTAAGAAATCATCCTGAGACTTGGACAAATGCCAACAAAATCAATGGTTACACAAACCTGATATGTACTGTTTTAAATGTGGGAGATAGAAAGTAGCAGGCAAATAGCCACACAGGCCTTACTAGCAACATTTGAAATGACTGAGGGGAGAGACCACAGAAGGTCTAGGCTGTTGTTTATGGTTTGTGGGATCCTAATTCTCTACGACAATGCAAACATGCAAGTATTGTCCTCAGCATTTTGTTACCCAGTCTCTCTACAATTCTTACATATTGAAAAGATTTGTGTTTGGGAATAGATTTGAAGAAGATGCAAATAAGACAGGTCAGTTGGAAGGGCAAGCACCTTTTAAATGCTGGACAGCAGGGCATTTTCTGCTAAGTGTCCAAAAAGGCTGATCATAATTTGAACACAGAAGTTGCAATTCTGCCAAGCTTGAGGCCTGGTACAGCTGCTTATCAACATACCTATGGAAGCTTCATTAGACTTATCATTCAGTAAGCCTGCGCTTGGCTAACACATATCATAAACTTGGTCCTATCTGAAATTCCATTTCCAGGCCAACAGAATTAGACAGTTCAGTTTACTGACTGTAACAGCTGCTTCTATGACTACTGGTGTCTGTGAAGGGCACCGTATTTTAGGACAATAATTCTCATAATAGAAAAGTTAAGTTCTACTTCATTTTGTTTTCTGAACTTCACTTCGCATTTCGTTCCATCTTCAAGTAATGAAAGGGCACCAAGCACTAATGCGTGCCTGTGGTCTTTGACCTGATGACTGCAACATCCCAACGAGGTTCTTCAGGAAACTTCATTTTATAACACATAACCAGCCATCCAGTATGGTTGGATGGCAGCATACTGTCATTAGATGGCCAGTCCAGAACCTTCCCTCACAGAAGAGAAGTGTTGGAAGTTGCTTCACATATGCTCACCACGATGGTACTGCCATACTTTTAAAGTTTTCTGCAAATTCATTTAAGGTCACACTGATTGGATCACACTGTGCATGACTTCACAAGAGGCGACTGGTTCATTTGCTTCACACTAGTTAAAAAACAGTAGGATTATTGAAGAATTAAAAGAATTTGAATACAGAACTGATGTAAAGAAATTGAAGTCTACTTTGGTACACCACATTTGGACTTCTGGGTGCTCTGAGTATCAAACTGGAGTCACAGGAAGGGAAACAAACCTCAGGAGCAGCAGCAAGTCTTCCATCCAGTACTGAGGTGACAGAAAGGATGTACCCCCAGGTTTACCCATGTAGTCAGAACACATGTAAAATGCTTTCCTGATTTTAATTCAACCCTCCAGTGTGTCCTAGTTAACCCCTCTCATGGAGCTTCTTGGTGGGAGAGAAGAGAAAGTCTGCAGTTCACTGCACTCGAATCATGCAGTGTGCCTGGCAAGAATTCCACTGCCCTTCAGACTCTCCATACACACACAACCCGGAACACCAGTGTGCCTGACTTACAGCTAGCAGTGGCCTCTCTTGCAGGAGGCTGGCTTCATGTTATTTCTTTTTCACCATCAAGGATATCCTTTAGAACTTTCCACACTTTATACTTTCACTATAACTTTTAACTATTATTTATTTATTTTCTTTGGGGGGGGTACCAAGGATTGAACCCAGAGGC
This sequence comes from Glaucomys volans, assembly GCA_020662805.1. Taxonomy (NCBI): domain Eukaryota; kingdom Metazoa; phylum Chordata; class Mammalia; order Rodentia; family Sciuridae; genus Glaucomys; species Glaucomys volans. The sequence continues at coordinate 179,441 of JAJEJO010003486.1, forward strand.
TCTTTACCACTGAGATACATCTCCAGACCCCTTTTTAATTTTTATTTTGAGACATGGTCTTGCTAAATTGCTGAGGTTATTCTTGAACTTGTGATCCTCCTGTCTCAGTCTGCCAACATTTAACTTCAGTTATCTAACTGAAAGTTGAGAGCTACATTTTAATTTTACTCACCTGTCAAACAATTAAAGAATATGAAAATGCTTTAAATCTAATGAAACTAGTATCATCTCTTTTTATGATCTAACATTTTATTTCTATTATCTATGTTTTTAAAGACACACATTAGATACTCTTATTATTATTTTATTTACCTATATTTAGTAATTTATCAAATCATCTTCCTTCTCATGCTTCAGACATCCATCCCTAGGTGTTTTGCTGCTGTTTGTTTGCATTACAAACCATAGAAGTTCTTTCTTAGGGTATCATTAGTTGGTAAATTCTCTTGTTTTGTTTTCCTTTAGGATAATAGTTCGGCTGGGTATATCATTCCATATGTAGGTTGAAAAGAATTTTTCCTTCACCTTTTTAAGATATTATTCCACAGGCTTTCTTCTGTTGTTGCTGGCTTTAGATTTTCTACCTCTTATGAGTTCCAGCATTACAATGTAAGATTTTCTTTTTATTTAACCTGTTTTGTATTCATTATGTTTCTTGAATCTGAAGATTCATATCCTTCATCAATTCTAGAAAAAAATATCCTAGCCATTATCCTGTGAATATTTTTCCCCCAAATCTCTCTTATCTATCATTTCCTAACTCTAATGCAATGCTATATCATTAAATTTCTGTCATCACACACTCATATTGTCTGTTAGTCCCTCTGTTTTCCTATCTGGGTAGTTACTTCAGAGTTATCTTCCATTTCAACTAATTTTCCATTCAGTTGCATCTAATATGCTGTTTTCCCTGTTCGGGCTAGGTGACTTCTTGTTCAAGTTTTTAATTAGATTTCAAGCATAAAAACATATCTGATAATTCCCAAAATCTGAAGTTCTGGGTGAGGGCACACTTCAGTTTTATTTCTTTTGTTACTGACTGTTACCCCCAATGAGGTTTTCTTTTTTTTAATTTATTTTTATTTTTTTATTATTATTTTTTATTCACACAATTCATATAATCTTGCATATACATAGGGTAATACTGTCTGTCTCAGTCTACTATTTTTCCTTCCCCCATCCCCTTTCATCCCATTTTCCTCTAAACCCTCCATACTTCCTCCATTCTTTCTATCCCCCCAACCCCCCCCCCCCAATTATGTATCAGCTTCCACTGATCAGAGAAAACATTTGGCCTTTAGTTTTTTGGGTTTGGCTTATTTCACTTAGCATGATATTCTCCAACTCCACCCATTTACCAGCAAATGCCATAGTTTTATTCTTTTTTATGGCTGAGTAATATTCCATTGTGTATATATACCACAGTTACTTTATCCATTCTTCAATTGAAGGGCATCTAGGTTGGTTCCATAATCTAGCTATTGTGAATTGAGCAGCTATGAACATAGATGTGGCTGCATCCTTATACTTTGCTGATTTTTTTCTAACATACTTTATAATTTTGGATTGTGAGCTTATGCTCAGTTAATGTTGATCTGTGGGAATCCTCAGGAACCTGGGTTGAGAATGCACTTCTTCATAGGGATTTTCTTTTGTTTCTGCCAAGAGCCCTGGGGCTCTCTAAAGACCTTAGCACTCCAAGTTCTTGCGCTGGCTTCTGAACCCCTGCCAAGTTGTGCAAATTTAAGTCAAACCTGTATGAGGTCTCAGGGGAGACTTTTTTATCCCCATCTAGAAATAAGGCTGCCATAAACCAATTGTTCTTGTAGGTTCTCTTTGATGGAAGCAGTTTTTTTTTTTGTTTTTTGTTTTTTAACCTAGCCCATTACTGAAGCTGAATTGTATTATTGAAGTGCTTCTCTATGTGGAGAATCCCAATTCCTACACCCTTTCTCAGGTCTAAAGCCTTGTTTTTATGTTCTTATTTTAAAAAACAACTCCAAGGAAGCTGAAACTTTAGCACTTGTTTATCTCTCCATTCTTCTTTCTTCACCCTACTGGAGAATTCATCTATTTTCTTCTTGGTTCCACTGTGCATTTGAAAGGATATGCTTGCTGTATTTGATCTAGCATGATAGGTGGTTTTCAGTAGTAGTAGGTTTTTTTCCTTCTACATGTATACATGTAAAATTTTCACAATTTAGTTTTTATAAACTCATCTACATTTAAATTTTTGGATCTTTCTCCTGGAATAATCATGAAGTTGGTGTTTCCTTACCTCCTTCTTTTTTCTCTCTCTTTAAACTAATTAGAGGCCCTCTCTACTGAACCTCAGAACTAGCCATCTGAAGTTGAGTCAGGCTACTATTTATTTGCCATACAAGTTTAAATGAATCTCTAATGTATTATCCTAAGTAAAGAAACTGAAAGATCATTTATGTAAATGTTTATAAATGTGTGTGTGTGTGTGTGTGTGTGTGTGTGTGTGTGTTTCATTTATAAAACACTCTGGAAAAGCCAAAATTATAGAAACAGAAAATTGATCGGTGGTTTCTAGAGGCTGGAGAGTATATGAGAGGAGTTTCCAAAGGGTAGCTGAAAAATCTTCTTGGATAGCTCTACATTTTAATATACAAGGATTGACATTAGGCCATGTGAAAGGACAGGGTTGGAGTACTGTCAAGGAAATTCAGAAGGGTAACAGTTTAAAGCAATGGAATGTTACAGAATTTTCCCAAGGAACATTCAGGCATCAAGAATGGAGAGTTGTCCTCAAAGTGGCTGAAACTGGGACTTCCCATGGCTTACGAGGGTTCCCAGTGATGCATCAAGGGATATTCTGGTAAATGAGGAGATGCTGCTGTGGGTGATGAGGCCCTCCTTTGATTTCAGTGCTCTATCCTAGGTCATGGGTGGGGAATCTACCTCAGGCTAATGGAACTGTGTCCAGGTTGGTTAGGGTGTACTCAGTGACCCTCTATGTCCACAAAAGGTCAGAGAAATCTAGCAGATGTGAGGGACAAGAGACAGTTATGTTCATTCCACATTATATTTTTTATAAAGAAAAAAGATAGTTTGTTGTTTATAGAAACTCTTTCTTCGGGGGGTACCAGGGATTGAACTCAGGGACACCCAAAAACTGAGCCACATACCAGCCCTATTTCATATTTTTTATTTAGAGACAGGGTCTCACTGAGTTGCTTAACACCTTGCTTTTGCTGAGGCTGGCTTTGAACTCATGATCCTGCTGCCTCAGCCTCCTGAAACTCTTGGGGAAAGTCCTAAGGAATTTTAAAATTATAAATCTAGATGGCAAGACATAAATAATCCTTACTGAATTCAGAGTGTATATGTGAAGAGCATTTTACACAAAGAGCCATTTTCAAACAAATAATGAACATAATGGTATGCTGCTATTTAAATCATGATGAATTTTGTGCATTTCTCCAGTTCTTACTCCCCCCCCCCACACTTCATCTGCATTGCATTTAAAAAGGCATTAGAGAAGATAACATTAGTGGTGAAAAGCAGTCTTGGACCATGAATATCAAGCAAGATAATCTCTTATTCTCTTTATTCTTTGCACAGGACACTATCTGCACCTCAGAAATGAGGAAGATGGAACATACAGTCTTTCAGCATTGTTCTAGCTTTAACATCACATATGTCCAGTCTAAGAAGAACTTGACTGTGAACTAGAGGCAAGGAGGGTTAGAATAGCTGCACTGGCCTGCCAGGGCTGACCTACAGAACATTTCCCCTGCCATCAATGAAAAGATGAAACAGTGCCTTCCATTTCTCTCCACTCAACCTTGCAACTGACTCTGCTTCAAAAGTTCACCTAAATTTCTCAGCCTTCCTGAAAACAGACAAAAAGCAAATCCAGAGTCCTTTATCAGACCAAAGAAGACTGCCAAAGTTGAGAACAGAACAAAAAGTGGAGGAAAAAATGAAGATGCAGAAGAGGAAGAGAAGGGTCACTGGTTTTGGCCACTTTCTGTAAGGCACGGTTCCTGGGACAATGTGGGACACAATATTTGCAGAATGACTGAAAGTTTGTTCAGGACTGAATCTACCAACGTGTGTTATACCTAAACAGGTTCCATTCAACTTGAAAGGGATTTATAAACGATCATTTTTGAACACTCTTATGTTCAAGCCCTGGTCCTTAAAGAACCAGGACATACACCCCCCCACACACACACCCACACACAAACCCAGGAGAATGTAATTTTCTTTGTTTTTCTGAAGAAATTTGAAGGAAACTGGTCCTTGTCTTTTTAAAGTCACCCTATAAAATAGAAATGCATGTTTTTGTTTTTATTACACTAAATTTCTAAAGGAGTCACTCTGAAACAGACATATCTCCTTGTAAAACAACTAAGGCAAGTTACATTTCATTCCTAAGGAATGACTTCTAAATACCTCTATAAAATTCTTCACTGAAATTTATTAATTTCCTAGGTCACGAAAGCTGGACATAAAGAGTAGAGGTGTAACAGATTTAATTATTAGAGCATTCAATGAAGATTCTGATTTCCATATAAAAGCTCAAAAGGAAAAACAGGGAACAAGAAATTTTAGACTATCCCCCACTTGCATTCTGTGTAGTGATGGGCATGAATAACACACACTGTGGGCCTATGTCTGAAGAGCAGCAGTGTGCTTCACCTCATGGAAGTTGGAAGCACAGCAAATGAGAGTGATGTAGAGGGCCTGTATGTTCACAATCTACTCACTGCACACTCTTCACAGAGCACGGCCAGAGGGCCTGGATCCTTTCACTTGACAGTGTGAATGTTGACTCTGGCAAAGATGCCAACACGGGCACTGGCCACTGAATTTAACACCTGATTTCTTGAAAAGTTCTGCATGATTTGTGAAGCAGTCCACCCACCGATAAAGATTATGTTTTCCTTCATTTGCTGATCAGAACTGGCAGATGCAGCACTCTTTCTTGTTCATTTAAATGCTCACTTAGCCACCTTATCAAAGCTTTTGTCTTAGAGAAAATACTATGGTCATAAAACCCCCTTTTTTCAGAAAGGTACTTTTAGAGAACATGCTTAAATTTATTCATTTTGCAAAGAGGGGTAAGTAATTGGTCAAGCAGAACATGACAGGATCCCTGACACTGGAGCAAACTCTTGGGGAAAATAAAGACTAATATGAGGAAAGATTTAGCCTGTGTAGTGAACTTCTCAACCCAGGGTGCTGGGCTGTGCAATGAAACAAGAGGCAGGCCTCTTAGTTTCATTAATAACTAAGACACAGAGTGGTTTAAAACTGAGATGCCATTTGTCAATGCACTGCTTGTAAAAATTTTTCAAATATTAATGAGATTCCTTCCCTCAAGGTAAACAGATAACATTTTTATATTAGTTTCCATAAATAGGTTGTGGTTTTTAGTGCATAGAAAATTGCTCAATTCTCATTCATTTATTCTAGTGAAATTATTTAATGCAATGCACAATTTTCCTGGCAGACGCTCTTCCCCATAATGGTCAGCTCACTTGGCTGCCAATGCTACGTAATGATGAGGTTATTGTAGGCAGCTCTACAGTTTATGAAATGTTTTCAAATGTATTATTTTTATTTGATCCAGATGATCAAAGAGTCAGACTTACAAAATGGAGAAGTATCCAGACTTCTGACTCTTAAATCTTAGCATCTATTACATGGTATGCCAAAGATTTACTGCTATAATATACATACAGAAAGCTGTACATTACTCTGTTGGTAAAGGGATTATTGGGTTATTCTTAAAGTTTTCCTTAAGGACATCTTACAGTTTTCTATATTTCTCTCTCTTCCTTTAATTCTAAATTCTACTGCTGGCGAGATTATTATTTCCACATTCTTAACTCCTTTACTGTGCTGCATTAAATAAAGACAACAGGGAAGGTCCAGTCATAACATGGACAAGATGAATAATTTGCAGTCAGTGAAGCAGATCCACACCAGTAGGTCTTTTCCATGGATCTGACGCTCACCCAGTACACAGCCACCCTCAGTCAATTCTCCCTGGTGGAGAAGCACAGGAAGTGCCAAAGAGCCCTTAGCAGGCAGGAGCTGCAGGAATCAAGTTTTCGAAAATGCTTGTACTGATATTTTTAAGGCTATTCTAAACTGCCAAAAAAGTGGGCCTGAAAAAGGAAAATATTAAATTCTTGCTTTGGATTCTCAAAGATCAGCTTGATAATATTTATCCCAAATGTCCCAGTATTGATTTTATTTATGGCTATTTTCTCTGGAAAAAAGAGGTGTTTTCAAATTTTTAAGATCATTCTGAAATCAAGGGTAAACTGGTTTTTAAAAGTTGGTTGATTTACAGCATAATTATACCAGTCTTTCCCATGCATTTATAGGAGCTCTTTCACATTTACATTTCATAAACCTACGTATGGAGGTGTTATTATAAAATACAGAGACAAACTGGTTATAAGTAAACTTCTTGTTAAATTCTGGTTAACACGAGCCCTTGTGTACTTAAACTTGTTTTCACTTAACTATCGCAAAAGTAGATCTTATTTTCATTCTATCTGCTATGGGAAAAATCAGTTAACTATTTCACTAGATTATTTTTGCAGAGATTCCAATTTAATTTCCTTTCCAATTCCCTAGTGCCTAGTGGTAGTGACCTTTTTAAGTGGTGAAGTTTTATTTTTTAATAGTTTGTATTAAGGGCTATAACCCATAAGCATATAACCTATGATTCTACATATCTAAATAGTATAATTTTAAATACATAGTATATTAAACATACTACATAGTAATATATAGTAACTTTAGTATATTAGTAAAATATTTTTTAAAAAAATAATATTTGTCAAAGTTTACCAAACATCAATTTTTCATGAGACAGTACAAACCTGTCAGACAATATATTTGTATCTCAATTATGTTTTAGAAAAGAGTCCCAGATTTAGTGGACCAGTGATTACATAATTCCATGTTTCATTATTTTACTTTAACAGAGTAGCTGTCAGCAGAAGAGGCACCAATAATTACTTTTCAATTTTCTGAATGGAGTTCAGGAGAAAAAAATATGTACACATTTTATTTTGGCTAAAGAAAGCAGTAATATATTCACTGTAATAATTCACCCTATAATCAGAAGGAGAAGGCTTGCAGAATACTTAAAAATGTAAACACGGAAGTAAATATAGAATATTCTCAAAATCCAAAGATATGCATTCAACAGAACTGATTTGCCACTTCCCAGCTATTTTACTTACAGTAATGTCTGTGTCCCTCATAACTGCATGGCCCTACTCTGTGGAATTCCACTGTGACCTGAGGGACCCAGGTGACTCCCAGCCTTTCTACCCTCTGGAGACAGATCAGGATGGAATCAACAGCCAGCTCCCACTTCACAGGACTGCTGCAACGACTGACCTTTTCTTACCATAACTTGCTTAAATCGATTACTGACATCTTATTATTTCACCTATTTCACCAGTTTTTAAAACGTTTTGAGGAAATCAAGAGTGAAGCAAAGTAAATTGTCAGTGAGTGTTAAATCCCAGCCATGTTCTTGATATTTATACTATTTAGAGAATAAAGATTATCCAATTTTCCTGAATTCAAAGAGGTTGATTAAGTCACTGTTTCATCTGAAATAGATTATTCTCATTTTTGATGGTGCAAGGTTGAATCAGGGGTTGAGATCCAAATCTTCATTTATGAAAAAATCCATCGTATTAAACTTTAGAGGCTACTTCTGTTTCACACAGATCAGTCATAAATATTGAGCCCAAATTACATGGACAGTGTGGGGGAAAAAACATTTTCACCTTAATAAAAGGCTTGGGAGAAACATTTTAACTCACTGCTGCATCTGTACTGTGGTGCAGGGAGTTCACGGTAACGGCAGCTTCACGGGGTTCATCCTTCCGGACCCTAGGACGTTACAGAGCTCACTGCTGGGGGAGAGTTCTGAAGGGCCTACTCTGGCCTCACTGAGGGGAACAGTGTGTCCTCACGCTGTAAACAGTGCTAGGAATAGCTCCTGAAAGGCATCATTTTGTGTGATATTATTTCACCAAAAGAGAAGAAAAAAATATTTTTAATCCTGAACAAAACCTCTTCAAAGTTTATGCTCTCAATAAACCTTTCACTGAGAACTGAAAATATAACTCGGTAATGCAATAAATGCCCTAACAAATATATCAGATTTTTCACTTAATGCTTTTTACAGGCTTAAACCAAATGGAGTAAAAGGAAATCACCTTTTACAGTCTGACTCCCACAGGAAGAACGCCTCACTGTCCCGCTCTTTAAAGAAGGCATGGTGAATTTATATCAACTTTGGTGAATCTCTGGGCATGATAAAAGGAAGGAAAATAGCAGCGCAGTTAACATTCCACAGAACTCTTTCCCCACATGTTGATTTCCTGACAGACCAGACATGATCCAAGAAAATAAAACTGTAAAAAGGATTTTTGAAAAAGGCAGGCTAATTTAAGAGATAATGCTTCCCCACACTTTAAAATTTGTTGTCTTACAAAGATATCAAAATGGTTAGAATTGGAGAAAATCGCCCAAAATATTGCTCTCCTTTAAATAAAAATGAAAGAAACGTCTGTGAGGTCAGAGTTCAGGGACAGCTAGAGTTTAGCTCAAACGAATGTGTATTCGCTAGGGACTCCAATTTTAGTTTCTTATCTTAAGATATTGCATTTGGAATTTGAAAATAGATGACTTCATTTTGATATGAAGAGGAACTGGGCTTATCTCTACAGAAAGAATTGGACAAAGACTGTTAAATAGTTGGTGCCCTCTACAAGGGCCTGATGCATCAAAAAAGAATAATAAAAAGATCCCTTTTAGTGCTTATTGCTTCCACAAGGAGTCTCCTGATGCTCTTCCCTATAATACAGTGTCTCCTGCACTGAACTCTGAACCCACCACCTGATGAACCCCCTGTTCTGCCCCTGTTATCACAGAAGATGTGACCAGTCAGGAAATGGAGCCCTTGTTCCACCCTGTGGGAAGGCACACGATGGGAAGGAAACATTTAGTGAGCATTTGTGATATGTCAAAGATGCTTCACATATACCTCCCTTATTCTACATTCTCAGGCCACATCACAACCATCATGAGCCCACCTTGGAGCTTAGGGACTGGAGGCTCAGGGGGATGGAGTGATGTAATGCCTGTCACACAGCAGTTGACAGGTAGAGCTTATGCGGGCCCCCATCATCCGTCTGAAGGCTCCATTCGTATCTTACTTTTTTTTCATTGTAAAAGTGAGACATGATTACAATGTTTAGAAAATCCTGAAATGAATGAAAGCAAATAAAAACAACTCATAAGTCTGTACACCCAGAGATAATGACTCTTTTTTATTAACTGGATATATTTATGTCTGTGTGTAGAGGCCAGGGGAAATATATAATTTTACTTCTTTGTATTTTTTAAAATAACTGCATATATTTTTTCCTGTGATAAAATTTCTTCTGATAATTTTGAATTTTCAAACTCTCTTTAAATTGAAAGTTAGATTCAAGTCAATATTGAAGTTGTTTTAGCTTTTCATTTTCTCTCTAGCGAAGAAAAAATATAATCAACAATACATCTAGGCATTTATAAATATCATATCCTATTGAAGGAATATGCTTTTTTCTCTCTTCTCACTTTGCCACTCAATATTCTCTTAATAATATAGCTAGTTTTATCAAATCTCCTCCATACACAAAAGCATGATTAGAGGTACTTTATATTAGGCCAGTGCCTAGTGAGGCACTAGCTTTGTGACCAACATACTGTGGGATGCGTGACGAAAAACGATAAAATTTATCTTACTATACAATTTTCCCTTTAATGTAATTATATTCAAAAAGTTTGTTACACCAAGAACTTCAGTTAATATTGCAGGAAGCAAGATTTCAAGGACAGGGGAAACACTTATTTACTGCATACCCAAGAGGATGGCTATAGTGGAAGGGAGCTGGAAATCTTTGTATTTTCTTTTTTATAAACTATAAATATTTATCATCTCACAAAATTTCTGAGTCAGAAACCTGGGAGTAGCATTAACTGGGTAGTTTTGACTCAGGGTCTCTCAGAAAGCTGCAGTCAAGTCGATGGCCTGGGCTACAGTCATTTGAAGTTTGAATGGATACTGTGGATCCACTTCCAAAGTGACTCATTCATGTGGCTTTAGGCAGGGAGGCCTTGGTTCCTCACCATGTGGACTTCTTCAACAGGACTGGTCACGTGTCATAATGGTTGGCTTCCCCAGAGCCAGTGATCAGAAATGAGCCAGAGCACAGGGAGATGCAATTTATATAACCTAATCTAGGATCTTCTGCTGTATGCTGTTGGCCTTGGTATGCTGTGGGCAAGACTAACCAAGACTGTGAAGACCATAAGATGGGATCACTGGGAGCCATCTTGGAGGCCATTGACCATATTGATAATTATAGAAAATATCTGTTTTTTTGTTGTTGTTAATGGTGTGTGTATCCCTCCCCACATACATATGGAAAATTTTATAAACATATATGTACATATGTGTGTATATATATATATACACCCACACATATATATGTTAGCATATACATATTATATGTATGTGTGTATGTGCTAGGTTATATAGTCTAAAATTTGCCATTTTAATTATTTTTAGTATCCAATTCAGTGAAATGAATTACATTCACAATATTACACAACCATTAACCAGTACTTCCAAAACTCTCATCACTCTAAACAGAAACTCTATACCAACTAATCAACATTTTTGTTATAACATAATGACATGAAAGATAATTTTTAAAAAGTAGAAATACACTCAAAATTATAACTGCCCTAACACAGTTACTGTCATCTTATATGTTACATTTCAGAGTTTATAGAAATTCTTTTTCATTTTTATGTTAGAACGCATGCTGCTCATTTCAGAAAATACATGAAACACTTCATGCTTTTAGAGTCTCCGTAATACTACCCTAACATCGCTGTGTAATATTCTGTTGGGTTCATGAGTCATAATTTATTAAACCTATCTTCACCCCCTTAATCTTGCTTTAGTTGGTACAAAGCCTTATTAAAATTTTTAATCTATAACACAGTAGTGAGAATCTCTAGGTACCTCTGTTTTCACTTGGTTGATTTATTTCCTTGAGAGAAATACTGAAAAATGAAATTACTAAGTTGAAAACATAATTCCCTAGACTTCCTGGTGAAAGTAAAAAAATAAAATCCCAAAGTACAGCCTGTGCAGCCACTCCCTGCCTGGTTTCTCACTCTCCTCTCCTTTCCTCTAACACTCATTATACTCACTATTCTCTGACCACCAAACACTTTCATTCTTCAGCTAATATTTGTTGAGTGCCTACTATGTGACAGGCTCTACTGTAGGTGCTAGAGATACAGAATCGAATATAATGTCAAATCCCAGCCTTTATACAGCTCACAGGCTGCCAAGGCTCTTCTTTTTAATTACATCACTCTGGTGCTAGTCTCCACACACTTATCTCTCTCTGAAATTACCTTGGTTAGACTGTCCTCACTACTCCAGAAGGTAAGGTCAATGACAACAGGAATCTTACCCCTGCATTCTGAAGCACACAGGACATTTGCATGATGCCAAATCAAATTTCCTGAATGTGCTATGATACTGTGATGGCCTCTGACAGGTTTCCATGTTGTTTACCAGTTCACAGGGCCAACTGTAGTCACTAAATGATTCCAGTTCTCTATTAACTCACCAGTACTGGAGTTTTTGAGAAGGCTGTGGATATGGGTGATGGATACTAATAAAGGATTGTTTGGTGAAGGGTACAGAAAACACCAAATCTATGTTTTGATTTTTAAAAATACTGCAACAACGTGCTGTGTATCTTTATCGCAGATTTTTCTTTTGACGCTGGCTTAAATTCTGAACCCAACAGAAGTACTTTATGTGTTTTACCCTAGTCCTGTTATATAAAACTGGCAAATTTAGCCCTGTTATATAAAACTGGCAAATGAGAAATACGTTACAGATCCGCTCTTGAGGCTGCAAAATAATTGAAGAGAGGACCCTGACATTTCTAAGATGACCTTGAATGTTTCTATGAGGCAAACCATTGGAGAATTGTTTTCAAGATAAAATGAGATAATGCAGACAAAGCATTGGGCACGTTGTGCAGCACAGCCACTAGAACATGCAGCTATCAGTACTTAATACTTCACTATGGCTATTTCTCACTATCTTGAACATGTAAAAAACTTAACTGAACCTGTTAAATGCCATCAGAAGAGTTTTTCAGGACTAGAACATTCCTTCTCAAATCGGAGCACATCCCTGAAAATCCTTTGGTGAGAGACACCTCATTGGAAGATTTATAATAAATGGGAACAAATAAAGTTAGGAGGATTGAGGTGATGAGTGAACGTATACATATCTCAGAATTTAAAAATGCTCACAAAAATAAAATGATGGAGTACCTAATGTAAAAATGTTTTCAATATAATTTCAGACATATTGAGAGAAAAATTTTCTTGATACACAGAATGTTCAGGATCTGTCTCCAAATTTCAAGATTTCATTAATGTATTTTGCAGTGTTACATACTAAAGTACACATCCCCAAATTCCTCTTCACTCCCACTATGTTTGTCATTTCTCTAAATGTCCAATGTCTTTCTCATTTTATGGTTTGCCCAGATCAGTTCCTATTTCCCTGGCCATTTCAGTCTTATGTGACTTGATTTTCCCCTGACCTACTGTGCACCAGGGTGCTGACCTCAAATTCCAACCATGAAGACAAGAGTGCAAAACCAAATCCTGTACTTGACAATCCTCATTCCTCTTTTCCTCTCTCCAATTCTGTTCAAAAGGTCCCCAAATGAGAGAGGATCTATAAACATAAGAACCAGGGTCCCCAGAGTTGAAAAGAATTAAACTGACATATTCTAGAACTTGGAGTAACTTGGATGTGTGCTTGGGTGAGATAACTGGGATTATTAACATGGCAGATGCTAACGTTAACACAGAGAAAACCTTTATGTTGTTTGTTTAAGTTTTGTGGTTTAAACCCTGGGCAATAATTTATTCTACTCTGCTACAACTATGAGAGCCCATTGGATGAAATATTCAGAGAAATTATTTCATATATCTTCTTCAAATGACATATTTTCTCCTATATTAGAGAATTCCCTTCTCATGTGGAGGAGTCTGTGAATCTGGGACCTGGGAGTTAAAAAGGGTGGTTTGATGGTGAACACAGAGTAGGCTGAGGCTGTTTTGGAAAGTGAGCACAACTTTTGAGCTGCATGGTCCTTTATTCCTTTAAGTGTCATTCCATATTCATGGCTTAAAGAAATCTAAAAAAAAAAATAATTAGCATGATTGCTAGAACTGTTTATCTGTTTGAACCAATTCTATCTTTACAATTCTATCTAAAATAAAGAAAATATAAATAGAATTTAAAAACTGCACATGTATTACCATCTGGGGACCAACTAATCATAATTTCTAGGTATATGCAGATATGGCATTTTCAGGCATGTCTTCAACATGAGTCAGAAGCTGATGGAATGACACACCATTTTTGAAAAGGTGTGTCTTAAAGGCATATATCTACATAATGTAGAAAACTGAAGAGATGCATTTGTAGATTGTTATGTTCTATGTATCACAGGTGTCTCCCAAAAGCTCACAATAAAATAAAGTTTAAGAGATAAAATGGTAAGGGCTATGAAAGCATTAACCTAATCAGTGTGTTAATCCCCGAATAGGAATTAACTGGGTAGTAACTATTGGCCGGTAGGGTGTGGATGGAGCAGGTGGTTTATTGGGGGCATGACTTTGTGTTACATATTTTGTCCCTGGTGAGCAAGAACCCTCTCCACTTCCTTGTTGCCATATCCTGAGCTGATTTTCTCCACTACACTTCTGCCATGATGTTCTGCCTTTTCTAGGGCCAGAGCAACAGAGTTGGATGTCTATGAACTGAGACCTCTGAAACTGTGAGCCCCAAATAAGCTTTTCTTCCTCCGTGTTGTTCTTGTCAGGTCTTTTAGTCACAGCAGTGGAAAAGCTAGGACACAGATCATGTGAAAGGATATGGATATGTTTTAAAATGAGAAAGAATATAAATCTCATTTGATTACTTGTAAACTTGCAAGAAATTTTTTAAAAGAATATTGAGGTTACTTTAAAACAGACCATACAAACCTAGACTTTGTAGTCAATGCAAATAGTTACTTCACACACACACACACACACACACACACACACACACACACGTGTACACAGCCAATTTAAGAAATGTGCTAAAGTACTGCAAGCTGTACACAAGAACATTAGCACATTTCCTAAGTTTTGATTTTATATTTAGGAAAACCAGATATAAATAGGTGATAGAGCTTAGATTGTGAAATGGCCAGTGCCCACAGAATCAGTGCTGCCAGAAGCCACGCTTTGAAACTCCATTCTGAATCCCCAAGAGATATATGTTCAATATTCAACAAAATTGAAGAATTTGAAAATTGAAAATCTCTTAGATGTTCTGAGAGAAAGTAAATCCTGGGGCAGAGTCAGAGGATTTGATTTTCAGTCTACAGTTATATGAGAAAGAAATAAGTGAGAAAATAAAAACCTGGCAGTAGTTTCTTAGCTGAAAATCCTAATCTGCCTCACAATATGCTCTAGTAAAACATTTACTTTAAACTGATCCATAGGTATGTTCTATTCTGCACTGTCGAGCTTGGTTGATACTAGTCACATGAGACTCTTCAAATTTAAATTAATGAAATTAAATGAAATTTTAAAAAATTCAGTTCCTTAACTGCACTAGCCACATTTTAACTTATTCAATAGTCACATAGCTACTGGCTACCATAATGTAAAATAAAGATACAGAACAATTCCATCAATCCAAAGGTTAGTGCTGCTCTGTATCCTTAAATAATTTAATGCAGCTTCCAGAAATTTCTAAATGTTCTTAAAGGAATTGTGTAGCTCATACACAAGGAGGATTTGGGTATTTAGATGAAGAAAAGAGATTGGATTAAGAAAATCAATGCATGTGGCAACAGAGAAGGGGTTCAGATCAGGGACTCATCCTACAGATGTGCTGGCTCGTAAGGATAGAGTCCACAATAAATAGAAGACATCCTTTTGGAAGTGTTTTTAATTTCTTTGGGAAAAATAAGAGATACTAGAGATCTTTCAGTGGTTACCCAAAAGTAAGGAATGTATTACAGCAGAATTCTCAGATAGGAAAATAAAGCCTCATTAGACTACCATATGGAACTAGAAGTACAATTTAACTCAAAGTCTAAATTTTAGCCAGGAGACAGAAGATGAGAGGTAAATGGACAAGATCATTTGCACCTATCTTTATGAACAAAATGATGTACCTAGTCCCATTTGAAGGTAAATGCATAGGACCTGGTATAATCATTAACTAAATAGCTTCCAAAGTGACTGAACCAATTCAAACATACTCACCATCCAAACAGTTGATACCTAAGGTAATTGTTGGGCCAGACAAACACAGCAGGGGCAGCTCTTGCTTTTCTATCCGAGACATTTTAACTTCTCTGCTTAAGAATAAAAAATATCATGCATATATATACATATATATGCATATATATATGCAGCTATTCATCCTATGTATTTTATGAAGATAAATAGCTGCCATATAATCTTCTTTTTCTCAGAACATGCTGCCCTCTACAGGCCTATTCATCCTATGTATTTTATGAAGATAAATAGCTGCCATATAATCTTCTTTTTCTCAGAACATGCTGCCCTTTACATCATGTACACATGGATGTACATGAATGTAAAGATTCATAAGAAAGAGTTCAGTTATATCCAAATTAATGGGATCATTAGTAAATGTAATATGAAAAAGAGGGGAGGAGGGTGGTTACATCCATGTATCAGAAAGTCTTCAGGCTCAGGATGAGAAGCATCAACATTTATAAACTATCACTTATAACACTTCTTCAGCTCCAGTACACACGAGTCCTATCATGTGTATCCTAGTGTAGGCCTATCACGGCATTTTCCTTAAGAAACTTAAAAGCATGTCAACAGTCATTTTCTCTTTTGTTTTAACTAGGAAGGACAAGGTGTGGAAGAAAGAGGAGGAAGAAAGGTTGATATGGTTTGACAGCTTTTCCAGCATCTCCAAAGTATCAGTATCAGGTTTGGTTTAAAATTCAATATAGTAAAACTTGGATCTGAATTGGAAACTTGAAGCCAATGAATTTAAAGAAACATGCATGATTTTATCCCTAAGAGTTTAATCTTTTAAACTATGATTGCAATGAAGTAGTCAAAATCTGGCCTAAGAAATGAGAATTACCCTTCATCTTTACTTCAAATTGATTCTTTTGCAATAGTCATTCCATAAACAAGCACACTCACACACACACACATGCACACACACAGCTGATATGTTTATTGGTTTAGCCACTAAAGGATTTAGCTGGACAAACATCACAAAGATGATGGCTGATTTAATTGAATTTATGATCAAATGTTTTCCATTGCAGGAAGAGTGGGAAATCATTTATGTAGAGATTTGAATAATTTAAGGGAAGTTCTCTATTTGGCATCATGTTTGTATATCAAGTCTTGAGGGATTAAATAGAGCTGAGGACTAGCAGAGATATCACATAGAGAAACACAAAGATATGCAGTATAAGGGTACAACGAGGGGAGGGCCAGAACATGGATCCCTTTGCATTGCATTTCTATTCACTTACATCTCACTTATAGACTGAATAATAACATTCTCACACTTGCACACACACATACATATACCTGACTCAATTGTAAATCACCACGTTTTTCTGACATTTTCAAAACATTAAAATTATGTGTAAGCAGGACACAGTGGCACATGCCTGTAACTCCAGCAACTTAGGAGGCTGAGGCAGAAGGACTACAAGTTCAAAGCCAGTATCAACAATTTAGTGAGGGTCTAAGCAACTTAATGAGATCCTGTCTCAAAACAAAAATTAAAAAGAGCTGAGTATGTGGCTTGGTGGTTAAGCACTCCAGGTCAATTCCTGGTATGAAACAAATAAAAAAAAATAAAGATAAAGAAATTATATATAAATATTCTTTCAGGTATGACAAAAAATGATTGATTTGGGAGTTGCTTAGGTGTGTGTTTTAGAGATTTTTTATATATTTATGTATCTACCGAAGACATAAAATCTATTAAAGTCACTTGCATGATGGATATATCTTGAGAAATGTGCCTTAGGGCATGAACTTGTCTCAGTGTCTGAAAGAAAAATTCCAGTCACCTTTGGAATCTCCTGCCTATTTTCTTCACAGGTGATGACAGACTGCCAGTCTTTTATTCACTGTGCTTCAAGAGAGGAGTCATCTACTCTGTCCATTTAAATGCTCCAAAGAGCAAGAATAATTACTTGATCCACTGAAACCACTGGATCAAGTGGACACCCAGGCCCTATACACCTGGCTTAGGCTTACCCATCATTTTGTGTATAGGCATTATGGTGGAAAGGCCGAGTAGAAATTTGTAGTTAACAGTGATTTGTCTATGGGTTTCTTTCAACCTAATTAGGAAAAACATCTAATAGCTGTGTTTCAAGATTTAGGATAAATCACAATCTTAAATTAATTATGAACAAGGCTGTTTGTTAACATATCAGTCTTAGGAAGGAACTGTTGGGGGAGATAGAATCCCGTTTCCACATAAGAGGTATTTAAAAAAAACAAAAAAACAGAGTGACCCAGCAGCTCATCATGTGCTCCTTAGGCAGGTAGATGGACATTCCAGATGACTGAGGACCCTGTAGAGGAGCAGAATCCATGTTCAAGGACAACTGTTTGTATGGAACCTAATGAAAATCTTTGAGTGGCAGGGGTGAGCAGGGAGTGCTGGAAAACAGAAGGGAGGTAAGCAAATGTTTGTAGAACCACTGTGGTAGGAACCACAGAAATCTACACTGATATCTTATTTAAAGATTAAGCAATAGGTGATCAAGGGGTTTTAAAGATTTAAAAAACAGGCCGAGAGGTTTGTGATCTTCCTGAATATTATATGGTTCAGTAGTGGATCTAGTGTCGAAACTTGGCCCTTAGGATACCAAAGATGCTGGCTTCAGGCATTTTCTTGCCATTTATGCCCAAAATCAGCATATGCAGGCTTGCTTTCTCTTTTCTATTTCTTATTGGTTCATAATAAAAAAAACAAATATTGGTTGATAATATTTGTTGGCTCTGCATTCTTAGAGGGCTGGGAGAACCACCGGACACACAGCAGATGTTTGATGCCTGTGTCAACATGAGCAGTCTAGTAACAGTGTCCTCAATGTATGAGCCCTGACTCCAAAAGAGACAGTCTCCCCAACAAAGACCTCTCGTTTCATGAAATCGGTCAAGGCAAAGGGAGGTGTGGGTGCCAGGGAAGGACGACCCCGCTATTATATCTCGTCTTTCTCCCTTGACTTCTGTTTTGGGGATTGAACCCAGGGTCTCGTGCATGGTATCCATTGACTTCGTATGTTCATCTTTGGAAATGAGAATTCACTAAATTCATCAATATTTTCTCAATCAAAAGAAAATGAAATAAATAAACCTCAGGGAAAGGGATCACACATCAGGAGTCTCTTCTAAGTGGAGAGGTTAAAATTTCTCTATTTCTGTTTATGCTTCACTTTCTAATATGTGGCCATTCTCAATGTTCTGAAGCTGAAGAATTAACATATGAATCCGCAGGGGTCCAGTGAGGGAGACCTGGCACTTGATCTGGGAGGTTTATTTGGAAAATGGAGCCCCTTTCAATAGCCTCTCCTATGTGGTGAGTAGGAAGCTGAGCCTTGGCGATATTTTCTGAGTTGAGTGAGGGAGATCAAGGGGAACGGGAACAACAGCAGAGAGGTGAGTTCTTCAGGGAGTTCAAAAAGGGTAGAGAGCTGTGTGTCTAACCCCTAACAGTTCCCAACAGAAAAGAGAGAGAGAGAACACAAGGAGGAGAAAGGAAGAGAGGCGCTTGCAACAGGCAGTACCCCTCAGGAGGGAACAGCGTGGCTTCTGCAGGGGAGGGGCGGGAGGGGCTGTCTGTTGGATGTTCTTTGATATTTCCTCTATTCCCCCTGCAGATTTATTACACTTATTGGAAACTCCAGTGTTATTATCTTCTAGGAGTGTTTACAAATAAAAGTGAGGAGTAAGAAATAAAAATATAAAGCAAGATCTCTGGATATTTGAGTGAAAACTTCAATGACTCTCTAGCATAGCTTCAAAGCATCAGACATCCTCTGGTAAGCATTTAGAATAAATGAATACTTCACATGTGGATTTGCAGTGGTGCTGTCCAATATGGTAGCCACTAAAATTATGTGACTCTTTTATATTTAAATTAATTAAATGTAAATAAAATTTAAAATTCAGTTCCTGAATCACACTCTCACATTTCAAACACTCAGGAACCACAGCAGTTTTAAGGCTACAACATTGCCAGTGCAGGTACAGAGGAGTCAGGTCAAACTTTAGTTACCACTAGCCTTCCTGAGCACTAGCCTGATTTCTCTGGCCTAGGGATGGAAAATGATTTTTTTTATATATGTAATTTTGAGGCTATCTATTGTGAATCAGGCAATGTGAACCTGGCAGAGTCAGAGGCCTAGACCTGTTACCTGATGGGTCAGAGACCAGGCAAAGTAGATTGTCAGATGTGCTGAGGGTTGTGTTCTGCTTCCCTGCATGATTCTGGACTGCACAGGAAATCCAGGTACCTACTTGTACACAGAATGGCCCCTAAAGATGTTCACTTGCTAATCCATGAAACCTGTGAATGTGCTACTTTCCGTAGCAAAATGGACCCTGCAGATGTGATTAAGGCTACACATTTTACAACACAAAGATTAATCGGTGGGCCCACTCTAATTACATGACCTTTATGGGCAGAGAACTTAGTGGTAGAAATGGGGAGGAATGGGAAGTCAGAGAGATCTGGAGCTGGTTTGAAGAAGGAGGCACAACCTGAGGACATGTACAGGAAGCCTTGAGGAGCTGGTTCCAGTTTCTGGTTGACAAACAAAAAGGATCTGGGGATTGCAGCTCCAATCTCACAGGAAACTAAATCCTGCCAACAACCTGAATGAGCTTGGGATCAAATTCTCAGCAAGAGCCTCCGAATCTGAGCCAAGGTTGGCTGACATCTTGACTTTGACCTTCTGAGATTCAGGGCAAAGAAATTAGCTGATCCCACCCAGACTTCTGCCTGACAGAAGTGTGAGATATTTGTGGTGCTTTATGCTAATATGTTTGTGGTCATTTGTTATTGCAATTACAGAATACAAATTCCCCACTTTATCCTGGGAGAAGCAGAACTTTAGTTCACCCTGGTAGAAAGTTTTGGGGAACAGTTCAAGATAGCCCAATTCCATCCTCCTCCTGTGGGAAATGAGCAGCCCACCTGCCCCTGAAAGTTCTGTGCTGCTTCAGAAGTGCAGCTGGGTTTTATTCCTTAATGAGCTGAATGGCAGAGGAAGGTATTAGCTGCCCCAGAAGAGCGTGGTGTGCTTTTGGATGAGGAGTCCAACACATAATCTGAAAGGATGAGAAACAATGGCTGCTGCCAACTCCCAAGTCAGGCACATACTGCCAATTAGTGAGAGTAGATGGATATTTTCTGTCCATCAGAAGTGGAACAAAAGCCTAGTGCCCAGCAGATAACACAGAGCATGGGCCCTGCCCTTGGCCACCACCAGCGGTTATTAATGACAGTGAATTCTTTGCTACGAAACAAACAAACAAGCAAAACATGGATAAGAAGTCTGGCAATGACACAGAATGACAGGATGTCAGTCCCTGGGGGCAATGAGAGCTGTGTGGAATAGGTGACAAGTCTCACTCCCAGGGTGAGTGGGTGGCTGGCAGGCTTGTCAACTCTGGCACCTAGACTGTCATAAGCCCAGCCTTTATCCTGTTGCTGACACACTGCCCACAGTGGTGCAGGAGACCTGACTGGTGGTGTGGGTGGTCAGCCTGCTGCAAATACTGCTTTCTCAGTGTGAAGGAAATCAGGTTTCTACTGTGCACAGGTTCTGCTGCTGCTGAAACTAGGCTGAGACGACATTTGTTCCCAGAAAAGATCTCTGCACCCAAAGTTGTAGCAAGAACAAAATAAAATGAGATATTAAAAGCCCACATGAATAGCAGAGTTTTAAAACTGGTAATACTGGTGTCCTTCCAAAAGGTTCACTGTGGGGCATCCATTCGAAGTTTCAATTTTCAATTGTGATCATTGTCTGTCCTCGATGAACATGTTTTTATTTTTGTAAGCTACAAAATGCAGGCGATATGTAGCACAATCACCTCGAAATCCTGTGTAAGGATATATGATGATGTGACACACACATGAAAGCAAAAAAGAGTATGGCTTGGGGGCAAGGAGTATATCCCAGGTTTTGACTAGTATGTGTCACATGTTTTCACATTTATGTTGTTGCTACTACTAGGGATCAGGACCAGGTCTTTGGCAAATTTACCAGCTAGCTCTCAGAGGGCTTCCTCTTCATCCTCCTGGAATCAGCCCCAAACTGTACTTTAATTCTACCTTCTTTGAGTTCTCTAGGACACTCCCCAAAGCTAGAAAGCAACTCTTATTTTAGGACCTCCCCTTTTTTCCTTTGGGGAAATCCAATCTGCAATTTCCTAGAACTACTTTCTATTAGATGGCTAGAGGTTTAGAGGGTCTGAAGAATGCACAATGCTTTCAGTAACTGAACTAAAGATTCATTCTTATGAAAACATGTGTCCCCAGAGATTGCTCTAAACTGCAACTTTGAAGCAAGCAGGTGAGCTTTTGGGGCCTTCAAATAATATCATGCACAGGTGTCCAAGGTTGGAACAAGAGACCTGCTTGTCTCTGACCATTTACTGTTGAACACCATAGGAGAATGTGGTGAGGAGCTACCCCCCATGCAGCCTCCTACTGCTGGGCTTGACTCCACAGAGCTGGGCAGTCAATAATCACAGCCATCCTTCCAGTTAATGTCTGTTTTAGTGTCTGCTTTAGAGCTCGTCACTCTCAGTGAACCCCCCCCCCCAAAAACGAGTAGAAGATGTACAGAATAACTCCTTTGAAAATGTTATGAGACAAAGTCTCCAGGCACTAAATAAATTAAAACTGCTACTTTGAAGTAAATAGAATTATAACAAAAATAATCAACAGTGCAAAAAATGTGGAAGAGGAGAAAGACGATTTCAAGATTAGAATCAACTCAACTGCTCCTCCTAGTGTGTTAACAGTATTCTCACCTTCCTCACATTCTAAGCTGGCAGAGAAATTTGAAGCTCTATAACTTACTTTGTAGTACTTCATTTTGTTAGATATTTAGATCAATGTAAAACAACAGGGCAGAGTGGCAAGCAGGGTCTTTCAGTTTCTTGAGAAGGCACTGATTTAAATCTCAATGGAAGAAGAAAAACATAATAGAGTACTTCTAAGTTAAAGTTGGCTTCTTCCTCTAAGTGTCCGTTTAAATACATTATGTTTTGTTGCATATGTTACACAACCAACTAGCAAGTCATCTTTAAAATATGTTTGAGAGGTCAAACATGGAGTCAGATAAAATACTCAGGGAAAATTCAAGAACACAAAGTTAGGAAACATATCTAAATCTTCCAAATTTGGGCTTGTGACTTGGCTGGCATGTTAAAAATGTTTTCTTTTCTATTTTTGCTTTCCCAGAAAGGTGGCTTCATTACAGTGTTCCTGTATATACTACACATTTTAAAATATCAATTTATGTGAGTTCTTAGGAGAAATCCAGTTGGGTTTAACTGACAAAAGGATTCTATGCAGAACTGGAGCGTGAGGGGAAGAAGCAGGAAAAGCTTGACTTGTACCTATTGGAAGCCTGTGGGTGGTTCTGCTTCATCAGCCGCTAACTGTGTTTTCCAGATCTGTCTTCTGTGACTTGGTGGTTTATCCTTAGTTCTCATTTCAATATTTTCAAACCTCCCAAATTGTTCAGCTGTTAAAAAGTTCCAAAACAAGCAAATGTGTTCCTGGAACCCTACCCTTGACTTTGCTGGAGACTATATACTAAGGCTTCTTCTCCAGCCAAAATAATAAAAGATCTTTTAAGTGGCTGGAATTCTTGGTTGATTGCACATACATGCCAATGTCAGACAACTATAAATAGAGAGATTTGGAAGAGAAATAGGGCGAGTCTTTATAACACCAATGAAATATAATGGAATGTTTTGAAGGCAGTCAGAAAACAGTACATACTTTTATAAATTTAAGATTTGTCTCTCTTAGCCCCAAATCCTCTTTATGCAGGAAGAGCTCACATGGATCATGCACTTCCAGTATGAGAGAACAAAAGGGCTTTCTTTTCTTTATTGATGTAATTTATTCTTCCCAATCCTATAATTAAGATTTCTTCTTTGTATCATGCTTTTCAGTTTGGATATCTGTTGGATCTTTTGATAGGTCCCCCCATCACTGCTTTGTTTTCCCAGAATACTAAAAAATCTTTCAAAGGATAAAATTATGCCTATGGTTACTGATATAAATTAAGTCAGCAGGGAACTGCATGGGTGTTACCTAGGGCAGATACAGACCCCAAATGCACAGGGTCATGTGTGAAAGCTAGGCAGAGACTGAAGGATTCATTTTAGAAATTCCTATGCTCTTAGGTGGGTTAACATTTCTACTCACTAAATAGCTGGGTTCATGCATATCTCTAAAAACATGAGTACTTCACTTTGAACAACTTACTTTTTTTATATTAACCCACCCATCTTATATTAACTCACCTGAATTGAATTCAAACTAGTTCACCCTATTCTAAAGCTATAAACATTGTACAAGATAATTTACCAATTGCTTCAGTTTACAAATTTTGCTGCAAATAAGCAAATTACTCATCAGTAATTTAGAAAACCAGTATTTGTTTAATAGTATTTTAATGCAATTCTTTCTACCTTAGGCCATATTCCTGAAGTGAGATGTTGGAATGTCAATGATGGTTTTAAGGTACATTTGGAGGAAGAGTCAATAATATAATTAATGTCTGACTTCTTAGTTCTCTTGAAATTTCATTAAGTTTGAATTGGCTAAAGGCTATAGTTTGGTTCCAAAGATTGAGCACTTAACACTGGCATAACAGAAAATAATATTTTAATAATATTTTTAGTGATGATTTTAATGTTTAGGGTTTTCGAAATAAACCCTTATGGCAACAAAAATAAGATTTATGGGGACTTAAAAATAGTGTGATGCTGAGCAAGTCATGTTCATTATTTTAAAAATCTTTCCTCAAGATTTAATATTTCCCCTAAACTATTTAAAAGTGGGACTCAGTTTATTAAGTGACTTTAAATTAAGTCTAACTTTATATTTCTCTAGATCTATTACCTACGATCATATGTAGCTGTTGTGCATTGGATGGTTGGTCATATTTTCCTGTTACTTCAAATATAGGGTTAGACTTGCAATTGCTTTACCAAGAAATATTTCACAAAGTAGTTACCTGGTTGGACAAAACTTTTTGAGCAATTGGGAGAGAGGAATTTGTTTGTTTCATTAGAGTAGGAACTGCACACTCAGTATTAACTGGTACACTTATAGTACCTTGGCCAGGGACCAGTAAAGGGGTAGGTGAAAGGTGAGGAGCAAGCTCAGAATGCTCCCTACAGAGGGCCTGCTACCAGGGGAGATTGCAGATTGAGAACTGACTCCAAATGGCAAAAGCAAAGTCTGGTGTTAGGCAGAAATGATTATACCAGTGTGGTATAATCTAAGTACAGATTTGTTTTTTTAAAGTGGCTAAATCCTTCAAGCTCAACTACTGCAGTTTAATGCATTCATTCCATGAGTTCCTCTCCCTCCATTGTCCACTGTTTCTTCTGATAGCATTGATTAAAAAGCTTTTTTTAAAGGATTTTTTTCCCTATAACTGATGATGCCCAAAATGAATGATGCCCTAACAGTAAAAAGTGAGATCATAACATTAAATTCCCCATGGACAAAATGATATGACAAATGAGTTTATTTAATCAAAGAAGTTTCAGTTATCTGTTCTCCAGCATTATGCTTGACATGTGGTGCCTGTGACTAAAAGGGAGCGACTCGATTACTCTGCTTTCCAACTTCCAGAGATTTGCTAACAGGTTGGCTTGCAGCAAAAGATTCCTAAATAACTTACAAAAAACAGATCTTTGTATTTTGTGATGTTTTGAAACCAATAAGTAAAACTATTTCAACAAGGCCAGATGACAGAACAGAAATTTAAAAAGCAGAGTACAAATACTTCAGATGATACATGGATTTGGCTGCCTAATACGACTTAGGGGAAAAAACCCAGGTAAATGGAAAAAAAATCTGAAACATTGGTTTCATCTAAAACGTTGTTACCAACTTTTAGATCGTTTAGATTAGAAAGTAAGTCACTGTATTGTAATGTTATAAATGTTGTTCTGCTGATAGTAAAATATTTCCTGGAATTTAGTTACACGAATAAATTTTAGGATTTATAATCCTGACACAATGCCATGTCTCTTGAGGAACCCAAACCCGTACTGCTTGACGGCTCAGGCAGAACATGGCAGCTGGCACACAGTTAGGGTTTGGTAACAGTGTAAAGGCCACATGAATGAAGCAGAGCAGCATGAATGAATGAAAAAAGTGTCATGATGAACTTATCAGGTGGGTTGTCAACATTAAGAGAAAGAGAAAGAGGAGCAAAATCTGTAGAAAGACTTACTTATTCCATGCTTGTCTAAGGTTTTTAGAGCTGTACAGGGTAAAGCGTTCTGAAATAAAAAAGAAAAATGATAAACAATCTTTGTATCACAAGCATATATTGAAAGTATGTTGAAGAAAACTCAGTTTTTAAAAGTGAGTGAGACATTGGTGGGCAAGCTATGGTAAGGTTGTCACCTGGAGACTAGGCATTTTTTTTTAAAAAGAGTAAGCAGGAAGATTGTGATATCTTACACAGTGCTTTCTTTTGTCGAGAATGATTTACTTCATACTCTAGTTTCTTTAGTCATTATTTTTTTAAGAATAGCTTTTAATTGAATTTAAAAAGAAATACAAATTCCAAATTTCCAAACTCTAAGTTGGTTTTAGAAGAACATAGGCACAAAGATCAGGTGAGATTGCTGTTTTTTCCTATGATTTCTCTGACCAAATACAGCAAATACAGCAATGTTGGATTTCCTTTCTTATGATAATGTGGTATTTACATATGATCAAAACCAAAGTATTCATTTTGGAGAGTGTGTATTTACATTCATCACTATACAACCATTATTAGATTTTTTTAAATGAAAAAGGAAAATGTTTGTTTAACCAAGTTAAATAATAAAGCAATATGGAAGAGATATCACTAATCTCATCTCAACTGCTCCCTATTTTCCATCCCTGATGACACAGTGATTGTTAATGGCTTGATATGCTCCTTTCCACAAATTTGTTCATAAATGCACTTAAATAAAATCCATATACACAAGTCCATATTCTATTAATTTTTTAAATGGATTTTACATTAAACATTACTCTGAGACTTTTTTTGCATTTAACAACTTATACTGGCTGTCCCTCAAATTAAGAAAATATATGTAATGATTGTTTTAAAACTGTATCACATTCCATACAATAAAAATACCATAACTTAGTTGGTATACCTTTAGGTAGAATCCAGTTCCTCTTCCCTTACAAAGGATATTTCAATAAATATCATGGAACATCTACCTCCAAACATGATACTTCCATTTTTTTGGATAGAAACCCCCATACAAAATTGCTTGGCAAACAGCATGCATGTTTTACTTTTTAATACGTGCCGAAGAATTATTTCTCACGTTCCCACCAGCAGTGAAAAACATGTCTTTTTCTCCACATGCTTCCCAGCACCAGCTGTTACCAGTGTTTTACATTTTTGCCAAAACCGTATTTGATAAAGCATTCTGGGGGTTCTTTTCATATGCTTTCTGACCACTTGCATTTCTTCTTCTATTTCAAATTTCACTTTTCATAGCTGGTACTGATTTTAATATTGGGTTGTTGGTGGTCCTTTATCAATTTATATAAATTTTTGGTATATTGATCAATTACATACACACACACACACAGAGAATAATGTACCAAATAATGGCAATTTTGCCAATGATGGACTATATACACGAATACAAGAGTGATCCCTTAAGATTACAGCGGAACTGAAAAACTCCTATTATCTAGTGGTATGATAGCTGTTGTATTACTATGTATTGGTCACATGTTTGTGGTGTTGCTGGTGTAAACACAGTATGGCATGTCCAATTATGTAAAGCAATAATACTTTACAATAAAAAAATAATTGTTACTGTTAATGATAACAAATGACTATGTTATGTACAAGGAATAGCATGAATTGCTGTTCTACACTTTCTATTGTTTAGAGAGAGCACACAGGCAGGTCCCTCAGGAGGGATTCCAGAAGGCATTGTCACAGGAGGTGACAGCTCCATGCTTGTCACGGCCCCTGAGACCTTCCAGTGGGATGAGATGTGGAGGTGGAGACATTAATGACATTGCTCTGTGCAGGCCTGCACTAATGTGTGTATGTCTTATAGTTTTTAACAAAAAAAGTTTAAAAAGCAAAATAAAAAAAAATTTAATAGAAGAAAGCTTAGAGAGTAAGAATATAAAGAAAAGATATTTCTGTATAGTTGTCAAAGCATGTTGTAAGCTAAATGTTATTAAAAAAGAGTCAAACTTTTTTTAAAAAAATTATTTGTTCTAGTTTGTTGTACATGACAATAGAATGCATTTATACATTTTGATAGATCATACCTAAATGGAATGTAATCTCTCATTTTTCTGAGTATACATATTGTAGGATCACATTGGCATGCAGTCATATATGTACAGGAGGTAATAATGTCTGTTTCACCCTGCTATTAGTCCTACCCCCATACCCCTTCCCCTCCCTTCACTCCCTTCTACCTAATATAGAGTAACTATATTCTTCCCTGCACCCCCCATTGTGAATTAGCATTCGAATATCAGAGAAAACATTTGGCTTTTGTTTTTTTGGGGTTGGCTTATTTTGCTTAGCATGCTATCCTCTAACTCCATCTATTCACCAACAAATGCCATCATTTCATTCTTCTTTAAAGTTGAGTAATATTTCATCATATATACATATCACATTTTCTTTATGCATTCATCTGTTGAAGGGCATCTAGGTTGGCCCCATATTTTAGCTATGGGGAATTAAGCTGCTATAAACATTGATGTGGCTGTATCACTGTAGTATGTTGATTTTAAGTCCTTTGGGTATAAACCGAGAAGTGGGATAACTGGGTCAAATGGTGGTTCTATTCCAAGTTTTCTGAGGAATCTCCATACTGCTTTCCAAAATGGTTGCACAATTTTGCATTTCCACCAGCAATGTATGAGTGTACCTTTTTCCCCATATCCTCACCAACATTTGTTGTTGCTTGTATTCTTGATAATTGCCATTCTGATTGGAGTGAGATGAAATCTTAAGAGTGGTTTTGATTTGCATGTCTCTAATTGCTAGAGATGTTGAATATTTTTTCATGTATTTGTTGATCGATTCTGTTCAGTTCCTTTGCCCATTTATTGATTGGGTTATTTGTTGTTTTGGTGTTAAGTTTTTTGAGTTCTTTATATATCCTGGCAATTAATGCCCTATCCGATGTGTGTGTGGTAAAGATTTTCTCCCATTCTGTAGGCTCTCCATGTTGTTGATTGTTTCCTTTGCTGAGAAGAAGCTTTGTAGTTTGATACTATCCCATTTATTAA